>OY987316.1:17771970-18246996 GCA_963920655.1 Geranium rotundifolium
AATTCAAGTCGAAATACATTAACACTTAAGTATCGATAACCTTCCATTTTCCAAGAACTTACTTCCTCAAAATCTTTTGTTCGCCATTAGTGGGGGATTGTTGGGGATAATGACTCACAAAGAATTATTATTTTTGTCTTCCCCTTTTGGAGGTTACAAGATCTTAATTGGTCCTTAAATGGTTGGTAACCTCCCTCATTATTGGGTCTTAAAAGTACTCTTTTATCACCATTAATATCTTCTTAAGTATATAATTCGTGTGTGATTTTGTTGGAAATGTAAACGGAGAACCAAGACAATAATTTTTCTTATAACCGTTCTCTCTTAAATTGCTCTTTTCGAATAGTTTTGGGTATTGAATTGTGCAAGTTTCATACTCTGATGTGTGAGTGGCCACGCATCAGGGGGACTACCGTGTTAACCTCGGTGGTGAAGGGGTAATACTTTTATATCTACAATTTAATAGACTTCCTGAAGTGTTGGAATACAATGTGATGTCAAATGGGCTTCAAAATTTTGATGCAATAATTTTGAATACTTATTTATCTTGGATGGAGGGGCTTTCTAGTGTAAGTGTTCGTAACAGATTAGCTTAACGAACTCCATCAACGAATCAGAATTCACTACTCTTATTTTGACAGGATAAGTAGTTGAATGATCAAGAAATTTAATGACAACAATTCTTTGTTGCTATGGATGATGTCTAAGAGAAGACATATTCCAACCACATGCACGTTGTGGTTTGGCAACTGAGTAAAATAAAGGGAGTTATTTCTTCTGATTATGCTAGAGATTTCATAACTTGTTTTTGGTGGTGTTATAGAGACGCACTTGATGGATTTTAAGGCTGACAATTCATAACAAGTTTTGGTGGTGCTATAGAGACGCACTTGATGGATCTTGAGTAACAATCCAAACCAGTTTTTGGTGGTGCTACAGAGACGCACTTGATGGATTTTGGCTGTTACTGACAGGTTCGACTTTATGTCCCCAATAGCTATAATGCCGGTGCTATTGAGATGCACTTGACAAGCTTCCTGTGCAGGTTGTTGGGCCCGTAGACAGTTGTCCACAGGCACCCGATAACGCGCAAGTGCACGCTGTCGTTACAAGTAATAATTCCTGGTAAGCACAGGGTCGAATCCACAAGGACCAATATGGGTTAATTCAATTTAACTAATGCTATTAAGTGTAATTTAAAATAGACAATTTATAAAAAGATTTGATAATTTATAAAATAAAAACGCTTGGGAGAGACTATTCAGCAGAGAAAACCATGGATGCTAGGCCACTGAATTATAATCATGTCACAATTTCGGAATGAATTCTCATACACACACTTGAATCCTATGCAAACAATTATACTAGCACCACCTCTCGGTATTGGTGTCATCCTAGACTCGAGAAGTTCATCATCCCTCTCGGGTAGATAGACACCATGAGTCTGCATTAGCACAACAATAATGGAATCGGGGTTCCGAAGAGTTGAACCCCGGAAAATTAAAGCATGTCTATCACCCACCGGCCTTCTCAGACACGGCAACGTGACTCAAACAAGTAATCAATATTCGTCAATACCAATCACAAGCATTAAGTACTTAAATTCACCCAAAGCATGCATAAACAATTCAATCCATAATTATAAAATCATCATAATTCAATTCAAGACCTAGCATCCATGATCACGGGTATTTAGCCCATGATCATGGTGCTATAACCAAAATTCATAAGATAAATATACAATTCGAGTTTAAGGAATAAGAACGAAAAACCCTAAAACCCAAAAGGTTGAAGAACATGAATCGTTGAATCCCTCTCGATTGTGATGTGTAGCTTGCTTGATCTTAGCATTTGAATCGCCCTTGAATCGGATTCGAGCTCCTCTCGAAGTCCCCAATCCTCTCCTTGGTTGATATATTGTTCTACTCTCTGCTCTCCCAAAGCGTGGTGGCTGAATCAGTTCAATTGTGGCGTGAAGACTCAAAATTTCGGCCCCCAAACTCAGAATTCGTGTTTAGCTTTTATATTTTTTTCTGCATCTGGGAGTTGTAACGATCGTTACAGTAGGTGTAACGATCGTTACACCATCGTTACAGCTCCATTGCATCATCGTTACAACTTTCTTTCTTCAAATTCCCTTCGAATTGATATATTATGGGCCCAAATCGGAGTTCTGATGAGAACTCTACATCACCCGAAAGTATCAGACAGTTTTCGCCCTCTTCCAGACCTCTAATGAAAAAACTTCCTTCATGAGAATTGTAGATCTTTTCGTCCTCTTCAATTTAGATATAACATTTGCTCGATTTGGATTTCGGATGTGGAAGTTAAAAGACTTTCAAGTCAGCTGGTCTGCAATCCCGATATCTGTTTTAGTGCTGCCTTTCGGTGCTGTTTTGAGTTTCTTCCCATGAAATTTAGAGAAAACCTCCTTCTAGAGAGTTGTATATCGCCGAGTTATCTTCGATTTGATCTAATTTTGGGTCACCTCGGATTAAATATGAGGAAGTTGTGCTCTATGAATGATTTTGCTGCGATTTTAGCTCGGTTTTGACCCTTTTCACATGTATTCTGCACATTCACACCAAACATACCCGAAGGCGTAAAAGTGGCATAAAGATCAATAATTTAGCACATCGAGGGTGAAAGAACACCTAGAATTGGGGTAATAGATATCATAAACGTACATTTGATGCGACCGCATCAACACCCCACACTAAGCATTTTCTCGCCCTCGAGAAATACAATTATACAAAAATTGTCGTTTTAAACCCCGAAGTTCACCCCGATAGGGGGAGTTCGACATCTCCCGAGGGTTCTGAGGTCCAACCCACAATCTCATGAAATACTTACCCTCATGGCCGTCTTCAAACTATTTTATTTATAGCCAAACAATTAGTTCACAATTGAGCTCGAATTATCGAGTGCTGACAAATCACAAACCTACCCTTCCACCAATCAAACACACTCAAAGTGCCTAACCAATTAATATGAGTATCCAGTATGTCAGTTATGGTCTTTTCTCACACTTTCAAAAATTTAAACAAAGGGTAAACTAGTCACACATTAGGTTTTTGTGATGCTCGTGTAAAAAGCGATGTGAACTCGAGGTAGCATATCTGAATTGATGCCACGAGACCACTATTTTTGGAGTGAGCTTCCTTATTGCTTTTCACTCAACTTTACTTTATTTTCCCTCCCCTTTTCAAGGTTTGGGCATTCACCATGATTGTAGAGGCGCTTTTTCTTCAATTGATTTTGCTCCTTTGTATTTGATTTCACTTGTGTTTCTTCGGAGACTCTTCTTTGCTTTACGTTATTTGCGTTCCTCTGATACTTTAGTTAGAGATGATGTGTACATAATTCACTCAAGATTTCCCATCCATACATTAAATTCGCTCATCCTGAAGTCTCGCCTTTTACCCCGGACATTTCCGAGTTTGGGGATCGAGATATGCACTCGCTCTCTGCTTTTCTCACGCTCACTTCCCTTGCTCTTAATTTTTCTGAACTCCGGTCTCTGCTTTTCCGGCACCACCAACTCAGATAAACCCCTTCCGGATTCACGTGTGTGTGTGCCAAGTTTAAAAAAAATGATCTCTAGCATATGATTTTGTGACCCCTTGAAAATTAATTGAAAGTATGATACTTGACTTCCACTAGTCAACTTTACCTCAATATTAACTAATTAAACACTTCCACCAAACAAGCACACTCCAAAGGGTATATTTGTGAAATTCCAGCACGCAATAAATCTCAAGGGCAATTGAATGACATATAAACTACTTAAACCTTTCAGGCGGCCAATCGGCAAGCTCAAACAAATGAGCCCTAAAATTAACATGCAACGCAACGCTACACCCCACACTAAAGATGTGCACGGTCCCCCGTGCTAAAAATAAGAATAAAATATGCAACGTGCTTGCATGAAATTTAGGGGCTCAAGAGTCACCCCTTTCCCCTATCAAAAACTATATACACCCAATCAAACACTCTCTTTCCTATGATAGCAAAAGAGTACATCAATAAACACATTTGGATTTCAAAATTTTCATATGTATAGGGCAAATGATAAAATTTGTGCCTAAAGGCATCAATAAATACCAGTGCATCAATGCACTTGTCCTTAATCTTTTCAGAAAAATTATGCATCAAACGTGAATAAGATGCACATCAGAAGTAAGGAGAGATATCACCTCGAGTGTAAATCTCCGGTAGCTTCTCCCTCTCCTTCTTTCTGTCACATGGGCGCTCTTCTCCATCCGGAAGCACTAGAATGAGGCCCATTCCGCTCAACTCTTGCATTTTCTTCTCGAGCTTTTCGATAATGTACCTTTCATCACGAGAAGAAATTCCATTATAAATAATTAAAGGTATATCATTATTGATGCAAGCATATCTAAAATTTTTATTTAAGCAAGAGTTTTCAATATAATTAAGATGAGGTGGAGCCCATGTTTTTGCATCAACAACGGGCTCCCTTACCGATACACCCATATATATGTCGTGGTTGACTCTATTATTGACTCCTCGCCATGGCTCCACCATACGCTGCTCTTCTCTTCCATCGTCGACCTCTTGAGGAGAGTCAAGTTCCATGACTCCTTGAGGCAAATATAATTCATTTTTCGCCTCGTCAGCTAATTTTGGCACTTCAGCCACTTTTGACTTGTTTATCTTGATCTCTTGGAGAGGCTTGTCATCAAACCACCCTAGAGGCCCATATAGATTTTTGACCTCTAAGAATTTTTCGGTCTCCTTAGACAACTTTGGCCCTTTGGCTATTTTTTTCTCCAAAACTATCTCATTTTTCTCCTTATTGGCCTCAATTGCCTCCTTATGCAACCTATCCATTTCAGCATATCTCTCAAGTATTTCATTTTGAGCTCGTAACAATTGCATCATCTCATTCATTATTTCTGTACTCTTCTATTGAGGAGAATGATCTTGAGAATCATCATATCGATTCACTTGATTTCCATCATAAGCATGGGAGAAGTGATAATCTGGGTAGGATGATGTGAGGCTTTTGTAAGGGTCGTAGTCTGGATAGTTTTGAGGTGACCTCTCTTGGTAGGATGGTGTAGGATCATGATATGATTGGTAGTCATGTAGTGGTCGTCTTTGGTTTAAGTACTGGTAGAGGGGCTCATCCCGATAGGAATAATACTCACTACTACCTTGGCCTTGATAGCCTTGCCTTGTAGCATAATACTCCGACTCCCCTCTATCTCCATCATGACATCCATACGACGTTGATTGCTCTTGAGGAGTCCACTCATGATCTGGTTGGCTTGTCCTCTCTTGATGATACTCATAGTCTCTCCAATCTTGCTCCATTTAATTTTCTCTCTTTCTTGCCTCCTTAAATTTATATTCACAAATCTAAATCACTAGGCAACAGGAGAGAGAGTTAGCGAAGAATTGTACAAAACACACAATGAGCAAGAGATCAAGAAATAAAAATATATAAAAAAAATTAATAGAAAAAATTAAAATAAATTAACCGTTGGTCCCTGGCAACGGTGCCAAAAATTTGTTGGGCCCGTAGACAGTTGTCCACAGGCACCCGATAACGCGCAAGTGCATGCGGTCGTTACAAGTAATAATTCCTGGTAAGCACAGGGTCGAATCCACAAGAACTAATAAGGGTTAATTCAATTTAACTAATGCTATTAAGTGTAATTTAAAATAGACAATTTATAAAAAGATTTGATAATTTATAAAATAAAAACGCTTGGGAGAGACTATTCAGCAGAGAAAACCATGGATGCTAGGCCACTGAATCATAATCATGTCACAATTTCGGAATGAATTCTCATGCACACACTTGAATCCTATGCAAACAATTATACTAGCACCACCTCTCGGTATTGGTGTCAGCCTAGACTCGAGAAGTTCATCATCCCTCTCGGGTAGATAGACACCACGAGTCTGCATTAGCACAACAATAATGGAATCGGGGTTCCGAAGAGTTGAACCCCGGCAAATTAAAGCATGTCTATCACCCACCGGCCTTCTCAGACACGGCAACGTGACTCAAACAAGTAATCAATATTCGTCAATACCAATCACAAGCATTAAGTACTTAAATTCACCCAAAGCATGCATAAACAATTCAATCCATAATTATAAAATCATCATAATTCAATTCAAGACCTAGCATCCATGATCACGGGTATTTAGCCCATGATCATGGTGCTATAACCAAAATTCATAAGATAAATATACAATTCGAGTTTAAGGAATAAGAACGAAAAACCCTAAAACCCAAAAGGTTGAAGAACATGAATCGTTGAATCCCTCTCGATTGTTGATGTGTAGCTTGCTTGATCTTAGCACTTGAATCGCCCTTGAATCGGATTCGAGCTCCTCTCGAAGTCCCCAATCCTCTCCTTGGTTGATATATTGTTCTACTCTCTGCTCTCCCAAAGCGTGGTGGCTGGCTCAGTTCAATTGTGGCGTGAAGACTCAAAATTTCGGCCCCCAAACTCAGAATTCGTGTTTGGCTTATATATTTTTTTTCTGCATCTGGGAGTTGTAACGATCGTTACAGTAGGTGTAACGATCGTTACACCATCGTTACAGCTCCGTTGCATCATCTTTACAACTTTCTGTCTTCAAATTCCCTTCGAATTGATATATTATGGGCCCAAATCGGAGTTCGGATGAGAACTCTACATCACCCGAAAGTATCAGACAGTTTTCGCCCTCTTCCAGACCTCTAATGAAAAAACTTCCTTATGAGAATTGTAGATCTTTTCGTCCTCTTCAATTTATATATAACATTTGCTCGATTTGGATTTCGGATGTGAAAGTTATAAGACTTTCAAGTCAGCTGCTCTGCAATCCCGATATCTGTTTTAGTGCTGCCTTTCGGTGCTGTTTTGAACTTATTCCCATGAAATTTAGAGAAAACCTTCTTCTAGAGAGTTGTATATCGCCGAGTTATCTTCGATTTGATCTAATTTTGGGTCACCTCGGATTAAATATGAGGAAGTTGTGCTCTATGAATGATTCTGCTGCGATTTTAGCTCGGTTTTGACCCTTTTCACATGTATTCTGCACATTCACACCAAACATACCCGAAGGCGTAAAAGTGGCATAAAGATCAACAATTTAGCACATCGAGGGTGAAATAACACCTAGAATTGGGGTAATAGATATCATAAACGTACATTTGATGCGACCGCATCACAGGTGTGATGGTTAAGCCGCCATCTATGAAAGATTTGAGAAAATCTTCTTAGAGCACTCGCGAGACCGAGGTGTACGCATGACGGTAAAAGCGTATTTTTAAATGGTATCGCGGAACTTGCATACCTTGAAGGCGTGAGATGTGTTGTGGGGTGTATTGAAAGAAAGTAAAACAAGTTAAAGGAGAAATTCACTCGTTTTACAAGTACATTGTTGCCTCATCTCACTATGTGTTAATTGAAGTCGAAATACATTAACACTTAAGTATCTATAACCTTCCCTTTTCCGAGAACTTACTTCCTCAAAATCTTTTGTTCGCCATTAGTGGGGGATTGTTGGGGATAATGACTCACAAAGAATTATTATTTTTGTCTTCCCCTTTTGGAGGTTACAAGATCTTAATTGGTCCTTAAATGGTTGGTAACCTCCCTCATTATTGGGTCTTAAAAGTACTCTTTTATCACCATTAATATCTTCTTAAGTATATAATTCGTGTGTTATTTTGTTGGAAATGTAAACGGAGAACCAAGACAATAATTTTTCTTATAACCGTTCTCTCCTAAATTGCTCTTTTCAAATAGTTTTTGGGTATTGAATTGTGCAAGTTTCATACTCTGATGTGTCAGTGGGCACAGATCTGGGGGACTGCCGTGTTAACCTCGGATGCAACAAGAATACGATCACCACATAAGTCCAACCGAAAAAATTGCTTTCAAGTCAATGGCCTCCATGCCACAGCGCGTTAACTTTACCTCGAAAAGTATTTTCTTAACTATTCATTGGTATACTCAAATTATAATTCCTACAATCATGGATTAAGATTTGACCATTCTTCTCCATGGTGCTACTCTAATCTGTCACTGAGCTGACGTTCAAATATGTTTCCGACAGATCTTCATCTCATTGAAGACCAAAAGATGTGTTAGCTCGAAGACATATGGTGCTTGTCATTGTTCGCTGCCGTGAAGTCCATCGTCGTTGATTATATTGACATCGTTGAGGAATTTTGTTAGTCGAGAAAGGAAACGTGTGGATATCTTCAAAGATATTTTGGTTGTTTACATATTTACTAATGTAGTAAAGTGAAAGTTATGGGTAGCAAAGTGTGTCACATAAAAGTTAAGCGTAGCAAACTAATTAGCATATCTCAGCAAATTCTTGGGCGTTACTTCTAAAGCCATTTATGAGGATGTTATTTAGCATTTCACCATATCGAGACCAAAAGTAAAGTATCATATCTCCCAGTCATTTCATAGACTTTAGAGATACGTTACTTTCAGTTTCAATTATGTATTTTAATTTTCTTTGTAATGTTTCTCTAGTTTTAGTGTAGGTGTAATTGTTACATCATCACTGTAATAATAAATCAACATTATATTATCATTGTGTTGTGATAATATGTTAAATGTGATTTGATTTATGTCATCGATTGTGTCATCACTGATAGTGGAACCATATGTCTGTACGGATTACATTTAACGGGTCCCTATTCAATTAGGCTTCATCAGAAGCGACTAGTATGAGGATGACTCTTTATGATCACGCTCTACTGATCATTGACAATGGGATTTCCGGAGTTGTATTATAAATATCATTTGGGAAATGATATTAGACAGCCCGACCTGAGTATGCGACATAGATATTGTCATGAGCATATTCACTTGTCGTAGCTTGTCATTGTATAATTAGACCGATGAGTCTTTGTGATCAATGTATAGTCAACATCTGAGTTTGACATATGCCTAACGTTATCAATAAAAGGGTAGTCATAACAGTTATGATTGGCTCAAGGACGGACTGTATGGGTGATACGAAAGACGGTTAAGAGATTTATCCCTCATACTCCGGTATGAGAATTGTATTCGCTTGGTCCAGTTGATGAGAATGACTGAAAGGAAAGGCATGGCCATGTTTATGATACAGGGTATCATTTTACAGTCATCTCACATATCAAGAAACATTGATTAATTAAATAAGGATAACGGGAAATAAGGTAGAAATCGGGTAAATATTGGGAAAGGGCCGCGGCCAAAACCCACGGGCCCAAGCACAAAATGGGCCACGGTTTAGGCCAAAGCTTTGGGCTTTGGGCATGGACCGTGGCAGGCCTTGATGGCCGAGCCTATAAGGGGGAGACATGGCTTGGCGGAAACCCTAAAAGGGTTCGGCCTAAGAAACCCAAACCGGCCACATAAGTGTGGCGGCTAGGGTTTCAAGGGAACCAGACCTAGCTCATTCTATGGGTTGTTTCGTGATCCCAAACCCTAGCCCATGTCTATCAATATAGACCCCATGTGCTGATTTTTATCAAGGCATTAATTACCATACCGAAATTCTGCCCAATTTTCCACTCGAGCTTTCTCACATTTTAGTGGGTGTTTTAGAGCTTAGATCTAGGATCTTGGGTGCCCGTGTGGATACCTTTGAGATCAAAACACTTGATTTTCTTTCGGTTGTTCGAAAATACCATTGATTTGTTTTTCTAAACAAAATGTTTTTTTTCCAGATCTGGTGACGAAACTTGTGAGAAGCATCATGTCTGAAGTTCGATTGATTTGAAACTAGCTCCAGATTAAAGTAAATTCAAAGATTGTCAATTTCTTATGAAATAACAATTTTCATTAGAGGTCTGATTTGGGAGGTATCAGTCCCGCAACCTGACTGATCAACAAAACCAAAAGGTATAAAATTTCGAAACCCGTAGTTCTATGAATCTAGTTCATGTAAAGCGATCATGGGTGGGTTCTAAGTTATTTTATGAGGTAATTACTGATGGTTACCTTTAACTATCAGTTGCGAACACATAATTATCCAATATTTTTTTTCTTACACATGCTTACCCAAATAGTTTTTTAGAGACACAAAGATACAAAAATGGACGTAAAATGGAGTCCCCAATCTTTTTTGTGGAATTTGAAACTACGAAAATTAGCTTGTCCATGATATTATGTAAGTATGTCTTTTAAATCTTTTATGATTATGTTTTAATTATCGATCTATTTTGAACCTTTCAATATATGCAAAAAAATTGTTTTATCATGACATGTTTGTGTTTCTTTTCTAGACATACACAAATAATCTATAATGGAGGTAACCAAGAATATTTTTTGGGATATTAAAGTAAAATACATTGAGGTCAGTAAGAGCACTATTTGAAGTCATTCATCCCATATAATGTGAGTAAGGGTAGTTTGGGAAGAAAAAAATGTGAGTAATGGAATTTTCGAAAGGGAAAAGGTGACTAACAAACACATATATCTTGGACGTAACTCAATTTTTCGTCTATTTTTGTATCTCCTTGTTTGTAAAAAATTTATTTGGGTAAACATGTGTAAGAAAAAAAGCATTGGGTAATCATGTGTTGTGTAACTAATAGTTAAAAGTAACCATTTGCATTTTCCCCTTATTTTATTTTATTTTCCGCAGCGTTTGATCTGATTCGGATCCTTAGAACCCTAACATATTAACGAGAATAAAAAACTGTGATGTTCCTAATGATATAAATAAAAAACACACTTAATTTTTCAATAAAAATTATTTTTTATTTTGATGAATTAATAATATACAATATAATTAAGACATAATTTTAGTTCACTATAATGTATTGTGCTACTTTTTCAATCCACTACATTGTACTATTTGTAAGTCTCAATTCACTGGAGAGATGTTTCATTAGGGTTTACCGCCCTTACCAAAGTTAAATTTAATATAATATGTCCATACTAACCATGTAAAATTAAAATTAATAATAATAAAGTAAGAACATGTTTTTTATGAAATAAATAACGAAAAAATGATTTCAATTAAAATTTTTATTAAAAAATTATTATATTAGTTTTTATTAGGGATTCGATAATATTTTAATATTTCTAATACATTACTATCTTTGTAAATATGTTTTTATTATTTTCTTTAATAGGGATAATTCCAGGTGTTTAAGAGTCTCTGCCTAAGGAAACTCTCTCTCAAGTCTATAAAAAGGCCCTGGCGGCAACGTCCTGAAGACAAGTTGTGGCAGCGTAGGTCGTCGAATATCGTCTGGTCGGAACCTGGCTGCGAAATGTTCAACAACTGCCCTCTGAATGGGCTCTAGTTGGGATTGCTCATGGCTGTCAATTACCATACTTGATATGCGGTTCCGCCTCCCCCTCGACACCGTGCATTTGTGAAAGTACTGAGTGTTCACGTGCCCCTCAAGAGCCCACTGAACCCTCGACTTCTAGCTCCAGATGTCTGCCCGATTCTTTGCCAAAGTTAATAGCTCATCACGACATCTGCTTCTCTCTGTTTCCTTTGGCTCTGATAATGTCCTTACTCCCACCAAGGCTTCAAACTCCTCAATCCTGGCTGAAACACTAGAAATCTTGTGTTACACATGTCCGAACACCTCCAGATTCCAAGCCCCAAGACAAAACCTCAGACGCTTCAACTTAGCCCACAGCGTGTATTTTGGGCAGCCCACGACCTCACCATTATACGAAGCCCACTTCTCTGTTACAAAAGCCCTGAACATCACATGGTTTAACCATGCATTAAGGAACCTCTTAAATTTGGTCCCCAATCTGCCTCCCGGCTCCTAAGAGAATGGCACAATGATCCGACAACATCTTCGTCACACCTCTGAGCAGCGGATATGGGAAGAGGTGCTGCATCTCTGGGCTGAGGAGAATCTGATCCAATCTATTCACTCACGAACGCGGTCTGAACCAAGTTAAGTTCTTGTTCGATATAGGAAGGTCGAAAAGGTCCATATCCTCAATGGAAGCCTGGATATCACCCGAGTCAACATGTACCAGAGGTGCTCGAGTCCCTGACCGTGTTGAAGTCGCCCATCAGGGCGAACCTCTAGCCTACCGTGAGGTGCACCTGTCTTAAAATACCCCATAAAACTCTTCTCTCTACCGGTACTGATGGACAATGAAGATTAAAAAAAGAGATTAACTCTCCCGCGACGATCATCTCACCCATCCCCAATACCATACTCGGGACAATGTGACAAGCGACTGCACGCAAAACCGAGGTATCCCATATTGAAACAACTCCTGGCCCAATCCCTCGACCTACCGGGCTGAACTAGAAATTGTACTGGAAGGAAAATCCCAACGATCTGGTGAAAGTGTTGGGGATTATTCGGTTCTAGGCACAGTGGATAAACAATAAACTAACCAAGAATCCCTTGCAAGGATCTATTGCATGCTCTAGATGAATCATTAGGAGAGATAGATCGAAATATCTACCTCTTGAAGCGTGAATCGATCTGAATCGAAGACGCGTCCTCGGACCCGTCCTATACAAGTACACACACGCGGGAGCTTGAAGGCGAAGCTTGAATCCTCTCGGTGGCTACTAGACCGCCGAAGAACCCTTCCTCTCTCTCGATTTTCTAGCCCTCAATAGTGCCACCTAGGTTTCGATCGACACCACCAAGGGGCTGATCGACATCATCAAGGTGCCGATCGACACCACACATGTGACGTGTGTCGATCGACACCCCATAGGTATCGATCGAAACTCCACAAGTGGAAAATATTCCTATTCCATCCATATTCCTTTGGACCTCTTGAGTCCCATCGAGTTGCTTCGGTTCTTGCTCAAGGCGTGTGACCCTGTAGGCCCGTGACCCATTGACAAATCGGCGTGAAATACCATTTCATCCGATCCATCACCAGTGGCCTCTAGTAAGACGTAGTGATTACCCAATGTCCACGAGGTATCGATCGGTTTGATATCTTCTCTCTGTCATCTGTATCACTAACTCTTTGTTTGTTTTAACGCGTTTACGATCGAAATGAGGCATAGAGTCATCATCCTCTTCGATTTGATCGAGTTCCTTGATCTAGAGATGAATGAGACGTATCTTGTGGGGCCACACACTTCCTCAGTCATGCTCATCAAGGGGCCCTAGAACTAGAACCTTCACCACGTCTTACGGTGGGGAAACAAATCCCTTCAAACGCAATGTGCGCTCCTACTACTGTTCGTCCAATAGCCAACTATACCTCTTATGACTACCCTATTACAGGCAGCGTTAGGACATGTCGAACTAATGGAGTGACATGCATGTGAGCCCCTCGCTCCAAGGTCTTAAGGCAGTGATCACACGACGACGGAGTATGCGTTGGTGACTTAATCTATGCGCCATACTCCAAGTCGGGTCATCCAATACCATCTTTCAGATGATATCTGTGATATGACTTTGGTAATCCTATTACCTAGATCAGCAGAATTTAACCTTATGTCATCCTCACGCTATTCACTTATGGATACGTATTCGACTAGGGATTCATTAAACATACTTTCATAGTATCTAAATGTTCTACTATTAGTGATGACACACTCAATAACTTTAGATGAAACTATTGCCTGACTCATTATTACAACACAATAATAATGAAAATGCCTTTCAGTGCTTAACAGAAGAAGATTATATAGAAAAGATTTGGACTAGGGCACTAGCTCTAACAATCTCCCACTTGCCCCTAGCTCCAATCTAAATCCCAACGTAAATCCATTGACCTTACATGTCCCTCATGTTTAGGCTGTGAGAGAGCCTTGGTCAATGGATCGGCTGCATTATCTTCTATCGCAATTTTACAATTCTTCACTTCACCTTGATCGATGTACCCTCTAATCAAGTAAAAACGCCGCTGTACATGTTTGGATCTGGCATGCGTCTTGGTCTCTTTAGCTTGTCCTATGGCGCCAGTGTGGTCGCAATACAAGTTCACCAGTGCGAACGGATTTTTAATTACGTCCAGTCCGACCATAAACTTCCGAATCCACACAACCTCCTTTGCCGCTTTTCCAACAGCTATGTACTCGACCTCTGTAGTAGAATCTGCAATGGTCGGCTGCTTGAAGCTCTTCTAGCTAAAAGCTCCACCGTTGAGCGTGAACACATACCCAGACTGCGACCGTGAATCATCTGGATCAGTCCAGGAACTAGCGTTGACGTATCCCGTCACCTCCAGCTCTTCATTTTTACCCCCGTAGAACAGGAAGACATCCTTTTTCCTCTTGAGGTACTTCGAGATCGTCTTCACTGGTCCTCACCAGAGTTAGACTCGAATTTGCTAACGCAGGATAGGGCATAAGAGATATCAGGTATAATGCAGATCATGGCATACATGATGGATCCTATTGCAGATGCATAGGGGATGCCACTCGTGCACTTCAAGTCATCATGTGTTGTGGGACACTAAGTCTTGCTGAGCTTTATTCAATTTCTCATGGGGAGGAATCTGTTTTTGTACTCGTGCATCGAAAATCTTTTCAAGATCTTGTCGATATAAGTGCTCTGGCTAAACCCAATGATCCTCCTCGGGCGATCCCAATAAATCTTGATCCCCAGGATATATACTGCTTCGCCAAAGTTTTTCATCTCGAAACACTTCCCCAACCAAGCTTTTGTGGCTTACACGGTGGGGATGTCGTTTTCGATAAGAACTATGTCATCGATATATAGCACTAAGAACACGACTGCACTCCCATTTGCCTTCTTGTACACGCAAGGCTCGTCTTCATTTTGCATGAAACCAAATTCTTTTATGGCTTCATCGAAACGAAGATTCCAACTCCGAGAAGCATGCTTCAATCCATAAATGGATCTCTGCAGTTTGCAAATCTTTTCAGGATTCTCTGGATAAACAAAACCTAAGGTTGTGTCATATACACGTTCTCAGTTAGCTTCCCATTGAGGAAAGCAGTCTTGACATCCATCAGCCATATCTCGTAGTCATGATATTCAGCTAAGACGAATAGAATGCGGATTGATTTAACCATAGCCACTGATGAGGAAGTTTCATCATAATCTACTCATTGTATTTGCCTGAAACCTTTCACAATCAATCGGGCCTTATAGGTATGAGTAACTCCATCCATGTCATGGTTGATCTTAAAAGTCCATTTGCAACCGATGGTCTTAACACCAGGGGTTGGATCCACCAAGTTCCACATTTGGTTGTCAAGTATGGATTTCATGTCCTCCTTCATGGCTCTTAAAAATTTCTCAAAATCAGAACTCCCCATTGCTTCTTGAAAGGTAGTCGGATCATCAGAATTCACAATTTCCAAATCACCACCCTTAGTCACCTTGAATCTGTATCTAACGGGCGCCTGACGTGGCCTTTTCAGAACGCCGTGGGGGTTTCGAGAACTATGTTGGGCACCACATGTGCCTCTTGGTCCAGCTCAGGCTCCACTTCTACACTGTCTAAGTGGGGATCCCGAATTTCTTCAGGATTCTCAGTACTCGTGCCATCTGAGATTTCTTCAAGATGCACAGTTCTCTCACTTTCTGTTTTGGAGAGGAAATCCCGCTCTAAAAAGACACCATTCCGAGCAATAAATCATTTGTCCACCACGAGGTAATATCCATCGTTGGGTTTGTAGAAGTAATATCCACGAGTTTCCTTCGGATATCCTACGAAAATACATTGTCCAATCATGGTTCCAGCTTGTCCGCCATGAGGCACTTGACATAAGCCTGGCAACCCCAAATCTTGATGAACGACGACTTGGGACGCTTCCCACTCCATACCACGTATGGTGTTGTCTCCATCGCGTTCGTAGGTGTCTGGTTTAAAATGAGCGCAGCTGTCTCAAGAGTGTATCCCCAAAAGGATATGAGGAGATCTCTCTAACTCATCATAGAGCGAACCATGTCTAGTAAGGTTCGGTTCCTCCTTTTGGACACACCATTTAACTAAGGTTTTCCAGGCGGAGTCCACTAAGATAATATCCCACACTCTCCTAGATGGTCGATGAAGTACTGAGTCAAGTATTCGCCACCTCGGTCTGAATAAAGTGTTTTAACTTTATTCACAAGTTGATTCTCAACTTCAGCCTTAGACTCTTTGAACTTGTCAAAAGAGTCTGACTTATGTCTCATAAGATAGAAATAACCATACCTACTGTAATCATTAGTAAATGTGATAAAGTATCTGAATCTCCTCTGGCTTGTGTACTCATGGGCCCACATAAGTATTAGGCCCAACAAGTCACCCGCCCTCTCACCCCTACCGATGAAGGGCGACTTCGTCATCTTGCCGATCAAACAAACTTAACAGTCCACACTTGTGAAGTGTTGATAGTCGTCTCTCGCTTATGTGGCCCAAACGGAAGTGACATAATCGAGTTTCACTTGATTCATCAACCTTGAGCTTTTTGGTATTTACATTGTATACGTCACGCTCGTTGATGTCAATAGTTTTCAAAACATAGAGACCGTTAACAAGCGTTGCTTCCCCATAACAAACATTCTCTTTATAAAGTTTAAATAGACCATTGTCAATAGTTGAAATCTTCAATGTCTAAAACAGAAATAGAAATAATGTATTCACGGAAATTCAGAACACAATAAACATTATTCAAAATCAAAAGAAGTCCCCATGGAGCTTTGCGATAGTCTTGTTCATGTCATGCAAGTTGTAGTTCATGATGAACCCATCATCCATTGAAGTGAGACTTGACAGGATCATGTCGATTTTCAACTCATTAGTAAGTTCAACACCGAGCCGGGCAAGGTGTTCGAATTGACCCTTCATTTTAAGAACGTGACGGCTAACTGACTCACCAGATGGCATCTTAGTGAACATCAAACCCTTGACGAACTTGAACCTTTTCGTCCTTGAACATTTCCTTGAGTTGTCCCATGATGGAGAATGAGTCTGCACTAATCTCCATCAACTGATTTTTGAGATCAGCCTCCATCGTGCTCAGCATGATGCATCCCACGTCGAGCGAGTCGTTGAGGTGGTTTTGGTGAGCATTCATAACACTTCTCATGGAACCAGCAGCTGAATCAGGGGGAATGGGCAAGTCAAGCACATATTTCTTCTGTTAGGATTATGCCCTAGTCCAATGTAATTCCTTAATCTATATTGTAGCAGACTTCATTCTTCTACATAATAAAAGCCATAATATTACTAATGTGTTGTAGTAATATATCTAATGTGATTTGATCTATGCTATAATGTGTGTAACCACTGATAGTAGAACTATAGATTAGAAAGAATTGCATTCGATATAGTCCCTGATCGGCTAAGCTTCTATTGAAGCGATCAGTATGAGATTAACTCCTTTTGATAAATTAGGATGACGACTCTATGCCTATTGATCAATTTGGATATCGTTTTGATAAAAGGACAGTGACATGTACGATAACAGGTTAAGTCGAATAATCGATAATCACGAATGTTGGGTAATCATAATGTCTTGCTAGAGACCACTTATGATAGAAAGGGTAAAATAGTAATTTTACCAGTCTGCCAACTGTTTGTGAGCCTATAGGGTCACACGCATTAAGCACGGTACATGACAAATAATTATGGATGGAAATTGGGAGAATCAGGTTTACAATATAGTAAAATTGAAAACGATTCGGTAGTTTTCTAGTCTATGGTTTTAACCAGACGGTTGAAGGAATCAATTCGAGGAAATTAAACCGATTTATCTAAACCGAAATTAGTTAAACGGGCCTAAAGCCCATTTAGGATTTTAAGTCATGAATGGGGAAAAGTGCAAATAAGAATTTAAGAGGGTAAGATATGCAATTAATTGATTTTGAAATTCAAATAAGATCTTTTAGTCTTAATTTCAAATTAATTGCAAAATATCTCCCCTTATTTTTCTCTAATATTTTCGGCAACTTCCCCACTAATCCCTCCCACTTTGCCGAACCTTCCATTCCAGTTCCTCCATTGTTTTTGTCACAAAATTCTCAAAACATTCATAGCAAGAGTGAGAGAACACCGATTCGTGGTTGTTGTGCTTATGTGGACTCAATAGAGAAACACTACATTGTGTTTTGATCGATTGAAAAAGGTAATTTTCAAATTTTAAAAGCCTAAGAACATGCTGAATTTTTCATTAAGATCTTCGTCTATTTCGATCACCATGGTTACATAAGGCTCCGCTGCATGAAATTAACGTTTGGAACCCATGGTGATCTCTTTGATCTTCCTCTCGTGTTTGAGTAGAATCCTCAAATTAAGCACCCAGTCGAGAAAGTTCGCGTCACTAAGTTTCTCCTTCTCCGGGATCGACCTTAGTGACACGACGTGTGCTTGGCTCGCTGCCATTATCTACATAGATAAATAAATTTGAGTTAGATTCTGAATGTATCTATGAAGATTTGTTGCAAAACGTTTTGACCATTTTTTATCCTTCACAAGAATCAATAACCAAGACCCTTGATTCACCTTCTTGAAGTGAGATAAGGCATTAACGCTTCAATTAGGCTATGTAGGTTTAAGTACTTTTACGCTTCACATATAATGTGACTCTTGGCCAGAACATATATACAAAGTACATCGGCATTGTTCTGTCTGATGCTCTAGGTCAACGCAATCACAGACATGTGGACCAGAACTTGTTTGGAGATAGCTAAGGCACCTACGCCCAAAACAAAATTGTCCACATCTTCTTGTACTGCTTCCACGAATGCTCTGCTAAGGGCACACGACGTTCGTGGTATAGTTGAGTCAACCAAAACTTGACATATGAACCAGAACTTGAATGGAGAGAGCTGAGACATCTACGCCCCAAACAAAACTGTCCACCTCTTGTAACTTCGCTTCCACGAACGCTCTGCTAAGGCACAAGACATCCGTGGTTACAAAGTTTTGTCGAGTGCCAAAATTTTGGAAAGCATCATCGCATGACACAATTTTCATTGCGATATGGTCTAGTTTGTGAGACTTGTACCAAGTACATTCTCTTCATCCGTACCGGTTACGATATTCAGACAAGCAAAATATATGCACGTTTAAACTTATCATGCATACATGCATATAAAATAAACATACATATCTTAATCATGCAATTCCAAAATAGTATAATTAAACATGTATAGCCTAAGCCCATATCTAGGTTTGATCTTTATGGGGCCGGTCCATAAAGATCATGGTCATATCCTAAGGGTGAAGGTTACAATATTCATATGTCTTCTTCATCCTTGGCGGTGCTCCCACTGGTTTCTTGACGTCTCCAAGACTCAATGCCTCCATCAAGACCTCCATTGTGCCATCCTCAGGTTTGCTTTTGCAAACTTATCATCGGCTCGCATGTCGAGTATGAATATAATACAAGTAAAAGCGACGACGCATTTCATCGCAAATAATACACAACCCAAGTCGTCTCTTTTAAATGACACAAATTGCCATATATAATTACAAACCAATTGAATGCAATATAAATGATATGGTCTTGATAGGCTAGACTATACATCATGTGAACTAACTAAGCATGTTGCACACACATCATGTGATCAAATAACTTCATGTTTTCAAACACATATGTTGCCATACAAGCATGTTATCAATGACATATATCAAATTTTATCCTTGTGATTTTAAGGTTATCGATCTCACTCGACACTCAAAAATCCCGATCTCGAAATCCTAAACCGAGACTCTCCAGTTTCTCAAAATTCCAGATCTCGAAATAAAAAATCCCGATCGAAATCTTATATACTGGATCAAATTTTTTTTATACATATCGAGGATCGATCATATTCACGACATCAATATAATAAAATAATCCTACTCAAATTCTTCATTTGCCTTACGTCAAAATTTCAACTTGAACCGAAAAACTCTCACTGGCAGGAGGTGTCAATCGCCACACATGTGGTGTCGATCGTTACCGGGGTGCTATCGATTGACACTCCTGAAGTTTGGTGGAGAAATCGAGGAGAGGTGTCGATCGCCACCTTAGGGTGTCGATCGACACTCTCCCCGACCTGATCCAAAATTCGGTTTTGTCGAGCCTGATTCTCGACCTGATTTCACTCTGGTCAATTCTCGACCCCTAGGAATGATTCGGTGCACCGAGTGCACCAATTTCAAGCCGAAATAACACCTGAAAAAAATAAAAATCTCGCCTTTATCCGAAGAACGATCAAGAACGGATTTTTATCTTGTCATGAGGCCAAATCAAGAGAACAAGTAGACATTCATGCATCATAAAAGTATAACAAGCATCATATATCATCAAACATGCATTTTTACCACAAAATCATGCAAGATTGGTTCATCTAGAGAGCAACCTGCCTATGATACCACTATTGGGGGTTCTCCGGTTCTAGGCGCAGCGGAAAAACAATAAACTAACCAAGAATCCCTTGCAAGGATCTATTGCATGCTCTATATGAATCATTAGGAGAGATATATCGAAGTATCTACCTCTTAAAGCGTGAATCTATCTGAATCAGAGACGCGTCCTCGGACCTGTCATCTACGAGCACACGCACGCGGGAGCTTGAAGGCGAAGCTTAAGTCCTCTCGGTGGCTACTAGACCGCCGAAGAACCCTTCCTCACTCTCGATTTCCGTAGCCCTCAATGGAAGAACTAGAGAGAATATAGTAAATAGCTAATGTTACATTTTGGCTTGGGAGGCTCTCACCCAAATGCCTCTATTTTTAGGCTTTGGGTGAGGCCTAGGGCTTTGAGCCTGTCAGACACCACCCGTGTCTTCGTGCCGATTGACACCCCACATGTGACGTGTGTCGATCGATACCCTATAGGTATCAATCGACACCCAACACGTGGACAACATTCCTATTCCTTCCATATCCCTTTGGACCTCTTGAGTCCTATCGAGTTGCTTTGGTTCTTGCTCATGGCGTGTGACCTTCTAGGCCCGTGACCCATTGGCAGATCGGCGTGAAATAACATTTCACCCGATCCATCACCAGTGGGCTCTAGTAACACATAATGATTGTCCAATGTCCACGAGGTATCCATCGGTTCAATATCTCCTCCCTGTCATCTCTTAGTATCAGTTTTCAGTCATCTCAGATATCAAGAAACATTGATTGATAAATAATGACGACGATTTTATGCCTTATGATCAATATAGATATCGGGTGATAAAAAGGATAGTGACATGGACGATAAGAGATTAAATCGAATCATCGATTTTCATGGAAGTTGGGTAATCATAATGTCTTGCTAGAGGCCATTTATGATGGAAAGGGCAAAATGGTAATTTTGCCAGTTTGCCAATAGGTCGTGAGCCTAGAGGGTCACACACATTAAGCAATGTATATAGAAAAGGGGACTTGAAAAGTCAGTATTCGAGAAGTATGAGAATCGGGAGAATTCACTTTTCGGTTTACATAAATCGAAACGATTTACATTGAACCAGTTGGTTAAGGAAATCGATTTAAGAGGATCAGGCCGGTCTAGCTAAACTGTTTAATTAGAACCCAATCTAAATGGGTTTAATTAAGGGATTTCTAGAATGGGCCATGAGCCCATCTTTATTATAATTATTTTATAATTATAAATTAAGATGATTGAAATTTTGATCAGCTAGTCGTGCAAGATGCCACACGCAATGTTATGTTTGAAGCTATAACACCGTGTAAGACTTCTTGTGTAGATAACGCAGGACAGTAAATATAAAGCTAAATACACAATGACACAGCAGATTGTTTACCTAGTTCGGTGCAACGTCACCTACGTCTGGGGGCTCTCAGCCTAGTGGAAAAGTTTCACTTATCAATAATTCGTCAGAACATACAAATACCTATGATCATCACTAGATCTATACTTTATGCTACTTATTACAGTGCAACCTATCTCAGGGTCTCCCCCTGAATCCAATACTCCGTCTTGATTCCACTCTTCGAGCAATCGCCTTGCTCTGTCGGTTCAAGTCGTCGTTGAACTTTGTGGTTGCGTGTAGTCTTCACTCACGCGATCAGTAAACCTTCAATCACCTAACTCTTAATAGTTATAGTGATACACAATATTCTTAGCACACTCTGTAACATCTCAGCCCGCAAACCTTCACGTCTAAGAGCTTTGCAAATTATCGCTAGGAAACAATAAAAGAACCACACGATTGCTAAGGGGGTAGCCTAAGCTTTTATAGCAATCGAGGATGAGTACTAAACCTAATGGGTTTCCTCTTAATCACCGTCTTTCTTCTTTCCAGAATCGGAGACGTTCTGTAATTTCCTAATCGTAATAGCACTTTCTACAGAGTCTAGACTTTCTTGTTTTCCGTCGATCAGGATGTTTGCTGAGATGCCGTCAACAACGTCACACAAGATGTTGCATAGGATGCTTCGACATTCTGTATGACATTTTCTCCAGTTCCTTAAAAATAAGCCAATCACTAAAACCGTCGTAACTACAATCTCCCCCTTTAGCTATTTTTAAGGTCAGCCATCTTTGTCGCATTTTGTGTCGCATTTGTCGTCATCTTTTGCTTGGAAATCGATCGGCAATCATCAAGTCTTTGTTCGCGTTTCGCATATCATTGCGTCGCCTTGCGTTTTCGCGTACCATTGCGTATCATCATGTAAGGACCGCTCCCGGTCAATTTGGGTCAATTTGGGTCAATTTTGTGAAAAATGGATGAAAATTTAATAATTCGCGATTTGACCAAATTTTGACCCGAGAGTCACCGAGGACTACTATTTGAGCCATTTTAAGTTGGAATTGTAATATTATGGATATTAGGTTCATATGGAAGCTAAAATTTAGCGAAACATCACGGTTCCGACGGTTTCGAAAAACGTGTCCGTTTCGGACGATTTCGGGTCCAAAATGACAAAAGTGGCTTGTGGGACCCCTCTACTTTACACTTGTCATGTATCTAGAGGGGGGGGGGAGACTTTTGAGTGATTAAAAAAATTAATTGTTTTAATTTAGATTTAAAAGAAAATGGAAAATAGGTTTATTTTATTAGTTTAATGTTTAAATAATTATATTTAAGTTATAAGAGAGGGGGAGGGAGTTGATTCTCGGCAGAACACAAGGAAAGAGAAAGAGAAAGAGAAAGAAGAAAGAAGGAAGAAGAAGAGAAAAGATTGTGGCGATTTCCCGACGTTCCGACCGTCCAAACGTCTTGATTTTTGCGTATTCGGGTTCTCCTCGTCGTGGGCTACAAGAGGTATGTTTTGGATTCTCATTTCCTTGAGTTTGGATTTATGGAGTGTGGAATATGGATTGATTGAGGTTGGATTAGTGTTAAGGGGGTAATTTGGAGCGTTTTGAGACAAACGGGAGGTTTGTCCGGTGACCGGGAGCTCGCCGGAGCTCCGGCCGGTCACCGGAGGTGGGGCCCGCGTGCCCGGAGTTCGGGTTTTTTTCGTGTTATGCAATCCCGGAAAATCCCTAGAACACTAATTCGTGACTTTGGAAGAAATTGGAATTAATTTGACTAAAATGTGTTTGTTTCGCTAAACTTTAAAGTCGAGATTAAATCCCCCGGAGGTCGGAACGTAATTCCGTCAATTTTATTGGTGATCTCGAATTTAATTATGCGCGTAGAATAAATTTGAGAATTGTTGGAATTGAATTGTGGGAAAAGATTATTTATTATTTGAGGAACCTTAATGACGGGATTGAGTCGCTCGGGCGTCGGAATTTGGTTCCGTCGATTGCGTTGGACCCCTTGAATATAATTATGATTTGTTGATGCGAAAATGGAATTTTTCGGGGTCCCGAGGTCATTTTAGCGTTTCCGGGCAGATTCGGGAAAGTGTGCGAATTGGGTCGTTCCGGGTCCTTTTTGGCAACTCGGTGTAATTAGGAAGTATTGGAGTGATCGGGACTCATTGGGGTGTACTTGGGCGTTAGTTTCGTTAGAATCGGACTTCGATCAATTGCTAAAGTTTGTGCGTTTGTCGTTATTAGATTCTTCCATTGCTCGTGGAAAGGGAAGGATTTAGACGTGGTGTCGCGAGAGACTTGGAGCTAACGTTGGATAATTATCGAGGTAGGGAAAAGTAGCCGTATATCCGTACATGACTTGGGAAAGTTACTAGTAATTGCATGTGGGCACCTTCTGTGTTCTTAGTATATGTATGTGTAGAATTGCATGTGGGCACCTGGTTGTATCTATAGGTTGATTATACTACAGCGACGTGCCATTCCGCTGTATGCTTTATTGGGGGTGTTACCGCTTTACTCATTGCGTTTGGTTTGAATGTGTTATGCTTGTTCAATTGTGAGTAATGGTAAATTGTGATATGACGTGTTTGAAGATGTCGTGCCTTAACATGTAAATTGAAATGATTTGAGTTGAGTATATTCTTCACTATGGTTGAACTGTATTGTGAGTAAATGGTAAATGCGATTTGATGTGTTTGAAGATGTTGTGCCTTAACATGTAAATCGAAATGACTTGAGTTGATTATTTCTCTCCTGTGGTTGAAATGTTTTGTGGATGATGGTTACGGGCGGGAGCCCAGTGTGTGTGGATGTTGGTTACGGGCGGGAGCCCAGTGTGCGTGGTGGTTTGTGTTTGTTGCTGGTTGACGCCTAGGTGGGAAAGATACGTCCGTGATCTCCGTTCGGGTGGGGTAGATTTGCGCTCTTACCGCGCCTCACCATCCATGCCGCGAAGAGGCGTCCACGCCTTTCGATTAGCAATCGAAGAAGTGGGGGCAGACCAGGCCCAGACAGCTAGCCACTGTAAACTAGCGGCCGCGAAGAGGTTTCACGCCTACGACTAGCTATCGAAAAGTGGGAGGCAGACCAGGCCCAGACAGCTTGCGACTGTAAACTGGCGTGTTATAGGTTGCATCACCTGGTCGTGTAGACCTTGTCCAACACCGTGCGTGTTTGGCAAGATGGACTCGACGAAGTACCTGGATTGTTGCCTTTCCTTGAGTGAAAGGTTTGTTTGATTGATGTTGCTTGGTTGATTGTGTGATGATTTGAGTATTGAGAATGAGACGAAATGTTTGGATAATGGTTGAGTTTTACTATTGATCTTTTTCGAACTGTGCTTATGTATCACCCTGTCAATTACTTGTATGCCGTTGTCAGTCGGGTATCCGTTGCGGTGAGCGTAAATGCTCACCCCCTGCTACTCTTCCTGCAGACAGGTGAGGATCGTGATTGTGGATAGGAGGACATCTCGAAGCTGGAGGAGCTGGAGAGTCCGGGTTGTTTTGGGCGTGTTAGTTGACGTACAATTTAGTGTCGACGTTTTGTTGTTTCTTGATCATACTTTGAGTCTCTGACTCGTGTTGTATATTCTTTTGAGCAGTTATAAAATTCGCGGTTCATTGTATTTGTGTTCTTTTTATTTGGTTACTATTATTGTTTCAGTTGTTTCGGACACTGATTCCTCGTTCGCGTTCCGGGCTCGGTCTCTACCGAATTTGGGGCGTGACACATCACGTCGTCTTCCATCTTACATCTTACTCCCCCTTGCTGGCTCAAAAAGAGCCAAATTTAAACAAGTATTTCGAACAATCAGAGTAATAAGAAAAACACAAAATTAACTCATACATATCCTCGATTTGCAGTCGAGAATACGTATGAAACAGTGTTCAAAACAAATACATATTAAAAGTTGTTCAGTTTGTGCGGAAACCAGAAAGTACTTAAAATCAAATAGAACTGATGCTGGAACTAGCAGTCTCTTCTTCTGTAGCATCGGTAGAGGCATCTTGAGGAGTGTCTTCAGTAGCATTGTGTAGAGAGGAGAAATCATCATTTTCCGAATCTTTAGGAGGCATTGACTTCAGCAGGTTGGTACAGTGAGATCTTCGTTGTGAGAGATGCTTCAGCGCCATCTTCAGGTTGACGATGTCTTCGTCAAGTACAACTATCTCTCTTTTGAGCATGGTGGCATCTCTGCTGGTCGTCTTTGTTGGAGGGGCGGCACTTGTGGCTCGACTGGTTGTCGTCTTGGTCAGTTTGGCTTCTGACCTGACATGATCAGGAGCATGCTTGCCCTCGAACAGCTTGTGGCTCACCACAATTAGTCCTCCGTGTTTGCCAGCCTTATCAGTTGTCTTGAAAACACTAGGGTGTTGGTGGACTAGTAATTAAGAGATAAGGGAGGGAAAAGCAATAGTTATCTTCACCGCTTGTGATCTGGCTTGTCTAATGAGATGATCAATAACAAACTGGTCAAATTCAAAAGTAGAGCCAGTACCTATTTGGAAGATGAGTATTGCCAGCTCCGGTTTGATGGAGGATGCGTGTGTGGAGGGAGCCCAGTTTGCTACTCCGATACAGAATAGGATGGAGTACTTGGATGTGAGGTCCGAGGCTGCCACAGTACCCTTGGTAGGCCACATTCTGCTTTTGTCACCAGTAATCTCCTTGAGGACCTTGTTTAGGTCAGGAGGAGGCACTGAACGAACACACGTTCTCCCCAGGAAGGTATTAATGATGTCAGAGGAGATGTTGAAGTGCAAGCCTCTGACATATACCTTCTCACAATCCGGATCATCCGGAGTCCCAAATCCAGTAGGCAAGTTTGCAATGAGTTCCTTGACCAATAGGGGATAGTGGTTACCAATGTCAGTGTCGGTCTTCATGAGTTCAGCCTGTTCCACGAGTTTGACAATGGCTTCCAGTCGTAGTAACTCCGAAGACAGGGTCTTCTCGGGATATGTCGTTCTCTGGAACACAAATTCCCATCGTTTTGCATTGTCAGTAGAATGAAAAGACACATTGTCATACGGCACACTTGAGGTGTTCTTGACCATCTTCAGGCTTCTTCCCCTCTTTGCTCCCTTTACTGTAACTTCCTCTACATTGTCATCAGTTTCTTCATCAATTAATCTCCTTTTGGAGATTGCTTTCTTTCCTTTCTCTTTGGCGGACAATTTCTTTTTCTTGCTAGGGCCTCCAGCATCCTTTTCTTCCTTCCTTTTTTTTGTTTCTCTTAACTTCCCTACCATTACTGCGAGGGATTCATTTTCCTCCAATACTTTATTTTTCAAAGACGAAAGCACAGTGTGTGCTGTTTCTGCGACATTTTCTGTATCATCTCCTGTGGCATCCACAGGTGCTCCTTCTGAGCCATTGGCTGCGGTACTGTTTTCCTTCTCTCTTTCTTCCAGATCGGTATTCCCGTCTCTGGCCTCTTCTTTCTCAGATTCTTCCTTGACTTCTTCTGAGTCAGCAACTTCTTCTCCAAACACAGCCTCATCTGTGGGTTCAGGAGCGACATCTTTTATACCTTCTTCTTCACCCTCTGCTTCTGCAATCCGTTCTAACCCTTGACTGACTGGGGTCAAGTCTTTCTTTTCCCTTTCAGGATTTATGAGATCCTCAACCACCCCTTCTTGAGAGGGGGGGGGGGGGGGGTCTGTATTTTCCATTAGCGATTCTAACAGGTAGCTATTTCTAGATGTATCAGTATTTGATACAATGGAAGAATCAATACTTGGGATACTGGCTGAGACTAGAGCCAGGACAATTTGCATGGATGTCTCTTGGTTCCCTTGGACAATGTTAGTATCTCGCTGAGGGCCTGTAAGTTCCGTCATCGAGAAGGTGGCACTTCCAGTTCTGGTCCTTTTGGGTACTCGGGAAAAGACGGGTATAGGAGCTTCTGCCGGTGGGATTTCTCTGGAGGGTCCCTCGGCATTCTTCTGTGGCTTTAGTCCTTTGATTCAGACTCCATGTTTGTTGGATTGCTGCTCTTGGAACTTTTTGCCTCGGCCTTCTTGGGTTTGGATTGTCGACTATTAGTGGCTTTCTTTGGCGCTAGAGTGCTCCTTGTTTTCACCATGTTTGTGTCGGTAGTGAGATTTTCGTTACAGGGTTTGAGAGGTGTGGGAGATGAGAGCGAAAACGAGAAGAGGCAGACTAGGTATTGTTTTTGAAAACAAGTCAATTCAAATAAAATCTGTTGGTGACAGAGCGTATCTCGCGACCTTTCCTCTCTTTATATGGGCTTTCGGCATGCTTGGCCCAATGGCATGTGTTGGGATTTTGGACTGGTTCATGAAGAGGTACCAACTAACTCCTCTCAACCGTTTTCAACTTCGATTATTTGTTGATGGCGCAAAGACTGAGTGACGTCCTGAGGTACTCGAATCTGCTTGCATCTAATGCCTTCGTGAAAATGTCAGCAAGTTGCTTCTCTGTATGGATGTGCTCTAGGATGATCTTCTTGTCTTCGACCAGCTCGCAAATGAAGTGGTGTCTAATGTCAATATGTTTGGTTTTGCTGTGTTGGACAAGATTTTTAGAGATGTTGATGGCACTGACATTATCACAATATAAAGTCATGGCTTCTTGTCTGACATTATATTCGACGAACATTTGCTTCATCCATAGCAATTGCGTTCAGCTACTCCCAGCAGCAATATACTCAGATTCAGCAGTGGACAGGGCAACACAATTTTGCTGTTTACTAAACCATGATATGTGGTTATTGCCAAGGAAAAAGCATCCTCCAGATGTACTCTTCCTATCTGCTGTGTTTCCAGCCCAATCAGCATCACAATACCCCACCAGGGTAGATGATGTGTCGAATGAGTATAATAAACCCAAGTCTGTACTCCCAGAGATATATCTTATAATTCTTTTAGCTTGGGATAGATGACTAACCTTGGGATTAGCTTGATATCGTGCACATACTCCTACAGAGTAGGCAATATCTAGTCGACTGGCAGTAAAGTAGAGAAGACTAGCAATAATGCTTCTGTATAGGTGTTGGTCGACGGCTTCTCCTGGATCATCTTTAGTTAGCTTGATATGTGTATCTGCAGGTGTCCGTTTATGTGAAGCTTTCTCTAGCCCAAATTTCTTGACAATATTCTTCGCATATTTGCTCTGAGAGATGAAGATGCTATCTTTTAGCTGTTTGATTTGGAAGCCTAGAAAATAGGTAAGCTCTCCCACCATGCTTATCTCGAATTCTGATTGCATTTGTTGGATAAATTGCTCTACCATCTTTCTTGACATCCCTCCAAAGACTATGTCATCGACATATATTTGGGCTATCATCAAATTTCCGTCCTCATTCTTCACAAATAAAGTCTTGTCGACTCCCCCTCTAGTGTAGCCGCTTTGAATCAGAAATTTTGTGAGCCTTTCATACCAGGCTCTTGGTGCTTGTTTTAATCCGCAGAGGGCCTTCTTGAGTTTATACACATGATCAGGGGAGTGCGGATCAACAAATCCTTTGGGTTGTGACACATACACTTCTTCGTTGAGATCTCCATTCAGGAATGCACTTTTGACATCCATCTGGTAAAGCTTGATCTGTAGATGGCATGATATCCCTAGAAGGAGTCGGATAGCTTCAAGTCTTGCCACAGGAGCAAAGGTCTCTCGAAGTCTACTCCCTCAATTTGTGTATACCCTTGGGCTACTAGCCTTGCCTTATTGCTAGTAATGTTTCCAAGCTCATCGGTTTTATTTTTGAAGATCCATTTTGTGCCAATGATATTTCCTTCACTTGGCTTGGGCACCAGTTCCCACATCTGGTTCTTCTCAAATTGGATCAGTTCCTCTTGCATAGCATTGAGCCAATACTCATCATTGATGGCTTCATTGATATTTTTGGGTTCAATCTTTGAAACGAAGCATATATTACCTATCACCTCATTGTAGTTTTTAGGAGTTTTTGACCGAGTCTGTATGCCTTCAGTTAGGTCTCCATTTACTTCAGAGATAAGATGATTCGCCTAGATTTTTCGTGAGGGATTCTTGTTTCTGGTTTCAGGAACTGTCTCATCATTATCGACATTTGGACTAGCATCATTGTTTTCTGATTTGCTGCTAGCATCTTTTCTGACATCAGTAATAGCATCCTTCCTAACATTGTTGGGATAGACTCCGTCTTCGTCTGTCGCGTCTTCTGGGGCATCTTCACAATCATCATCAACAACAACGTTGATTGATTCCATCATAGTCTTGGTTCGTTTGTTGAAGATTCGGAACGCGCGACTATTCCTTGAGTAACCAAGGAAGATGCCTTCATCACTCTTTGGATCAAGTTTTCGACGAGGCTCTCTATCAGCCAGAATATAACAAGTGGATCCAAAGATATGAAAGTACTTAACATTTGGCTTTCTCCCCCTCCATATTTCATAATGAGTTACTGTCATACCCGGTCGGAGAGTGACTCGATTGTGGATATGGCAAGCGGTGTTAAGTGCTTCTGCCAGAAGTGAGTTGGTATGTCCTTGGCCAGCATCATAACTCTAGCCATCTCCTGTAGAGTCTTGTTTTTGCGCTCAACAATGCCATTCTGTTGGGGAGTTATTGGTGCTGAGAACTCATGAGCTATCCCTTATGAGTTGCAGAATTATGCAAATTTGCTGTTTTCGAACTCTCGACCATGATCACTACAAAGGCGAATTGTTTTCGAACTCTCGACCTGGATGCATAGATTCTTGAAGATCGAGAAGGTATTTGATTTGTCACGAGGAAAGTCAACCCATGTGTATCGTGAGTAATCATCTACACACACAAAGACATAGCGTTTTCCTCCAAGACTTTCAACTTGCATTGGCCCTATGAGGTCAACATGTATTAGCTCAAGTACTCGAGAGGTGGTGATATGCAGCAGCTTCTTGTGTGACATCTTAGTTTGCTTTCCAATCTGACGATCTCCGCAGATCTTTCCTTCCACGATTTTCAGGTTTGGAATTCCAGTAATGGTGTGTTCTGAGATTGCCTTCTGCATACTTCTATGATTTAGATGTCCAAGCTTTCTGTGCCACAGTTTAGTTTCTTCTGCTTTGGAGACAAGACACTTTGCCGCTTCGATATGTGATTCGGGCGACCAGATGTAACAGTTATCCATTGAGCTGATTCCTTGTAGAATAGTGACTTGATCGAAATCTTTTACTATACAGGCTTCTTTAGTGAATTTCACTTCTGAACCTAGATCACAGATCTGGCTGATGCTAATCAGGTTTGCCTTAAGTCCTTCTACAAGTAATGCTTCAGTTAGGCAAGAAGCTCCTGGATGCTTGAGTACTCCTTTTCCAATGATTCGAGCTTGAATCCTATATCCAAAAGTAACATAGCAGTTTGTATATAATTTTAGATTGGAAAGAAACTCTGGAGTACCTGTCATGGGTCGAGAACATCCACTATCGAGATACCAGTCTTTGTTGGTTGAAGCACTCAAGGAGGTATATGCAACATTAGCTCGATAGACTAGATTCTTTGGTCTCCATCCAAGTCGGGATGTTTTCTGAGGGGTTGGGAGATGCCTTTGATATCTCCTTTGCTCTTGTGGTAGCTGAGCTTGCTTCTTCCCATGGAGTTTGAAGCAAAATGGTCTAATGTGACCTCATTGACCACAGTAATGGCATATCCACTGATATTGATAAGCTGGTTTTCTTTAGTATTGTTGTCTGCGTGGAGGATGTCTTTTGGTAGTTGTTTGACAGGAACATGTTATAGACGATGTCATGACCTTTGTTGTAGGTTATCCTGTAGGATGTGTCGTGGCATCCTGTAGTTTCTTGTCAACCATGGCTCGTTGTGGGACAAACTTCGTGACTGCTGATGAGGGGATATTGTGTGTGTACCCTAGTCCCGCCATATCTTTGGACTGCTTTCCTACTGATAGGAGTTTGTCAGAGCTTTCTGTGCTAGGATTCATCATCTTTATTGATTTAGTCATAAGACTAATTTCTCCATTAAGTTTGGAGATTTCGCGTTTTCGCTCCACGATCATCTCTAGGAATCTAGATTTGTCATTGGTAAGACTGATGATCTGTTTTCCTTGTTGATCAAGGATTAGTGTTTCCTTGACCCATCTGGTATGTAATATTTTGTATGCCTCGACTAGTTGCTCTTTAGTCCAATTCTCGTTTGGAGTTGGATGGTGGTGATCATCATTGATATTGGCAGAGTTATCAATGTTACATACAAAAGTAGTAGTAGTGAATGCAACAAAGTTGCTTACCTCTTCAGAACCACTATCTTCATTGTCATCATCTGATAGGGTAGCATTATAATCTCGTTTTTGTTGTTTGAGGAAATTTGGACATTTTCTACAAAGATAACCGAATCCTTCACATTCATGACATTGAGGTCCTTTGTTCTTGTTGTTTTCTTCTCCACTCATGTTTGGTCTGTCAAGACCTCCTCCTGTTTGAGGTTTTTGTGGAGCTTTGTTTCTCGCATTTGTTGTGACATTCCGTCCACCCATTCGACTGAATCTTCTCATGACTTTTTTGTAATTTTATATGAGAAGGGCCATTGTAGCATTGATGTCTTCTTCAGAGTTAGAATCCTCCTATTCTGGTTGCTTGTGTGTTGAGCTTTTGAAAGTAACTCCTTTATTCCTTTTGTCGATATTGGGCAGAGATAACTCATAAGTCATCAGAGATCCCATCGGCTCATCGAATTTTAAGATCTTGAGGTCATGAACATCCTCAATTGCGGTGATCTTCATCTTAAATCTAGAGCTAAGAGCATGCAGAGTTTTTCTAACCAGTTTTTCATCAGACACTAGTTCTCCTAGAGAATAGGATTCATTGGCTAGATCACGAATACGAACATTGAATTATGCAATTGATTCGTCCTCTTTCATGACAAGGGCTTCGAAGTTGGTTGTCAAGTATTGCAGTTTTTGTTCTCGAACCTTGGTTGTTCCTTCATATGCAACAGCCAGGATATCCCATGCGGATTTGGCAGTTGTGCATGTGTTGATTAGTCTGAATACGTTCTTGTCAACACCGTTGAAAATAGCATTCAGAGCTCGAGAGTTTCCCAGTGATTCCTCGTCTTCATCATTAGTCATGTCTTTTTCTGGTTTTGGACCGATAGGGTTACCATCATTGTCACTGAGTTGTGGGGCATTCCAACCATTGATCACAGCCTTCCATGTTTTGTTGTCAAGGGACTTCATGAAGGCACGCATCCGAGCCTTCCAATAGCCGTAGTTACTTCCATCTAGAACATGTGGTCGATTGATGGATCCTCCTTCTCTGGTATTGTCCATTTTGATCAAAATATTTGTTTAGGAACTCACCTAAAGCTGTAGGTGCCTCCTCTGATACAAATTGAAATTTTGATCAGCTAGTCGTGCAAGATGGCACACACAATGTTATGTATGAAGCTATAACACCGTGTATGACTTCTTGTGTAGATAACGCAGGACAGTAAATATATAGCTAAATACACAATGACACAGCAGATTGTTTACCAAGTTCTGTGCAACGTCACCTACGTCTGGGGGCTCTCAGCCTAGTGGAAAGGTTTCACTTATCAGTAATTCGTCAAAACATACAAGCACCTATGATCATCCCTAGATCTATACTTTATGCTACTTCTTACAGTGCAACCTATCTCAGGGTCTCCCCCTGAATCCAAGACTTCGTCTTGATTCCACTCTTCGAGCAATCGCCCTGCTCTGTCGGTTCAAGTCGTCGTTGAACTTTGTGGTTGCGTGCAGTCTTCACTCATGCGATCAGTAAACCCTCAATCACCTAACTCTCAATAGTTATGGTGATACACAATATCCTTAGCACAATCTGCAACCTCTCAGCCCGCAAACCTTCACGTCTAAGAGCTTTGCAAATTATCGCTAGGAAACAATAAAAGAACCACACGATTGCTAAGGGGGTAGCCTAATCTTTTATAGCAATTGAGGATGAGTACTAACCCTAATGGGTTTCCTCTTAATCACCGTCTTTCTTCTTTCCAGAATCGAAGACGTTCTGGAATTTCCTAATCGTAATCGTACTTTCTGCAGAGTCTGGACTTTCCTGTTTTCCGTCGAATAGGATGTTTGCCGAGATGCCGTCAACAACGTCACACAAGATGTCGCATAGGATGCTTCAAAATTATGTATGACATTTTCTCTAGTTCCTTAAAAATAATCCAATCACTAAAACCGTTGTAACTACAAGTGACATTCGCATCTCGATACTGAGGCGAACTCCATCCCTTGAGAACAGATTTTCAGGTTTTGTTGTTGATGAACTTTTGGAGAGCGCACATCTTGGGTTTCCAGAGACGTGAAACCCATTGGAATCCTCACCGCACAGGACCGAGCATGACAAATGAAGTGTTCTATGATAAACTGACCAAAATCAAAATTAAAACCACTACCTATCTGGAAGATTAGCACAGCGAGCTCTGCCTTGACCGATGATCCATTTGTTTAGGGCACCCAGTTGGCAACTCCTATTCGACAGAGCACTGAGTATTTTGCCGTAAGGTCAGTTGCTGCTACGTTTCCCATGGATGGCCAGACTCGGCTGCGTCCCCCAGTGATCTCCTTGGCAACTTTGTTTAGATGGGGAGTAGGCTCTTGACGGCTGATTGTTCGTCCCAGAATCGTGTTGATGCTGTCAGATCAGATGGATAAGCACTTGATGCGAACAAACACTTGTTCGAACTTTGGATCTTCAGGGTCCCCAAATGAGCTAGGAAGGTTAACCATGAACTCCTTCACCAATAATGGATAGTAAGGGCAAAGGTTAGATACTAGGCTCATCATATCTACGTGCTCCAGCAGAGTTATGACCTCGGCGAGTCTGAGAGCATCCGGAGACATTTCTTTTTCTTGAAAGATGACTCGTTGATGCACAAATTTCCATTTCCCAGCACTTTCAACAGAGTGAAACGATATCATGTCCACGGGAATGCTGAGAACCTTCCTAAAAGAAATCGATGAAATAGAAAACATAATCGATCCCAAATTATTGATAATGTAAAATCGAACTTAAGCACATCGAACCTCACCGTGAAATTGATTTCACCTACATGCATGAGCAGAACTCTAAAGAGAGATTAGTTAGGCACTAAATGACACATTGACACGTCCTATGAAAATGCTACCATCACATCACTGATAATTTACGATGGAGAAAATGTACAACTGGAAAAAAACTATACCATTCATTACCAATTTCCATAACCCTTTTTGCATACTTTCCAGAGAAGAAAAAAGAGTTAAGAGTTTAATCATAAATAGCAATGTATTTACGGTACAAGGAAAACATCATAATGGTAGAATACAATGGATAGTTCAATCCATATCTGGTTTGATATAAACTCCTCAACCACTAATTAAACAATTTGAAATTTTGAGTGAAATCTAATCGATACAAGACAAAATTTTTCCTATGTTCTAAAATTGTTGTTGGAGCATTGAATTTGACATGATTCTATATATAAACTAAACATTAGTACACAACATACATCATATAACTATCATTTTCAATCAATCAAGTAGCATGTAATCAACTGCACTCAATGTAAGGACTAAAGAACCAATACCACAAATCTCTACGAATGTTAGAAGAATCCCAAAACTGCTCCAAAACCCACAAATCTAAATCTATTTACTCTTGTTCCACAAGCTAACACTATCAATCAAAATCTAGAGATCAATGTAAATGAGAAAACTTATTCAAATACACCAATTAATCGAATTACCCAGAAACCAGAAAGGACATATTCAATTCCAGACACCAAACTATCATAAACCCATCGACCTAGAACTGAAAATAAAAAAAAATGTTGACCCACCGCAATCAGATCGAGGGCGTTTCTACGAATTGGAAGCGACCGATGGCGAAGGACCTTGCTTCCCTGCACCAGAGAGCCTCCAATGCACATCTTCCATGGCTCTATGTATCTATGACTGTGAGGCTTTGATATCAAAGATGGAGCTTTCGTACTGTTTACCCACAAAGGCCTCTTTTAGAGAAAAGCTTAAGAGTTGAGACGCTACAATAGACTATGCAACCCACCCTACTCAAATGGAAACAAAGAAGACTGATTCAAAATAGACGCAGACTGTAAGTCCATTATCTCCACACAAAATTTCTTTCCTTTGAATTAGTTTAAAGTGTAATTTTCCTAACGTGATGCTAAGGGCACATATGTAAAATACATAATTGTCGAGATAATTTTGGAAATGAATTAGAAACTAAAATTGAGAAGAAATATCAATGACGATGGCTCCCTCTTTGGCACACACTTTCTTATTGGTTGTGATGCATTTAAATGAAAACGAACACACACAAAAATATACAAAATATTGTTTTCTCCTTCATTACTCTCTGTAAAAATCAAAAGTGCACAGATCTTCCTTACTTTTTGGTATGGATTCTCTCTATAAGCTATGATTTGATCTGCTATTTTCTCGGAGCTCATTTACTCTGCAAGTCTATTTCTTGTTCCTGTTCCTCTCCTTGACTCGTGCCGAGATCAACAAAAATATTTTAAAGTTTGAAATCAAAACACAAGAACAAGTTATGCCTAAACTTCAAATAAGAGAATAGAAAATAGGGATAATTTCATATGATTACACCTGGATATGTCACATTATCAGATGACTACACCTAGAATTTTTCGTGTCAGGGTGAATACCCAAGAATTTCATTTGTCTCACTTTACTCATTTTGTCCAACTCTGTTAGTTTTTAACATTTTTTTACATGTGAAAAGACTAAAATACCCTTCAGCTGTAAATAATTGTTTTCAAATTGAATGAAAAGACTAAAATACTCTTCACTATTCATTTAATTTCCAAAAAAATACCACTCATACTCTCTCTCTCTCTCTCTCTCTCTCTCTCTCCTCCACCACCACCGCCACTACCTCCATCACCACCACCACCTCCATCTCCTCCACCACCATTCCCTCCACCACCATCTCCTCCACCACCACCACCACCGCCGCCACCACCTCCATCTCCACCGCCACCACATCCATCTCCTCCACCACCATCTCCTTCCTCCCCGTCGTCACCTCCTCCACTACCACCTCCATCTCCTCTCCCTCTATCACCACCTCCGGCCGACTTCCGGCGAAGCTCCGACCGACTTCCGGCAAGGCTCCGACCGACTTCCGGCAAGGCTCCGACCGACTTCCGACAAGGCTCCAACGGTGGTGGAGGAGGTGGTGGTGGTGGTGGAGAGGCGTGGAGGGGATGGCGGTGGAGGAGATGAAGGTTGTAGCGGTGGTGGTGGTGGATGAGATGGATGAGGTGGGGACGGAAGGGGGGGAGGTGGCGGTGGAAGGGCGTAGAAGAGATGGATGTGGTGGTGGTGATGATTGAGGAGGTGGAGGAGATGGAGGTGGTGGTGGTGGAGGAGGTGGCGACGGAGGGGGAGGAGATGGTGGTGGTGGTGGTGGTGGAGGGAATGGTGGTGGAGGAGATGGAGGTGGTGGCGGTGATGGAGGTAGTGGCGGTGGTGGTGGAGGAGAGAGAGGGAGAGGGAGAGAGAGAGAGAGAGAGAGAGAGAGAGAGAGAGTATGAGTGGTATTTTTTTGGAAATTAAATGAATAGTGAAGGGTATTTTAGTCTTTTCATTCAATTTGAAAACAATTATTTACATCTGAAGGGTATTTTAGTCTTTTCACATGTAAAAAAATGTTAAAAACTAACGGAGTTGGACGGAATGAGTAAAGTGACACAAATGAAATTCTTGGGTATTCACCCTGACACGAAAAATTCTAGGTGTAGTCATCTGATAATGTGACATATCCAGGTGTAGTCATCTGGAATTATCCCTAGAAAATAACATATAAAGGCTAAAAGTTAAAACCCAAAACAAAAATTAGGGTAAAAATAGGAATGAGTTCACCTAAAAATCCCCCCTGGATAGAAACCTAAGAACCATTATCATTTTCAAGATAGAATAATTTAGTGTAGAAATAAATACCCTAATTTATAATACAAATTAAATGCAACAATAATCACAGAGTATACTAGTAAAAGTAACATGTAGCGTGGTCGGTAGATCGGAGAGGTTTTGCTGCCATTTTGATGGGCTCATTCAAATATTCCTTTAGGTAATACCAAGACCAGATTTGTGTTATGAGGTTTCTGTAAAACATGACACACCGAGAAAGCCGGGAATGGGTGATTATCAGATACCCCCGTGGAATATGCGTGAGGAGCAGTGCTCACTGATTTGTATGGGCTCGGATGGGAGGATGTTCCCCGAGGAAGGTGGAAGAGTAGTATGTTTGTTCATTGTGTCGTGTTTGTTTTTTAGTATGTATGTGTGTTGGGTGTTTCGTTTGTTTGGTTTTGTGTTGTTTAGCGGCTGTCGGAGATTCCGACATGTTTCATTTGGTTAGAGTGTTTTAGTTTCGTGGTCGTTGTGTCCAACATGGTTGCCGGAGGTGGCCAGAGAGATAGGGTGTCTTAAAGTTATCTTTTACTGTTTACTTAAAAAATGTATACGGCTGGTGCTCGAATTTTGGGTGTCCTCTCGTGATTTTCTGAATGAATTGTTTACGTTAAAAATACTATTCCCGCTAAAGAGAGAGAGAGAGAGAAAAAAAAGCATAAGGGAAAAACACTCAACTACGGTGACGTCGTCACAGTCAGCACATCCATATATCACCCGTGTCATTCCTTTCTGATAAACCCTTAGAAGGATTTAAACTCCTCCTAAAGTTTACCTCGGTGTTTAATTCGGGATCATCATATATTTTAAACTCGTGGCCTTACCTCTGGATTTCATTTTCTTTCTGTTTTCTCGAGACGACCAAGGTTAAGTGTGAAATGGTTGATGACAGTGAATTCTTTACATTCTCCTAAGGAAAATCCCATCATTTTAGCCCCAATTTGTCCCGAAATTTGTAGTATTTTTAAGGATTGTTATTGTCTCGGTTTCACGGGTATGTCGAGTGATTTTAAGGTTAAAACATACCATTTAGGGTCAAAAGTCAAGAAGAAAACGAAGGAAGCAGCCTATCGAGTCTAAGTCGGCAGATTATCCTTGAGTCGAACAATTACCCTTGTCCTCGAGCAACCTGAGGACCCGATCCTGCACGCTAACGCTTTCTTACATCAGTGCTATCTATCAAGACAGAATGGAGTGAGTGATGACGCCGTGCATTGAGACTATTTTGTCCATGACTGGAAAATGGGAGAGACTTCAATCATCAATGAGGAGTTGTCCTCCATGTGCTGCAGACGTTTTATTATGGATTGTACAAACCTTACAAGACTATTATCTTCTTCTTTTTCAGTTAAGAGACTTACCTGACTTTAGTCCATTCGAGTAAAATAAATATATATGTATACATTATCTCTTGCAATTTTTATATTATGATGAGTTAAATTGATTACTATCTAATGCACAAGCCTTACAAAAGAATTGCAATAACTTTTTCAGCCAAAATGTGCAGAATGTTCTTTATGAATTGTGCCTACTCTTTATGGATAAGTAATTTTTATTTAAGATGTATTTACGCATCATTAAATTTATATTAAGGGATAATGACACTTTGTTACACCTAACTGTAGCAAAATGACACTTTCATACCCTAACTATTTTTTCTCTTTTTTGGAACTATGGCATATTTTTTTTGACAGCCTAGCTAAAATGACTAAAATACCCCTAGTTTAAGAAATAAGAATATAATTGGTCCAATTTGATTTATCAAACCAAATTTGAAATGGTTCAAATTCAATTTTAGATTTGAGAGCATAATTGTAATTGCATCTTAAATATAAACAAAATTGAAGAAAATATAAACAAGGGATAATTCCAGGTGGCTACACTTAGATTTTGCTGTTTTTCACCTGACTACACCTAGAATTTTTTTTTCCAGCTGACTACGCCTAGAATGTGCAAAATTTTCACTTTTCATTTTCCGTCCAATTTTGTTAGTTTTTACCGTTTTCTTCATGTGAAATGACTAAAATGCCCTTCAGGTTTAAAGAGTTATTATAATTGGATTGAAAAGACTAAAATGCCCTCACCTATTCATCTAATTTTCAAACACATGCCACTCTCTCTCTCTCTCTCTCTCTCTCTCTCTCTCTCTCTCTCTCTCTCTCTCTCTCTCTCTCTCTCTCTCTCTCTCTCTCTCTCTCTCTCTCTCTCTCTCTCTCTCTACGGTGGCGGCGGCGGGGCGAGTCGGGCTTGCGCCTCTTGAGGAGCATGAGGAGGCAGAGGTCGCGAACGCGAAGTGGAGAAGGAACCTTCTCCACGCACTCGCCAAAGCAACACCACCTTCCTCCTCTCGTCGACGCTCCACCATCTCTGCCCTCGTCGCCACTTCCTCCATCATCAACCCAGCACCAACATATCCAGCTCCAAAAACACATACCCAACACAACCCAGATCCTCAAAACCCCAAATTCCCAACTTTCACCACCCAAAATCGATTTTTTCCCTCTCCAATCCTCCCAAACCATCAAAACCAACCAAACCCAGGTCCCAAAACCCCCCCTAAAAACTAGATTCCAAAAACAAAACAACACACAAAAACATCAAATTAACACGACAAAACAAGCAAACAGACCTGAGGAGCTCTCAGTGAAGTCCTTGAAGTCTTTCCCATCAGATCTCTCCATAATTTAAAGAACCCAAACCCAGAACCCTTCAAAGAAGCAGATAGCAACACCGTTCGGTGAAGACACCATGAAAAATGGAGCAAAAAAAAACCAAACCCTATCAGCTGCGAAATGGAGGAACCTGGAAGACACGGTGGGTGATATTGATCCAATTTCGAGGCTCGTTTCGGGAATCGAAAGATGCGAAATTGATTTGGGAATCGAAAGATGTGAAATCGAAAGATGCGAGAGGCGGCGCGTGGGGAGCTGTGGCGGAGTCGGGCTAGTCGTCCTGGTCCAGGAGAGAGAGAGTGGCATGTGTTTGAAAATTAGATGAATAGGTGAGGGCATTTTAGTCTTTTCAATCCAATTATAATAACTCTTTAAACCTGAAGGGCATTTTAGTCATTTCACATGAAGAAAACGGTAAAAACTAACAGAATTGGACGGAAAATGAAAAGTGAAAATTTTGCACATTCTAGGCGTAGTCAGCTGGAAAAAAAATTCTAGATGTAGTCAGGTGAAAAACAGCAAAATCTAAGTGTAGCCACCTGGAATTATCCCTATAAACAAAATTGAATTAATACAATTTTTTATTTTTTAAACCAGGGGAAGTTTAGGTATGTTAGGCATTTTAGAGATTGGTTGTAAAAAAAATTGACAAGTTACTAAAAAAGAGACTAAAATAGTTAATGTATGAAAGTGTCATTTCGCTATAGTTAGGTGTAACAAAGTGTCATTATCCCTTATATTAATTACGATTTTCCCAATATCTAATCTATACAGGTCTCAATGGTTGCATTGATCGAAATAACTTTATAGGATTCCCTGAATATAAGACTCAATCAATTTCCATTAAATTTCTCGTGTACTTGTCTTAAGTGAATAACATAAAACCAAGTAAATTAATGTAGATCCATTTTAATTATTAATTAACCTGGTCATTAATATTATCAACTAATGAAATTAGTCAAAACACAATCGAATTTCCATTAAATTTCTCACGTACTGTTATTCAGTTCTAGATATTCAAGGAGGAGGTATAACCAAATTCGATTATTGTCTTCTTGAAAACATGATGCAAGAACCCGCTCCCTTTCCACATAAAAGTCAGTGTACAGATCGCGCGGTGATATACTTACGAAAGATTACGACCACGAGTTATCGACCTCACGAGTAGGTAGTAGCTAGCGTGCACTAGCCTACAATGATTCATACTGCCGGACTAGAGTCAAATAAATAAAATGGTTTTAAATTATCTAAACTACTCTACTCTAAATCACTCAAACGCAATAATGCAAATCAAACAATCAAGCACCAATCACAAACGTGTAAATGAGAAATTGATCAGGAATGTATCATCATCCGGGGAAATTAAAGGTGAGATTCTTATTCCAGTTTCATACAATTAAGGTGTCGACTATTTCATCATAAGGTATTTTCGAATTCCGTTCTAACCTAACATCTTCTATACTGGGCAATGAAAGACATAAGTACCCGAAATGATCTTGCGGTCGTCACTCCTAGGTCAATTCGTTCAATAGTTAGTTCTTAAAAACCTGTTGGGGCCAACTAACTTTCGAGTTGATACGGTATGGTCAACACGAGCTATATAAGTCCATACCATAATTGTTTTAATTCACCTAGGTCAACTGTTGTCGCCTCTCACCGTATATTAGATCACAACCAAGCCTACAAACGAGGTGGAGCAATAAATTATACAATTAAGGTTCTTAATTCGAAATCTTTAATTGCAAGTTTAGGAGATTTATTTTCACACTTTAATTCCTCATCATCCTATTTTCGACCATGTGCCTAGCTAAACGTTTCCATCATCATGTTTGAAACCATTAACATATAAAAGTAATTCATTCCCATGACAACCAACAATGGATTCTACAAATAATAATCAATCTTCAATGCACAAATCTAATCTCCAGTAATCTCATTCAATAGTTAATTTAGTAATCTCATTCAATAGTTAATTCAACTAATTCTAATAATCCAGCCTCAAGTTCATACAAAGAATATTAAAATCTAACAACTAAAATAAACTAAACTACAAGCTAAGAGCGAGAAAGAATAGAGAGAACTTCCAATGGGCTCGTCTCTCTTTAGTCTCCTCTTCTCCCAAGGCTCCTCTACCTTTAAAACTACTTTGGAACGCCTCTGAACTCTATTTGAAACTCTCAATTTCGAATCTCTAAGTGGATATTTAAAGTGGAGCTCTAATGGGTTAACAATCGAGGGATAAACGCAAAATCCGGAGCTCATTCTTGTAACTTTCCGGGTAAACTTACCTAGATCATCCCGACAAGCTTAGAAGTTAATATGAAGTCCAGATCTACATGGCGGATTTTGGCGAAGGTTCCGAATAATCCTGCCGGTTTGAGTAGGCAGCTTGACTGATTTTAAATTTGGTATTGTTCATCTTTGTAGTCCTTTGAGTTTTTTTTAATCTGCTACAAGACGAAGAAGTTATGGCTCGCGCAAGATCAGTCATCGGTGCTGGAAACATGATTTCAGGCATCAACTTCATGCGCTTAATGTTTGTAGTTCTAGACCTCGAATCAAGAAATTTTGTTCTTCAATCTTGTATGTTCCCAAGTCCTCTTTAATATGGTGAAAATTTCACTCCAGTCAAACTTCAAGTGAAAACTTTATAGCTTCTGCAAGATCGGTCGACGGCACTGAAAACGAGGTATGAAGTTGTCGGTTGAAATTTGAGAGGTTGCCAGGTAAGCTTGTCGGAGTGAGTATAATGTCAATGTTAGAAAGTATGTATTTTTCCCATTTTGTTTAATATCGGTGATTGTGAATCAAAATATAGTGTTATAGTTCTTTTGGGGGAACTTTGGTTCGTAATGAAATTCCAATAAAATTAGTTTGAAAATCCCTAAACTAAGAATGCTTTACTAATTCTTAACTTGTTTATTGTTGAGGATATGTCCAATTTTTAAGGATAACACATCCATATTTCTAGTCACTTTTGAGCAGTTCAAACATTCTATAAGAAATTGTGGTTGGTAAAGCAATACTAGGAATTAGTTATCGTAATGACACATAGCTAGTGAGTGATTAATTTTTCAAACCATTGATCCTATAGTCTCGCTATTTGAGAAACATGTGAAATTCATGGAAGTACCTATAAAAGAAACTACTAGGATGATAGGAGCAACAGAGAAAAAGAAAGGCAAAAAAACATTATATGTTTATCTCTCTTTGTTTGAGATAAATATAATGACGGTCAAAATGTTGAACCATCGATCGTATATTCTCCCAAAAAAAATTGTAATGTTTACAATTTTTCTGTTTTTCTCCTGTTGGTTGATTCCAATTATGGGAAGTAATGATAATAGAATACTTTCGGACAAACAAATAAAAGAGTTTGAGTTGGCTTTTGCACAAGCCAATGCACTTGAGCCAGCTCCGGCGCCATCAAATGATACTAGCATTCCATTTCCATGTATAAGTGGTGGAGCTTGTAAAGACATGGTAGAGAAATATGGTTACAGATGCGAAGAGCATACGGTGTGTTCCTACCATTAATCATATATCATACAAGAATGACATTAACTTGTCTGATTATTATGTTTTACTTCTATTCATGTTATTTTTGGTATTGTACTGATTTCGTTGTACAAATATATGGTTTTTAGGTTACAACAAAAGATGGGCATATTCTTAGCATGCAGAGAATCCCTTCAAAATGATTTGCAACTGCATCTAATTCATCTGAAACAGTTGCAGGTCACCCACCAGTTCTTTTACAACACGGACTCTTTTGTGGTACTTTATGTTATTTTGTTATGATAACCAATGTATACTAAAATGCGTTAATTCCCGTACTTATTTTTAATTATTATAAATCAATCAAGCTTGTTTTATGAATGGTTGAACATATGTCGGTACACTTCGAAGATGGAATCGCATGGATGTCAATAGAGAGAGATTCTTTAGCGTTTTACTTGGCAGACATGGGGTTTGATGTTTGGGTTAACAATAATAGGGGAACCAAATATAGACGATGTCATAAGTGGTCCAATCCTTTGGAACCGGTAAATTTTTAATTTCCTTTCTAAATCATGTTTTATTTTCCATAGTATGTCATGCAATTGTATGAACTAATAACCGCGGATGTTTTTTTATGCAAGGCATTTTGGGATTTCTCATGGCAAGAATTGTCAGAAATTGATCTTGATGCTACCATCAACTATATTCATAGAAGCACTGGACAAAAAGTGCATTATGTTGGTCATTCCATGGTATGAATTTCTCAAATTTGGATTACGTCATTAATGGTTCGTATGTAGTCTACCATAACACAAAAGTTATTAGTATTACTTGTGTGTTTTTCATAGGGAACAACTGTTGCTTTCGCTGCACTAGCTTCAAACCAACCTACCATTAGAAAGATGAGATCAGTTGCATTGTTAGCTCCAGTCTGTCATATGGGGCTCCTTTGGTCCCCATTTGGACGAATTAGTGCAGACCTTTTTCTAGCTGAGGTATGTTTATACAAATGAATTCTTATTAAATATACTAGTAAATTGTGTTAAATATAACATAATGATTTAAGATAGAAGTATATATTAAAAAAAACTAGCTGAATCTATCCTCATATTTTTTTTTCAGTTGAGAGACTTAATTAAACAACGCGAGTATAATCCAGTCGGGTAAGGAAACGAAATATCTTTCAATATGTATATTATTATTCAAAAAATTGATTATGAACTCATATATTAAACTTGCAGAAGAATCTCAGCAACCTTCTCTGCCAAAATGTGCAAGATGTTCCGTATGAATTGCGCTTATTCTTTATGGTTTGTAACAGGTAACTTTTACCAGGAACTTTTAATTAACATATAATGACTATTGATACTATACATCATTCAATAAATATTAATTGTGATTTCCATGATCCAAATCCATACAGGTCCCAATTGTTGCATTGATCGAGACAGTTTTGTTAGATTTGTTGAACATGAGCCTCAATCAACTTCGACTAAAGTTCTTATGCACTTGTCTCAAAGTGAGTAGCATAACACTCATTATGCTTTTGTTTTTAGTCATTTTAGTTATTAATTGACTTGATAATTTGTTTTACCTAATGATAAAAATTTACAAAACATATAATGCGTCCAGATATTCGAAGAGGAGGTTTTGCAAAGTTCGATTATGGTCTTCTTGGAAACATGATGCGTTATAAGCGGGCTAAACCTCCACCTTATGTAATTCAAGACATTCCAAAAGACTTTCCTATTTTCCTCGGTTATGGAGCATTGGATAGTCTCGCAGATATTTTAGGTGTGATAAAATTGATATTTGAGCTTCGTTGGCATGATCAATAAAAGCTAGTCAGAAATTTTCAACTATTTTACGCACACATGGACTATCAATTAGCCCACACAGCTCAAAAGGATGTCTATCAACCAATAGCTTCGTTTTTTAAGTCAAATTGAGGATAAGTAGTTGGCTAAATTTTGTTGTTGGTGTAAACAATCTATTCCAAGAATAAGCATCAGGGAAGTTCCTATTTACGTGGCTAGTTGAGAAAATGACAACAGGTCACGTGATGCTTCATTTAGTACTTAATTTGTCATTTGTCACAATTGATAATGACAAGAAGTACGATATTTTGTACATTAGCAAATTAAATAACAGTTAGCTACATTCGTTGAAGTTTATTTGTTCAAGTGCTAGAATTCATATTTTTACACATAGAAGTGAAGTTTATTTTTGCACAAAATACGTGTATTCGTTCTTAACTAATTCTTACGAATGTAATTTAATTAAACTTATTTATTATTGTTGGTGTGTTCTAATCTCACCAATTTATTCTGAAAATTTAACCATTATCCTCTGGGTTTTAGTTTGAATTAATATACACAAGTTTTTACTTGAATAGTACTGTTAATACAACCCAAAATTTAATAGAGAAGAAATTAGAAGGGTGAGAATTAGGGTTGAGAGGTAGAAGATAAGAGGGAGAGAACGAATTTTAATTTAGAGAGAAATATTTTATGACAAATATGATATTTATTTACATTTATTTATGACAAAGAATATGCATTGACACGTGAAATTCTGATTAGTATACTTAACCAGGATGTTACACACATTGTCGAGACAACGTGTGTAACAAACCTTAGTTACACATGAAGTTTAAACAATCGAAAATTAAAAGTAGTAAAAAAAGACACACAAGCTTGTTACCCAGTTCGGTGCAATCTCACTTACATCTGGGGGCACTCTGCCAGTGGATAGGTTTCACTATAGTGTAAGCACTCAAATTATACAGGTATCAAAGATCATCACCCAGATCTATACCTATGTTACTCGTACTAGTATCAACCTATCTAAGGGACTCCCCTGAATCCAAGACCACGCCTTGGTTCCACTCTACGAGCACTCACCTTGCTTGGATGTCTAAGTCAGAGTTTGACGAGTTCGTGCAAATTCAAGCATGTCTTCACATAAACCCCAATCACTCAATACAGATCTCTCGATTCTTCTCTAAGTGATACACAACGTTCTTTGTCAAATACACAGCCTCTAAACCCGCAGACCTTCACGTCTAAGAGCTCTATGTATTCAGCAAAGAAGTCTCCTCTACCAAAGGTGTAGCCTCAGCTTTTATAGTAGATAGTTTAAACCGAAACCCCTAGGGTTTCCACAAATCGCACTGCCTTGATTCTTTCCCTTTCTCTTCTTCACACGGTAGATTTGTTTCCACATAGTTTACAGATGGTGCGCCATTAGCAATACCTTCCCAAAGACTTCGAACACAGGTGGAAACTTCCAAATCTTCATACCGCCAACAACCTTCATATTCGGGAAACTTACCAAAAGCTGTGTCGACTAGAAGGTTACTCAAGATGTTGTGGCGTTCGTAAGAGACCTTCCTGGTAGCTTTTGTAGGGTTTTGGAGCGTTCAAGATCATTGAGATAGCGGAAGCATTAACAAAAGCAACTCCAAACCTTGTCCAAGAACATGAGCCATTAAATCTCAAGGCAAAAACTAGTCCACAAGAAATTTACCATTTAGTCTTTGTTGAATCAATAAAGAAGAACTAAGTAATCTTCTTCTCTAGAGCAAGTCCACACCAAGAGGATGATCTTCAAGATCCTTCACTAAAAGCCTACTAGAACAATTAAGTTAAGAACAAGAGAGCAAGAAGAGAGGAGAGAGGGGAGTGGCCGGCCAAAGGAGAGAGAATGTGAGGATTAGAGTGAGTGATAATTCTTTTGATATTTCTCTACTTCATCAACTCATAAGCATGGGTCATAAAGTGAAAGCATGGGTTTAAAGGTAAGTCATCACCCATACCACTTAAATCAGTCACCTCTTAATCAACAATCACCAACTAAGCATGGTGTGTGGCCCCCACCCTTGGACACACAAAGGTGGCCGGACATAAGAGCTTATTGGGCCCAAAATGGGCCCTTGTTGGGCCGGCCATGTGATCTCATGGGCCGAGCCCAATGGGCTCGCCCATGTGGTTGCGTGTCGTGTCCAAAAGTTGCCCGACCCTTTTTTCGTTACTTATCAAACAAAGTCCGACGTGACATCGACGAAAAATCTCAGTTTTCTCGATTCGCTAATTATTCTCTCAAACCGAACCTATGGCCCAAAACCTAAAGTTTTGTCCATGTATTGCTCCTCAAGAAACGTTAAGGTTTCCTTGTCTCAAGTTATCCGTCTTGTATGTGTGTGACCCTCCAGGCTCATGCCACCATTGGCAGATCGGCGCAAGAGATCTCTCTTGCCCGATCCATCATAAGTGGTCTCTAGTAAGACGTTATGATTACCCAAAGTGCATGATGATCGATGATTCGATTTAACCTTGTGCGTACAAGTCACTATCCTATTATCTCTAGACATCCTGATTGATCACAAGGCATAGAGTCGTCATCCTTGTTTAATCAATCATTGTTACTTGATATGTGAGATGGCTGAGAATATATAACCCGTATCATTGGCATGGCCATGCTCTTTTTCTCAGTCACTCTCAATCAAGCGGCCTTAACGGATATCTTTCCCATACCGTAGTACGAGGGATAAATCCCTTAACTGTCTTTCGTGTCACTCATACAATCCGTTCCGCCACCCAATCATGCCCGTTATTGCAATCCTGTTACGGAAAGCGTTAGGCGCAAATTAAAGCCGCACGTCGACTGCATAGCGATCACAAAGACTCCTTGGTCTAAGGATATCGTGACAAGCTATCGCATTTGAATATGTTCATGGCTTAATCTACGAAACACTATTCAAAGCGGGTCGTCCGATATCAATCACCTCATGATATCTATGATATGGTTCCAGGATCCCATATCCCTATGATAAGCAGAACTACATCATTGAGAACCATCCTCAAACTGGTCGCTTCAATTGAAGCGTATATTGACCAAGGACTCGTTAAGTGTGATCCGTACAAATTTATGGTTCTACTACTTTAGTGGTCATAAATCAGATCATGCTTAACATATTACTTCAACACATAAGTAATACAAACCCGTTTTATTTATTACAAACGATAATAAATATACATAGACATTTATAGACTACTAGCAATTAGACTAGGGGACAAAAATGCTATCAATCTCCCACTTTCCCCTAGTTCCAATGTAAGTCCCAGTCTATACCCATTGACCTAACATGTTTATCATGTTTCGCTTGAGGAAGAGCCTTGGTCAAGGGGACGGCTGTGTTATCATCAGATGCAACGTAGTGGATCTTCACGTCACCTCTAGCAACAATGTCGTGGATGATGTGATACTTCCTGAGTACATGTTTGGATCTGTCATGTGCCCTGGGTTCCTTAGCTTGCGCAATGGCCCCAACGTTGTCACAATATAAGTCTACTGTGTTAGATGGGTTTTGAATTACACCTAACCCAGCCATGAAACTCCTGATCCATACAGCCTCCTTTGCTGCTTCTGATGCAGCAATATACTCAACTTCCGTCGTAGAGTCGGCAATGGTGTCCTGCTTCTTGCTTTTCAATCTGAATGCTCCACCATTTAACGTAAACACATATCCCAACTGACTCTTAAAGTCATCGGGGTCTGTCTGGAAACTAGCGTCGACATATCCTTTGACGACTAGATCATCATTTCTTCCCCTGTATACAAGAAAAACGTCTTTGGTTTTTTCTTAAATATTTGAGAATCACCTTGACGACAATCTAGTGTTCCTCACCGGGTTTGGATTGATGTCTACTGGTACAACTTAGGGCAAACGAGACATCCGGTCTCGTACATATCACAGCATACATTATGGACCCTATAGCCGAAGCATATGGGATCTCATTCATCCTTTTTAGCTCTGCAGGTGTCTCAGCACACTGTTTCTTACTAAGCTTTATGCCATGACGCATGGGCAGCAATCCTTTATTTGAATTATGCATTGAGAATCTTCTCAACACTTTGTCTATATAGGTGCTTTGACTTAAGCCCAAGACCCGCTTGGCACGGTCTCTATATATCTTGATCCCCAAGATGTAAGAAGCCTCGCCTACGTCCTTCATTGCGAAACACTCACCTAACCAAGTCTTTGTTAAGAGCAAGGTAGGGACGTCGTTTCCAATGAGCAATATGTCATCAACATAGAGCACCAAAAAGACTACTTTTCTCCCATCTGCCTTTTTATATACGCAAGGTTCATCATCGTTCTTGATGAAGCCAAACTGTTTCACTTCTTCATCAAAACACTGATTCCAACTCCGCGATGCTTGCTTCAAACCATAAATTGATTTGAGCAACTTGAAATCTTTCCCTTATTCTTAGGATCCTCAAAACCCTCAGGCTGGGACATATAAACGTACTCAACTAACCTCCCATTAAGGAAAGCGGTTTTGACATCCATTTGCCATATCTCATAATTATGATAAGCTTCTACGACAAATAGAATGCGGATAGATTTGACCATAGCTACTGGAGAAAAGGTTTCTTCATAGTCAATTCCGTGGACTTGCCTATAACCTTTTGCTACTAGTCTTGCTTTATAGGTCTGAGGTTTGCCATCCATGTCTATCTTTATTTTAAAGATCCATTTACACCCAATGACTTTTACGTCAGGGGTTTGATCCACCAAGTCCCACACTTGATTATCTAACATGGATTGCATTTCTTCCCTCATTGCTTCCAGCCATTTCTCAGAGTCGGTTCCGTCCAGGGCCTCTCGAAAGGTAGCTGGATCATTGTCCACTAACACCAAATCATCACCTCCAGTTACTAGGAAACCGTATCTGATAGGTGCATGACTTTTCCTTTCAGACTGCCTTGGACCGTCCTCATTAACTGTAGCTATTGGTTCTTGCTCAACGACCACTTCTGGCTCTACTTCTTCTAAGGGGTCGTCTAGTGGTTCCTGAGTGACTATCTTATCTAGAACTTCATCAAGATGAATAGTCCTCCCACTGACTGTCTTGGAAATAAATTCATTTCTCAAGAATATTCTACCTCGGGCCAGAAAAACTTTGTTTTCGTTCGGTTTGTAGAAGTAGTATCCTTTTGTTTCTTTTGGATATCCGATAAAAGTGCACTTATCTGATCTCCTTTCGAGCTTGGTTGCAAGCAACCGTTTTACAAAAGCCTCGCAACCCCAGATTTTTAGGAAGGACAAGACGAGTTCCTTCCCGTACCATTTCTCGAATGATGTCCCTTCCACTTCTTTCGACGGAGCCCTATTTATTATGAACGCGACCGTTTGTAGAGCGTAACCCCAGAAGGAGATCGGGAGATCAGTGTGACTTAACATCGATCGAACCATATCCAACAATGTCCGATTCCTTCGCTCGGACACACAATTGAGTTGCGGTGTTCCTGGCAGAGTCCACTGAGATAGTATTCCACTTTCAGTAAGATGACTAAGAAACTCTTCGGATAAGTATTCTCCGCCCTGATCAGAACGGAGTGCCTTGATACTCTTTCCGAGTTGGTTTTCTACTTCAGTCCTAAACTCCTTGAATTTATCAAAGGCTTCGGACTTATGTCTCATGAGATAGACATAACCATATCTATTGAAATCATCAGTAAATGTGATACGTCTGAATGTATTAGACCCAATAGATCATCTGCCCTCTCACCTATACCAGTGAAGGGCGCTTTAGTCATCTTGCCCATTAAACAAGCCTCGCATCTATCAATCGTTTGGAATTCGAATTGACTTAGAAGTCCGCGCTTATGAAGCGCTGAGATGCGTTTCTCATTTATGTGACCTAGACGACAATGCCAGATTAGAGTTTAGTCTAAATCATTAGCTTTAAACCTCTTAGCATTAACATTATAGAGCATGTTGGATCTCGAGTTTTGCATATTTAATATGTATAAACCTCCAACAGTGAGGGCATTTCCATAAAACATGTTATTGCGCATAATATTCCTGCTGAAATCATGTATGCAAAACACATCCAAAAGTTCTATTACAAGCCCACTAGGCAAAACAAGGTCAACTAAACACACAGCATTTGCGGTAACTCGCACGTTGTTCCCAACTCTTAGGTCCACCTCGTTTTCCGCCACATCTCTTGTACTACGCAGTACCTGCACATCCGCACAGACATGAGACTCAGCTCCAGTGTCTAGTACCCAAGCATTTATAGTAGAAAGATTTAGCTCTAATGGAATGCCTGACGAAGTAGCGGCCCCACCGCCCTTCTTCTGATCTTCCTTCAGCTGCTGACAGTCCTTCTTCCAATGACCACGCTTTTGGCAGTAGAAACAGACCGACTCCTTTGCCTTCCCCTTGCCCTTCATGGGTATGGAAGGTTTAGTAATGAAATGTCGTATGTTCTTCCCCGTTAGGTGCATTAGGCCTTTGCCCTTATCACCACCAGCTTTGAAGCTGGATCCCTTCTTGACCATTAGAACACCTTTGGGCGTACTGCCCCTTATGCTCTTCTCGGCAGTTACTAACATGTTGTGCAACTCCGATGCGGTCTTGTCCATGTCATGCATGTGATAGTTCATGACGAACCCACCATATGCATGAGGAAGAGATTATAGAATAAAATCCGCAGCCATCTCTTTTTCCATAGTCATTCCGAGACTAGTCATATGATCGAGATGTCCCTTCATTCGTAGGACGTGTGGACCTACGGAGCAGCCTGCTGACATTTTGCAAGCAATGAGTTCTCGGAGAACAGTGTATTTTTGAATACGTACTTTCTATTTGAACATATCCTTGATCTGTGCAAACATTGCAAACGGATCATGGGATAGCTCCATAAACTACTTCTGGAGGTCCGCCTCCATGCAGCCCAGCATGACACACGCAACATCTATAGTGTCGTTAAGGTGTTTCTGGTACGCATCCTTAACACCCTTGTTGCGTTGGCAGCTGGCTCCACCGGGATAGCCTTGTCTAGGACGTACTCTATGCGTTCCAACTTTAACACAAGTCGTAGATTTCTGTCCCAATCAAGATAATTTGTTCCATTGAGTTTACACTTGTCAAGTATAGTCCTCAATGACAAATTAGACGAGTTTGTTGAATTACTAGCCATTTCTACACGAAGAAAGTAAATTTAATCAGAAAAGTTGAATAAATTTACAAAGATCCGAATTAAACACCAACCATCCGATTCTAAGGTTTAGAATCTTTAAACCAAGATCCCTTATTTGTTAATTGAAGTACGCTAAGGCGCGCCGCTCCAATTGACCCATTTGGGTAGGACGTCCATCCAATTACAACCCGTGTAACTCTTGGTCAGGGTATGTGCAAAAGCTCACAACTTATCCTTCCGATGCCCCAGCTCGACCTCAGGCCGAGAATCGTGGTCGAGTCAACCAACCTTCACTTATGCATCAATTTTGTGCAGATGCTCCGCTAAGGCGTACGACATCCCACAAGGTTGACCATTCCATATAGAACCCATTCTATCGATGCTCCGCTAAGGCGCACGACACCGAGAGAATGTTTCTACATGGGTGTGAATTTGGGTGGCATCTCTGTTAGGTCCCGGGGCATCCTAATTACGTTCATGGCAGCGGAAGCAACCTATAAACCGCCCCTAACCTGCGCAAGATCGACTACCAAGTTAGATCCTTAGGAAATCGAGTTTTCGGGTATTACCAGAATCTGCCCGGCAGAAAACCGAGACTTTGAAGCTCTATATCTCGAGCTACAGATCTCCAATTGCTTCGGTTCTTTTTGTAGATTAAACCTCAGCCAATTCCCTACATCTTTTGTGTTTTGCTCTAAACCCAGTTCGGACGAGAAGACCTCCTTCTGGAGCAAAACATTTTTCCCGTCTCGCTGGACAGACTCTGCGGACCAGTCTGCTTCTCGGCCTTGTATCTCCTAAACCAGCCCTCTTTTTGAAAATCAGTATTTCACAAAGGTTGTAGCCCTTGGACTTATCTTTCCAACACCGTAAGTTTCAGGTCAATCGGAGCTCGGACGAAGCGGCTATGGCTCACGCATTATCGGTCATCGGAACTGGACAATCTGGACAGTTTCTTCATTTTGCATTTAGTCTTCGTTGAATCGATAAAGAAGAACGTTCGGATCTTCTTCTCTAAAGCAAGTCCACACCAAGGGGATGATCTTGATGATCCCTCACTTAATTGTCTACTAGAACAATTAAATGAAGAACAAGAGAGCAAAGAGAGGAGAGAGTGTTGTGAGAGTTGTGTGATTCTTGAATTAATGAATGAATGCTAGATATTTCAATTCATCATCCAACAAGCATGGGTCAAAAGTGATTGGTATGGGCTTAAAGGTGCTTTAACCCATACCCCTTAAATCACTCACCTCTTAATCCACAATCACCAACTAAGCATGGTGTTGTGTGGCCCCCACACATGGACCCACCATGTGGGCCGGCCATGAGGTCTTGTTGGGCCCTTAATGGGCCGGCCATGAGGCTTCATGGGTCGAGCCCAATGGGCCCTCCCGTGTTGTCTCATGCCGTGTCCAAAAATCACCCGACCCTTTTGTCGTCACTTATCAAACAAAGTCCGACACGATATCGACGAAAAACTCAATTTTTCTCGATTCGCTAATTATTCTCTCAAACCGAACCTTTGGCACAAAACCTCCAGTTTTGTCCATATATTACTCCTCAAGAAACATCAATGTTGCCTTGTCTCAAGTTATCCGCCTTGTATGTGTGTGACCCTCTAGGCTCATGCCACCGTTGGCAGGTCGGCGCAAAAGATCGCTCTTGCCCGATCCATCATAAGTGGTCTCTAGTAAAACATTATGATTACCCAAGGTGCATGATGATCGATGATTCGACTTAACCTTTGTGCGTACAAGTCACCATCCTGTTATCTCTAGATATCCCGATTGATCACAAGGCATAGAGTCGTCTCCCTTGTTCAATCAATCATTGTTACTTGATATGCGAGATGGCTGAGAACTGATAACCCGTATCATTGGCATGGCCATGCTCTTTCTCTCAGTCAGTCTCCATCAAGAGGCCTTCTAACGGATATCTTTCCCATACCGTAGTATGAGGGATAAATCCCTTAGCCGTCTTTCATGTCACTCATGCAACCCGTTCCGCCACCCAATCATGCCCTTTATAGCAATCCTTTTACAGAAAGCGTTTGGCGCAAATAAAGCCGTACGTTCATTGCATAGTGATCACAAAGACTCCTTGGTCTAAGGATGTCGTGACAAGCTATCGCATTTGAATATGTTTATGGCTTAATCTATGAAAACACTATTCAAAGCGGGTCGTCCGATATCAATCACCTCATGATATCTATGATATGGTTCCAGGATCCCTCATCCCTATGACAAGTAGAACTACGTCATTAAGAACCATCCTCATACTGGTCGCTTCTTAGGAAGCATGTTTTGACCAGGGACTCGTTAAGTGTGATCCGTACAGATTTATGGTTCTACTACTTTAGTAGTCATAAATCAGATCATGCTTAACATATTACTTCAACACATAAGTAATACAAAGCCGTTTTATATATATGTTACAAACGATGATAATGTACATAGGCGTTTACAGGCTAATAGCAATTGGACTAGGGCACAAATGCTATCAATCTCCCACTTGCCCCTAGTTCCAATCTAAGTCCCAGTCTATACCCATTGACCTAACATGTTTATCATGTTTTGCTCGTGGAAGAGCCTTGGTCAAGGGGTCAGCTGTGTTATCATCAGTTGCAACGTAGTGGATCTTCACGTCACCTTTTAGCAACAATGTCGCGGATGATGTGATACTTTCTGAGTACATGTTTGGATATGTCATGTGCCATGGGTTCCTTAGCTTGCGCAATGGCCCCGGTGTTGTCACAATATAAGTCTACTGGGTTAGATGGGTTTTTAATTACACCTAACCCAGCCATGAAACTCCTGATCCATACAGCCTCTTCTCCCGCTTCGGATGCAGCAATGTACTCAACTTCGGTCGTAGAGTCGGTAATGGTGTCCTGCTTCTTGCTTTTCAGCTGAAAGCTCCACCGTTCAACATAAACATATAACCCAACTGACTTTTTAAGTCATCGGGGTCTGTCTGGAAAACTAGCATCAACATATCCTTTGACGACTAGATCATCATTTCTTCCCCCGTACACAAGAAAAGTGTCTTTGGTTTTTCTCAAAATCGAGAATCGCCTTTACGGCAATCCAATGTTCCTCACCGGGTTCGGACTGATGTCTACTGGTACAGCTTAGGGCAAACGAGACATCCGGTCTCGTACATATCATGGCACACATTATGGACCCTATAGCCGAAGCATATGGGATCTCATTCATTCTTGCTAGCTCTGCAGGTGTCTCAGCACACTACTTCTTGCTTAGCTTTATGCCATGACGCATGGGCAGCAGTCCTTTCTTTGAATCTAGCATCGAGAATCTTCTCAATATTTTGTCTATGTAGGTGCTTTGACTTAAGCCCAAGACCCGCTTGGCACGGTCTCTATATATCTTGATCCTCAAGATGTAAGAGGCCTCGCCTAAGTCCTTCATTGCGAAACACTCACCTAACCAAGTCTTTGTTAAGAGCAAGGTAGGGACGTTGTTTCCAATGAGCAGTATGTCATCAACATAAAGCACCAAGAAGACTACTTTGCTCCCATCTGCCCTTTTATATATACGCAAGTTTCATCATCGTTCTTGATGAAGCCAAACTATTTCACAACTTCATCAAAACGTTGATTCCAACTCCGAGATGCTTGCTTCAAACCATAAATTGATTTGAGCAACTTGCAAATCTTTCCCTTATTCTTAGGATCCTCAAAACCCTCAGGCTGGGACATATAAACGTCCTCAGCTAACCTCCCGTTGAAGAAGGCGGTTTTGACGTCCATTTGCCATATCTCAAAATTGCTACGGCAAGTAGAATGCGGATAGATTTGACCATAGCTACTGGAGAAAAGGTCTCTTCATAGTCAATTCCGTGGATTTGACTATAACCTTTTGCTACCAGTCTTGCTTTATAGGTCTGAGGTTTGCCATCCATGTCCATCTTTATTTTAAAGATCCATTTACACCCAATGACTTTTACGTCAGGGGTTTGATCCACCAAGTCCCACACTTGATTATCTGACATGAATTGCATTTCTTCCCTCATGGCTTCCAGCCATTTCTCAGAGTCGGTTCCGTCCTTATTAACTGTAGCTATTGGTTCTTGCTCAACGACTACTTCTGGTGGGTCGTCCAGTAGTTCCTGAGTGACCATCTCATCTAGAAATTCATTAAGATGAACAGCCCTCCCACTGACTGTCTTGGAAATAAATTCTTTTTCCAAGAATGTCCCACCTCGATTATGAATGCGACCGTTTGCAGAGCGTAACCCCAGAAGGAGATCGGGAGATCAGTGAGACTTAACATCGATCGAACCATATCAAACAATGTCCGATTCCTTCGCTCGGACACACCATTGAGTTGCGGTGTTCCTGGCGGAGTCCACTGAGATAGTATTCCACTTTCTGTAAGAAACTCTTCTAGATAAGTATTCTCCACCCCGTTCAGAACGGAGTGCCTTGATACTTTTTCCGAGTTGGTTTTCTACTTCAGTCCTAGACTCCTTGAATTTATCAAAGGCTTTGGACTTATGTCTTATGAGATAGACATAATCATATCGACTGAAATCATCAGTACACGTGATAAAGTAGCCTAAACCACATCTGGCTAGTGTACTCATTTGGTCCACATACGTTTGAATGTATTAGACCTAATAGATCACCTGCCCTCTCACCTAAACCAGTGAAGGGCGTTTCAGTCATCTTGCCCATTAAACAAGCTTCGCATCTATCAATCGTTTGGTATTCGAATTGACTTAGAAGTCCGCGTTTATGAAGCGCTGAGATGCGTTTCTCATTTATGTGACCTAGACGACAATGCCAGATTAGAGTTTGGTCTAAATCATTAGCTTTAAACCTCTTAGGTAGAACAAGGTTAACAGAACCCACGGCAGTTGCGGTAACTCTCACGTTGTTCCCAACTCTTAGGTCCACCTCGCTTTCCCCATATCTCTTCTACTATTCTACACTTGTATATCCGTACAGACATGAGACTCAGCTCTAGTGTCTAGTACCCAAGTATTTATCGTAGAAAGATATAGCTCTAATGGAATACCTGATGAAGTAGCGGCCCCACCGCCCTTCATCTGATCCTCCTTCAGCTGCTGACAGTCTTTCTTCCAGTGACCAGGCTTTTGGCAGTAGAAACAGACCGACTCCTTTGCCTTCCCCTTGCCTTTTACGGGCATGGAAGGTTTAGGAACAAATGGTCTGATCTTCCTAGCCAGGTGCATTGGGCCTTTACCCTTGCCACCACCAGCTTTGAAGCTGGATCCCTTCATACGTAGGACGTGTGGACCTACGGAGTTGCCTGCTGACATCTTGCAGGCAATGAGTTCTCGGAGAACAGTGTATTTTTCAATACGTACTTTCTCTTTGAACATATCCTTGATCTGCGCAAACATTGCAAACGGATCATGGGATAGCTCCATAAACTGCTTCTGGAGGTCCGCCTCCATGCAGCCCAGCATGACACACGCAACGTCGATAGAGTCGTTAAGGTGTTTCTGGTACGCATCCTTAACGACCCTCGTTGCGTTGGCAGCTGGCTCCACCGGGATAGCCTTATTAAGGACGTACTCCTTGTGTTCCAACTTTAACACAAGTCGTAAATTTCTGTCCCAGTCTAGATAATTTGTCCCGTTGAGTTTACACTTTTCGAGTATAATCCTCAACGACAAATTAGACGAGTTTGTTGAATTACTAGCCATTTCTACACGAAGAAAGTAAATTTAATCAGAAAAGTTGAATAAATTTACGAAGATCCGAATTAAAAACCAACCATAAGATTCTAAGGTTTAGAATCTTAAACCAAGATCCCTTATTCGTCATTTGAAGTACGCTAAGGCGCACCGCTCCAATTGACTTATTTAGGTAGGACGTCCGTCCAATTACAACCCGTGTAACTCTTAGTCAGGGTATGTGCAAAAACACACGGCTTACCCTTCCGATGCCCCAGCTCGACCTCAGGCCAAGAATCGTGGTCAAGTCAACCAACCTTCACTAACGAGTTAACTTTGTGCAGATGCTCCGCTAAGGCGCATGACATCCCACAAAGTTTACCATTCCCATCTAGAACCCATTCGATCGATGCTCCGCTAAGGCGCACGACACCGATAAAATGTTTCTACATGGGTGTGAATTTGGGTGGCATCTCACTTGACTCAAATTAGCTTGTAAATTGGTTGTGCTTAATAATTCGAAAGTATTTGGTACAATTACGAACCCGTCATCAACAACCCGTGTTGTGACGTTTCTAATTGTATTACATACTATCTTCATTTGAATCTGTCATTTGCAACCCGTGCAAACACGTTTCAAATTTGAACTCATCAATCACAACCCGTGCGATGATAGTTCACAACGCTTTAAACATGCAAACAATTAAAGTTGATTTTAATCTTTGCATGTGAGGTGATGGCTTATAAACTTATAAGCTAATCATGCAAGCATGTTATTAATTAAATAATTCAAGCAAGCATTCATAAAGCGTTAAATATGCATTTTATAGCCCATCCTAAACTTAGGACTCTACGAGTCTTCACATATTCTCGTCTTTCTCATTCGGGCTCCCACTAGCTCTTGGACTTCCTCCAAGACCCTCATCGTGCTCGATTTTCCATCATTCTCGTCTTTGAGTAATAATTACAATTAATACTCGGTTCGTAGACCGGATAAAAAATAATTACACTTTATGGGCTCGAATAAAAGAATAATTACACGCTAACACTAACGGTATGCAAACCGTGAAAGCGATAAAATCTAATGGGCTACTAATGCATCATACATTTCATCACATCATCCAACATGTTATCACACAAACATGTTATCAAATAATATGCAATAATTCCGATTTTAATTTTGCCAAGTTGCTTGGTCGGGTTTATCGAAACTAGACCTTTTCGAAAAAAGGTTTATCGAAACCGATTAAATTTTGAAAGTTTTCGAAATATTGGATCGCAGGTTCGTGACACGGATCAAACACCACGCACGAACCAAGTCGGGCCAAGCCAATGGGCCGAAGCCCCATTGGGCCGAGCCCAGCTATGCACGGCCCGGTTTTGGGCCTTGGAAGGCCTAAACCGGCCTTGCCGCCACTCTCGGCCTCGCCCGAGAGTGGGAACGGGCTCGGTCACCGCCGGCCTCCCCGGCCTCCGGTGACCTCCGTTCGGTACCTCCAATCCGGCTCCCCGAGAGTCCCTTCTCGGACCCGACAAATCCAATAATTTCCGAAAAATTCCAAATTCAATATATTTTCAAAAATAACATATTTCATGCAAATATCCCAAAAAGCATTAAAATCATGTTATCAACAATTATGGCATTTGTATCATTACAAAAGCGAAATAACATACAAGGATCTCGGAGTGGTAAACCAGGCTCTGATACCACTGTTAGGTCCCGGGGCATCCTAATTACGTTCATGGCAGCGGAAGCAACCTATAAACCGCCCCTAACCTGCGCAAGATCGACTACCAAGTTAGATCCTTAGGAAATCGAGTTTTCGGGTATTACCAGAATCTGCCCGGCAGAAAACCGAGACTTTGAAGCTCTATATCTCGAGCTACAGATCTCCAATTGCTTCGGTTCTTTTTGTAGATTAAGCCTCAGCCAATTCCCTACATCTTTTGTGTTTTGCTCTAAACCCAGTTCGGACGAGAAGACCTCCTTCTGGAGCAAAACATTTTTCCCGTCTCGCTGGACAGACTCTGCGGACCAGTCTGCTTCTCGGCCTTGTATCTCCTAAACCAGCCCTCTTTTTGACAATCAGTATTTCACAAAGGTTGTAGCCCTTGGACTTATCTTTCCAACGCCGTAAGTTTCAGGTCAATCGGAGCTCGGACGAAGCGGCTATGGCTCACGCATTATCGGTCATCGGAACTGGACAATCTGGACAGTTTCTCCATTTTGCATTTAGTCTTCGTTGAATCGATAAAGAAGAACGTTCGGATCTTCTTCTCTAAAGCAAGTCCACACCAAGGGGATGATCTTGATGATCCCTCACTTAATTGCCTACTAGAACAATTAAATGAAGAACAAGAGAGCAAAGAGAGGAGAGAGTGTTGTGAGAGTTGTGTGATTCTTGAATTAATGAATGAATGCTAGATATTTCAATTCATCATCCAACAAGCATGGGTCAAAAGTGATTGGTATGGGCTTAAAGGTGCTTTAACCCATACCCCTTAAATCACTCACCTCTTAATCCACAATCACCAACTAAGCATGGTGTTGTGTGGCCCCCACACATGGACCCACCATGTGGGCCGGCCATGAGGTCTTGTTGGGCCCTTAATGGGCCGGCCATGAGGCTTCATGGGTCGAGCCCAATGGGCCCTCCCGTGTTGTCTCATGCCGTGTCCAAAAATCGCCCGACCCTTTTGTCGTCACTTATCAAACAAAGTCCGACACGATATCGACGAAAAACTCAACTTTTCTCGATTCGCTAATTATTCTCTCAAACCGAACCTTTGGCACAAAACCTCCAGTTTTGTCCATATATTACTCCTCAAGAAACATCAATGTTTCCTTGTCTCAAGTTATCCGCCTTGTATGTGTGTGACCCTCTAGGCTCATGCCACCGTTGGCAGATCGGCGCAAAAGATCGCTCTTGCCCGATCCATCATAAGTGGTCTCTAGTAAAACATTATGATTACCCAAGGTGCATGATGATCGATGATTCGACTTAACCTTTGTGCCTACAAGTCACCATCCTGTTATCTCTAGATATCCCGATTGATCACAAGGCATAGAGTCGTCTCCCTTGTTCAATCAATCATTGTTACTTGATATGCGAGATGGCTGAGAACTGATAACCCGTATCATTGGCATGGCCATGCTCTTTCTCTCAGTCAGTCTCCATCAAGAGGCCTTCTAACGGATATCTTTCCCATACCGTAGTATGAGGGATAAATCCCTTAGCCGTCTTTCGTGTCACTCATGCAACCCGTTCCGCCACCCAATCATGCCCTTTATAGCAATCCTTTTACAGAAAGCGTTTGGCGCAAATAAAGCCGTACGTTCATTGCATAGTGATCACAAAGACTCCTTGGTCTAAGGATGTCGTGACAAGCTATCGCATTTGAATATGTTTATGGCTTAATCTATGAAAACACTATTCAAAGCGGGTCGTCCGATATCAATCACCTCATGATATCTATGATATGGTTCCAGGATCCCTCATCCCTATGACAAGTAGAACTACGTCATTAAGAACCATCCTCATACTGGTCGCTTCTTAGGAAGCATGGTTTGACCAGGGACTCGTTAAGTGTGATCCGTACAGATTTATGGTTCTACTACTTTAGTGGTCATAAATCAGATCATGCTTAACATATTACTTCAACACATAAGTAATACAAAGCCGTTTTATATATATGTTACAAACGATGATAATGTACATAGGCGTTTACAGGCTAATAGCAATTGGACTAGGGCACAAATGCTATCAATCTCACTTGACTCAAATTATGTTGTGATTTGGTTGTGTTTTATAATTCGAAAGTATTTTGGTACAATTATGAACCCGTCACCAACAACCCGTGTTGTGACGCTTCTAATTGTATCATATACAATTTTCTTTTGAAGTCGTCATTTGCAACCCGTGCCAACACGTTTCAAAACTCATCCATCACAACCCGTGTGATGACGGTTCACAACGCTTTAATCATGCAAACAATTAAAATCGATTAACATCGGTTGCGTCTTCTTCATTGGCATCTTGTAACACTATTGGCACGACTTCCTCATCATCATCTTGTACATCATTTGTAACAATAATTTCAATGTCTTCCTCTTCAGAGTTTACCTTCTCTTCCTCCAATATATCACTGGTATCACCAGTGCCATCGTGCTCTCTAGATTTCGAGCCCTCAATTTTACCTTCAGCACCAACCTCAGTATCAGCAGCTGTGGTGCCAACCTCCATATTATTCTTAACCAATTTTTGACAAGAGGCGTCGTTGTTCTGACCCTCTACACTATCACCTGAGTCTTCTTCCTCAGCAATCCCTCCAAGAGCCTAATCCTCCGACATTGTCTCCACTTGAGTCTCACCATCCAGACCCATAATTCCATGTTCCTTCTCCATGATTCTCTTCACGATTCTCAAGTAGTGATTCTAGCAAGTCACTATTTCTCGAATTCTCAGCAGTATTAGAGAGAAGGGAAGGAGAGGTACGTTTATCTAGATGATCTGGGCTCGACACGTTCTCCAAGGTTTTCAGTGTGAAAGAGGCAAGCCTAGTATGTTTTGGAGAGCAAGAATCCTCCTTCTCTACTGCTTCCTTTAACGTCTCCATGGCCGGACTCGGAGACGGACCTCGCGCCGGACCCGTTAGGTCAGACATGGTGAGTGATGCTCCAGATCTGGATTTTCTTTTGAATCTCGGAAAGAGAGGAGCTGGGGGAGCTTCTAAGGCCGCACCTCCGGCCTGACCATCGGTGCGTTTGGTTGCCTTCAGTCCTCGAAACTTCACGCCATGTCTTTTTGTCTCTCCTCTAAAAGTCGAGCTCTCTGTGTCTGCCTCCTTTGCTTAGTACCTGGATTTGGTTGGCTTGACCTTCTTGCATGTGCTCTCAACTGTGCTGCACATTCTCACCATTGTAGATTTTTGAAATTTTGTCGCACAAATAACCCTAATCTGCAGAGAGATTGTGTGAGAGATAAAAGTGAGATTAATTGTAGATAGGTAGGTGTGAGAGTATTAAACAAAAATTGAAACGTTGTGAGATAGAAGAGATAGGCGCGAAAACAGACCAAGTTTCAATTGAATCGATATATCATCTCGGCCCAATCCCAGAGTTGGATTGCTGTGACTTTTAGTGAGGGGGTGCCAACTCATCAATTTCCCCTCACTCTTTTTCTTATTCGGTTAGTCTTCAATCGTATACAATCCGAGAGACGTCCTTAGGCTCTCGAATTGGTTCGTGTCTAGCACTTTCATAAAAATATCTGCAATCTGCCTTTTGGTATTGATATACTCCAAAACGATCTTCTTCTCTTCGACCAATTCTCGGATAAAATGATGTCGAATATCTATATGTTTGGTCTTGCTATGTTGAACTGGATTTTTGGAGATGTTGATCGCACTTACAATGTCACAATATAATGTCATGACATTCTGTCCGACATTGTATTCCGCTAACATTTGTTTCATCAGAGCAATTGTGTGCAATTGCTTCATGCTACGATATATTCAGATTCAGTCGTTGAGAGGGCAACGCAGTTTTGTTTGTTACTGAACCATGAGATGAGGTTGTTCCCATGATAGAAACATCCTCCAGAGGTGCTTTTCCGATCAGCAGTGCAACCATCCCAATCTGCATCACAATAGAGTAGGCCTACACGTGTGGATGAGGTGTCGAACGAGTAGAGTAGGCCAAGATCTGCGGTTCCTGACATGTATCTTATGATGCTTTAGCATGAGTATAACTCATGTACACTTTGGGATAGGCCTTATATCGGGCACAAACTCCTACCGAATATGCTATGTCTAGTCGATTGGCTGTAAGATATAGTAGGCTCCCAATGATGCTTCAATATAAGCTTGGGTCGACAGCTTCTCCTGCTTCGTCTTTAGATAACTTCATATGCGTTGTGAAATTTTGATAAGTAGCAGGGACAAGATGTCGATCCTAATGTCGTAACGTTTGGTTCGACAACTTGCTCATGCATTGTTTATGGAAGATACAGTATGTTTACCCAATTCGGTGGCTCCACACCTACGTCTGGGGGCACTCTGAAAGTGGAAAGGTTTTCACCATTAGGTAGTCAATAGTACAACTTCAAGTATCAACTAGCTATCACACAAGCTATTGTCCTAAGCTACTAGGGATCTCACCGTGAACAACCTCGACCAGGGACCCCCCTGTCTTTGAGAATGTCTCAATTCCACCCTTCGAGCCAGCCTATGCTCGGTTGCGTAGTCTTCGACAATCTTCTTCGTGAGTCTTCAATCACAAACAAAACCCAATAGACTACAAACACTCAAATCTCCTCGACTTGATGTTTGTAATCAAAAGTGTCCTTTCTAAATAGATCAGCCCCTCAGTCCGCTCGTCTTACACGGTTAAGAGCTCTGTCAATTTAGCACAGAGAAAAGGACTAAGTTGCTAAGGGGGTAGCGTCTGCTTTTATAGCAACGCACATTGCCTAATCGGATTCCTATTCCGATTAGGAAATCCCTTGCCGCTTTGCGTTTCTGGCAAGTGACAAGTTGGCGTTGCCGCGTTCATTAAACTTAGCTTGCGTATATTTCTTCTAGCTGGACCATGCCTAAAACTGTCATGCTTTGACTTCTTCGCGCGCACATCTTCTGTGAGTAAAACAGGAAGTCTTCGATATCTTGCCTATAAGTGCGAGTATCATGTCGCACTAACTGTGTTACAACATGTTGTTCGACATCTTGACTTTGTGCTAAAAAATATGCCAACACTAAACGTAGTAACAATCTCCCCCTTTGGCAATTTTTTAGGCAAGCATATTTTGACGACAAGCTTTGGGTATTGTTTGCTAAGTATCAATTTCAGTATCTTCGAAGCGTCTTCTGTGGCGTCGTCTTCAGTGGCAAGGGTTGCAACATGTTGTGACACATGTTCCGCAATAAGTCATATAACATGTGGTAACATATAGTGACACATGTTCCATCATGTTCTTCACCTTCATGATGTCTTCTGTAGCAAGGCCTATAACACATGGTAACATGTCGTGACACATGTTCCCATCATGTTTGAGTAACAAATCTCCAAGATTTTTGGATGACTTGAAACTGTCTTACCTGAATTCCTCCCCCTGATTGCCTCAAAAAATGGCAAAAAGGCACATCAAAAAGATTATGACACAACACAAATAAAACCAGCTCTAAACATAAGCAAATATCCAGCTCCACCAAGGAGTAATAACATTGTTCACAAAAAGTAACCCGGACAGTCCCCAGGGATTCAAGAGTTTTTCACAAAAATAAAAGAGTTTTTCAGGAACAAGATAAGTAACTGGTCTTTTTTCAGAAGGAGTCTTAGTGAACATCAAACCCTTGACGGACTCGAACCTTTCGGTCCTTGAACATATCCTTGAGTTGTCCCATGATTGCGAATGAGTCTGCACTAATCTCCATCAACTGATTTTTGAGATCAGCCTCCATCGTGCTCAGCATGATGCATCCCACGTCGAGCGAGTCCTTGAGGTGGTTTTGGTGAGCATTCATAACACTTCTCATGGAACCAGCAGCTGAATCAGGGGGAATGGGCAGGTCAAGCACATATTTCTTCTGTTAGGATTATGTCCTAGTCCAATGTAATTCCTTAATCTATATTGTAACGGACATCATTCTTCTACATAATAAAAGCCATAATATTACTAATGTGTCGTAGTAATATATCTAATGTGATTTGATCTGTGTTACTAATGTGTCGTATTTGACCAGGTCTTAAGGCAGTGATCACACGACGACGGAGTATGCGTTGGTGACTTAATCTATGCGCCATACTCCAAGTCGGGTCATCCAATACCATCTTTCAGATGATATCTGTGATATGAATCTGGTAATCCTATTACCTAGATCAGCAGAATTTAACCGTATGTCATCCTCACGCTATTCACTTATAGAAAAGATTTGGACTAGGGCACTAGCTCTAACAATCTCCCACTTGCCCAATTTTACAAATCTTCACTTCACCTTGATCGATGTACCCTCTAATCAAGTAAAAACGCCGCTTTATATGTTTGAATTTGGCATGCGTCTTGGTGTCTTTAGCTTGTGCTATGGCGCCAGTGTGGTCGCAATACAAGTTCACCAGTGCGAACGGATTTTTAATTACGTCCAGTCCGACCATAAACTTCCGAATCCACACAACCTCCTTTGCCGCTTTTCCAGCAGCTATGTACTCGACCTCTGTAGTAGAATCTGCAATGGTCGGCTGATTGAAGCTCTTCTAGCTAAAAGCTCCACTGTTGAGCGTGAACACATACCCAGACTGCGACCGTGAATCATCTGGATCAGTCCAGGAACTAGCGTCGACGTAACCGGTCACCTCCAGCTCTTCATTTTTACCCCCGTAGAACAGGAAGACATCTTTTTTCCTCTTGAGGTACTTCGAGATCGTCTTCACTGGTCCTCACCGGAGTTAGACTCGAATTTGCTAACGCAGGATAGGGCATAAATATCAGGTATAATGCAGATCATGGCATACATGATGGATCCTATTGCAGATGCATAGAGGATGCCACTCATGCACTTCAAGTCATCAGGTGTTGTGGGACACTAAGTCTTGCTGAGCTTTATTTAATTTCTCATGGGGAGGAATCTATTTTTGTACTCGTGCATCGAAAATCTTTTCAAGATCTTGTCGATATAAGTGCTATGGCTAAACCCAATGATCCTTCTCGGGCGATCCCAATAAATCTTGATCCCCAGGATATATACTGTTTCGCCAAAGTTCTTCATCTCGAAACACTTCCCCAACCAAGCTTTTGTGGCTTACATGGTGGGGATGTCGTTTCCGATAAGAACTATGTCATCGACATATAGCACTAAGAACACGACTGCACTCCCATTTTGCATGAAACCAAATTCTTTTATGGCTTCATCGAAACGAAGATTCCAACTCCGAGAAGCATGCTTCAATCATAAATTGATCTATGCAGTTTGCAAATCTTTTCAGGATTCTCTGGATAAACAAAACCTAAGGTTGTGTCATATACACATTCTGAGTTAGCTTCCCATTGAGGAAAGCAGTCTTGACATCCATCAGCCATATCTCGAAGTCATGATATTCAGCTAAGACGAATAGAATGCGGATTGATTTAACCATAGCCACTGATGAGAAAGTTTCATCATAATCTACTCATTGTATTTGCCTGAAACCTTTCGCAATCAATCGGGCCTTATAGGTATGAGTAACTCCATCCATGTCATGGTTGATCTTAAAAGTCCATTTGCAACCGATGGTCTTAACACCAGGGGTTGGATCCACAAAGTTCCACATTTGGTTGTCAAGTATGGATTTCATCTCCTCCTTCATGGCTCTTAACAATTTTTCGAAATCAGAACTCCACATGGCTTCTTGAAAGGTAGTCCAATCATCAGAATTCACAATTTCCAAATCACCACCCTCACTCACCTTGAATCTGTATCTGACAGGCGCCTGACGTGGCCTTTTCAGAACGTCGTGGGGGTTTCGAGAACTATGTTGGGCACCACATGTGCCTCTTGGTCCAGCTCAGGCTCTACTTGTACAATGTCTAAGTGGGGATCCCGAATTTCTTCAAGATTCTCAGTACTCGTGCCATCTGAGATTTCTTCAAGATGCACAGTTCTCTCACTTTCTGTTTTGGAGAGGAAATCATGCTCTAAAAAGACACCATTCCGAGCAATAAATCATTTGTCCGCCACGAGGTGAAATCCATCGTCATGTTTGTAGAAGTAATATCCACGAGTTTCCTTCGGATATCCTACGAAAATACATTTGTCCAATCATGGTTCGAGCTTGTCCTCCACGAGGCGCTTGACATAAGCCTAAAAACCCCGAATCTTGATGAACGACGACTTGGGCCGCTTCCCACTCCATTCCTCATATGGTGTTGTCTCCATCGCGTTCGTAGGTGCCTGGTTTAAAATGAGAGCAGCTGTCTCAAGAGTGTATCCCCAAAAGGATATGAGGAGATATGTCTAACTCATCATAGAGCGAACCATGTCTAGTAAGGTTCGGTTCCTCCTTTTGGACACACCATTTAACTGAGTTTTTCCAGGCGGAGTCCACTCAGATAATATCCCACACTCTCCTAGATGGTCGATGAAGTATTGGGTCAAGTATTCGCCACCTCGGTTTGAATAAAGTGCTTTAACTTTATTCCCAAGTTGATTCTCAACTTCAGCCTTAGACTCCTTGAACTTGTCAAAAGAGTCTGACTTATGTCTCATAAGATAAAAATAACCATACCTACTGTAATCATCAGTAAATGTGATAAAGTATATGAATCTCCTCTGGCTTGTGTACTCATGGGCCCACATACGTCAGTGTGTATTAGGCCCAACAAGTCACCCGCCCTCTCAGCCCTACCGATGAAGGGCGACTTCGTCATCTTGCGGATCAAACAAACTTAACAGTCCACACTTGTGAAGTGTTGATAGTCGTCTCTCGCTTATGTGGCCCAAACGGAAGTGACATAATCGAGTTTCACTTGATTCATCAACCTTGAGCTTTTTGGTATTTACATTGTATACGTCACGCTCGTTGATGTCAATAGTTTCCAAACATAGAGACCATTAACAAGCGTTGCTTCCCCATAACAAACATTCTCTTTATAAAGTTTAAATAGACCATTGTCAATAGTGAAATTGAAATCTTCAATGTCTAAAACAGAAATAGAAATAATGTATTCACGGAGATTCAGAACACATTAAACATTATTCAAAATCAAAAGAAGTCCCCATGGAGCTTTGCGATAGTCTTGTTCATGTCATGCAAGTTGTAGTTCATGATGAACCCATCATACATTGAAGGGAGACTTGACAGGATCATGTCGATCTTCAACTAATATTAAATTCAACACCGAGCCGGGCAAGGTGTTCGAATTGACCCTTCATTTTCAGAAAGTGACGGCTAACTGACTCTCCAGATGGCATCTTAGTGAGCATCAAATCCTTGACGGACTTGAACCTTTCGGTTCTTGAACATTTCCTTGAGTTGTCTCATGATGGAGAATGAGTCTGCACTAATCTCCATCAACTGATTTTTGAGATCAGCCTCCATCGTGCTCAGCATGATGCATCCCACGTTGAGCGAGTCGTTGAGGTGGTTTTGGTGAGCATTCATAACACTTCTCACGGAACCAGCAGCTGAATCAGGGGGAATGGGCAGGTCAAGCACATATTTCTTCTGTTAGGATTATGCCCTAGTCCAATGTAATTCCTTAATCTATATTGTAACGGACATCATTCTTCTACATAATAAAAGCCATAATATTACTAATGTGTTGTAGTAATATATCTAATGTGATTTGATCTATGTTATAATGTGTGTAACCACTTATAGTAGAACTATAGATTAGAAAGAATTGCATTCGATATAGTCCCTGATCAGCTAAGCTTCTTTTGAAGCGGTCAGTATGAGATTAACTCCTTGTGATCATGGCAAAGTGCGTGCCGGAGTTATATCATGGATACCATCAGGTCGATGATATCGGACAACCCGATTGTGAGTATGCTGCATAGATCTAGTCATGAGATACTCACAGATCGTAGCTTGTCATTATATCCTAAGACCAATGAGTCTTTGTGTACACTATGTAATGAATACCTAAGTTTGACCTAGTCTAACGTTATCTATAAAGGGTAACTATAACGGCTTCGATTGGCTTGGATATTTATTGCATTAGTGAACTCGAAAGGCGTCTGAGGGATTTATCACTCATACTTCGGTATGAGAAAGATATCCATTTAGGCCACTTGATGAGTATGACTGAAAGAATAGCACGGCCGTGCAGGTGATACCTTAGTATCAGTTTTCAGTCATCTCAGATATCAAGAAATAGTGATTTATAAATTAGGATGACGATTCTATGCCTATTGATCAATCTGGATATCGGTTTGATAAAAGGACAGTGACATGTACGATAACAGGTTAAGTCGAATAATCGATAATGACGAATGTTGGGTAATCATAATGTCTTGCTAGAAACCACTTATGATGGAAAGGGTAAAATAGTAATTTTACCAGTCTGCCAACTGTTCGTGAGCCTAGAGGGTCACACGCATTAAGCACGGTACATGACAAATAATTATGGATGGAAATTGGGAGAATCAGGTTTTCAATATAGTAAAATTGAAAACGATTCGTTAGTTTTCTGACCTAAGGTTTTAACCAGATGGTTGAACAAATCAATTCGAATAAATTAAACCGATTTAACTAAACCGAAATTAGAACTCAATTTAATGAGTTTAATTTGGGTTTTAGTTAAACGGGCCTAAAGCCTATTTAGGGTTTTCAGTGATGAATGAGGAAAAGTGCAAATAAGAATTTAAGAGGGTAAGATATGCAATTAATTGATTTTGAAATTGAAATAAGATTTTTTAGTTTTAATTTCAAATTAATTGCAAAATATCTCCCCTTATTTTTCTCTAATATTTTCGGCAACTTCCCCACTAATCCCTCCCACTTTGCCGAACCTCCCATTCCAATTCCTCCATTGTTTTTCTCACAAAATTCTCAAAACATTCATAGCAAGAGTGAGAGAAAACCGATTCGTGGTTGTTGTGCTTGTGTGGACTTAATAGAGAAACACTACATTGTGTTTTGATCGATTGACAAAGGTAATTTTCAGATTTTAAAAGCCTAAGAACATGCTGAATTTTTCATTAAGATCTTCGTCTATTTCGATCACCATGGTTACATAAGGCTCTGCTGCATGAAATTAACGTTTGGAAACCATGGTGATCTCTTTGATCTTCCTCTCGTGTTTGAGTAGAATCCTCAAATTACGCATCCAGTCGAGAAAGTTCGTGTCACTAAGTTTCTCCTTCTCCAGGATCGACCTTAGTGACACGACGTGTGCTTGGCTCGCTGCCATTATCTACATAGATAAATAAATTTAAGTTAGATTCTGAATGTATCTATGAAGATTTGTTGCAAAACGTTTTGACCATTTTTTATCCTTCACAAGAATCAATAGCCAAGACCCTTGATTCACCCTCTTGAAGTGAGATAAGGCATTAACACTTCAATTAGGCTATGTAGGTTTAAGTACTTTCACGCTTCACATATAATGTGACTCTTGGCCAGAACATATATACAAAGTACATCGGCATTGTTCTGTCTGATGCTCTAGGTCGACGGAATCACAGACATGTGGACCAGAACTTGTTTGGAGATAGCTAAGGCATCTACGCCCAAAACAAAATTGTCCACATCTTCTTGTACTGCTTCCACGAATGCTCTGCTAAGGGCACACGACGTTCGTGGCATAGTTGAGTCAACCAAAACTTGACATGTGAACCAGAACTTGAATGGAGAGAGCTGAGGCATCTATGCCCCAAACAAAACTGTCCACCTCTTCTAGCTTCGCTTCCACGAACGCTCTGCTAAAGCACAAGACATCCGTGGTCACAAAGTTTTGTCGAGTGCCAAAATTTTGGAAAGCATCATCGCATGACACAATTTTCATTGCGATATGGTCTAGATTGTGAGACTTGTACCAAGTACATTCTCTTCATCCGTACCGGTTACGATATTCAGACAAGCAAAATATATGTACGTTTAAACTTATCATGCATACATGCATATAAAATAAACATACATATCTTAATAATGCAATTCCAAAATAGTATAATTAAACATGTATAGCCTAAGCCCATATCTAGGTTTGATCTTTATGGGGCCGGTCCATAAAGATCATGGTCATATCCTAAGGGTGAAGGTTACAACATTCATATGTCTTCTTCATCCTTGGCGGTGCTCCCACTGGTTTCTTGACGTCTCCAAGACTCAATGCCTCCATCAAGACCTCCATTGTGCCATCCTCAGGTTTGCTTTTGCAAACTTATCATCGGCTCGCATGTCGAGTATGAATATAATACAAGTAAAAGCGACGACGCATTTCATCGCAAATAATACACAACCCAAGTCGTCTCTTTTAAATGACACAAACTGCCATATATAATTACAAACCAATTGAATGCAATATAAATGATATGGTCTTGATAGGCTAGACTATACATCATGTGAACTAACTAAGCATGTTGCACACACATCTTGTGATCAAATAACTTCATGTTTTCAAACACATATGTTGCCATACAAGCATGTTATCAATGACATATATCAAATTTTATCCTCGGCACTCAAAAATCTCGATCTCGAAATCCTAAACCGAGACTCTCCAGTTTCTCAAAAATCCCGATCTCGAAATCAAAAATCCCGATCGAAATCTTATATACTGGATCAAATTTTTTTTATCCATATCGAGGATCGATCATATTCACGGCATCGATATAATAAAATAATCCTATTCAAATTCTTGATTTGCCTTACGTCAAAATTTCGACTTGAACCGAAAAAACTCTCACTGGCAGGAGGTGTAAATCGCCACACATGTGGTGTCGACCGTTACCGGGGTGGTGTCGATCGACACTCCTCCAGTTTGGTGGAGAAATCGAGGAGAGGTGTCGATCGACATTCTCCCCGACCTGATCCAAAATTTGGTTTTGTCGAGCCTGATTCTCGACCTGATTTCACTCGGGTCAATTCCCGACCCCTAGGAATGATTCGGTGCACCGAGTGCACCAATTTCAAGCCAAAATAACACCTGAAAAAAATAAAAATCTCGCCTTTATCCGAAGAACGATCAATAACGGATTTTTATCTTGTCATGAGGCCAAATCAAGAGAACAAGTAGAGATTCATGCATCATAAAAGTATAGCAAGAATCATATATCATCAAACATGCATTTTTACCACAAAATCATGCAAGATTGGTTCATCTAGAGAGCAACCTGCCTATGATACCACTATTGGGGGTTGTCCGGTTCTAGGCGCAGCGGAAAAACAATAAACTAACCAAGAATCCCTTGCAAGGATCTATTGCATGCTCTATACGAATCATTAGGAGAGATATATCGAAGTATCTACCTCTTAAAGCATGAATCTATCTGAATCAAAGACGCGTCCTCGGACCTGTCATCTACGAGAACACACAGGCGGGAGCTTGAAGGCGAAGCTTGAGTCCTCTCGGTGGCTACTAGACCGCCGAAGAACCCTTCCTCACTCTCGATTTCCGTAGCCCTCAATGGAAGAACTAGAGAGAATATAGTAAATAGCTAATGTTGCATTTTGGCTTGGGAGGCTCTCACCCAAATGCCTCTATTTTTAGGCTTTGGGTGAGGCCTAGGGCTTTGAGCCCATCAGACACCACCCGTGTCTTCGTGCCGATTGACACCCCACATGTGACGTGTATCGATCGATACCCCATAGGTATCAATCGACACCCAACACGTGGACAACATTCCTATTCCTTCCATATCCCTTTCGACCTCTTGAGTCCTATCGAGTTGCTTTGGTTCTTGCTCATGGCGTATGACCTTGTAGGCCCGTGACCCATTGGCAGATCGGCGTGAAATAACATTTCACCCGATCCATCACCAGTGGCCTCTAGTAATACATAGTGATTACCCAATGTCCACGAGGTATCCATCGGTTCAATATCTCCTCCCTGTCATCTCTTAGTATCAGTTTTCAGTCATCTCAGATATCAAGAAACATTGATTGATAAATAATGATGACGATTCTATGCCTTATGATCAATATAGATATCATGTGATAAATAGGATAGTGACATGGACGATAAGAGATTAAATCGAATCATCGATATTCATGGAAGTTGGGTAATCATAATGTCTTGCTAGAGGCCACTTATGATGGAAAGGGAAAAATGGTAATTTTGCCAGTTTGCCAATAGGTCGTGAGCCTAGAGGGTCACACACATTAAGCAATGTATATAGAAAAGGGGACTTGAAAAGTCAGTATTCGAGAAGTATAAGAATCGGGAGAATTCACTTTTCGGTTTACTTAAATCGAAACGATTTACATTGAGCCAGTTGGTTAAGGAAATCGATTTAAGAGGATTGGGCTGGTCTAGCTAAACCGTTTAATTAGAACTCAATCTAAATGGGTTTAATTAAGGGATTTTTAGAATGGGCCATGAGCCCATCTTAATTATAATTATTTTATAATTATAAATTAAGATGATTGAAATTTTGATCAGCTAGTCGTGCAAGATGCCACACACAATGTTATGTTTGAAGCTATAACACCGTGTATGACTTCTTGTGTAGATAACGCAGGACAGTAAATATAAAGCTAAATAAACAATGACACGGCAGATTGTTTACCAAGTTCGGTGCAACGTCACCTACGTCTGGGGGCTCTCAGCCTAGTGGAAAAGTTTCACTTATCAATAATTCGTCAGAACATACAAATACCTATGATCATCCATAGATCTATACTTTATGCTACTTATTACAGTGCAACCTATCTCATGGTCTCCCCCTGAATCCAAGAGTCCGTCTTGATTCCACTCTTCGAGCAATCGCCTTGCTCTGTCGGTTCAAGTCGTCGTTGAACTTTGTGGTTGCGTGCAGTCTTCACTCACGCGATCAGTAAACCTTCAATCACCTAACTCTCAATAGTTATGGTGATACACAATATCCTTAGCACAATCTGCAACCTCTCAGCCCGCAAACTTTCACGTCTAAGAGCTTTGCAAATTATCGCTAGGAAACAATAAAAGAACCACACGATTGCTAAGGGGGGTAGCCTAAGCTTTTATAGCAATCGAGGATGAGTACTAACCCTAATGGGTTTCCTCTTAATCACCGTCTTTCTTCTTTCCAGAATCGGAGACGTTTTGTAATTTCCTAATCGTAATAGCACTTTCTACAGAGTCTGGACTTTCTTGTTTTCTGTCGATCAGGATGTATTGTCGAGATGCCGTCAACAACGTCGCGCAAGATGTCGCATAGGATGCTTCGACATTCTGTATGACATTTTCTCTAGTTCCTTAAAAATAAGCCAATCACTAAAACCGTCGTAACTACAATCTCCTCCTTTAGCTATTTTTAAGGTCAGCCATCTTCGTAGCATTTTGTGTCGCATTTGTCGTCATCTTTTGCTTGGAAATCGATCGGCAATCATCAAGTCTTTGTTCGCGTTTCGCGTATCATTGCGTCGCCTTGCGTTTTCGCGTACCATTGCGTATCATCACGTCGTCTTCCATCTTACATCTTACTCCCCCTTGCTGGCTCAAAAAGAGCCAAATTTAAACAAGTATTTCGAACAATCAGAGTAATAAGAAAAACACAAACTTAACTCATACATATCCTCGATTTGCAGTCGAGAATATGTATGAAACAGTGTTCAAAACAAATACATATTAAAAGTTGTTCAGTTTGTACGGAAACCAGAAAGTACTTAAAATCAAATAGAACTGATGCTGGAACTAGCTGTCTCTTCTTCTGTAGCATCGGTAGAGGCATCTTGAGGAGTGTCTTCAGTAGCATTGGGTAGAGAGGAGGAATCATCATTTTCCGAGTCTGGAGGAGGCATTGACTTCAGCAGGTTGGCACAGTGAGATCTTCGTTGTGAGAGATGCTTCAGCGCCATCTTCAGGTTAACGATGTCTTCGTCAAGTACAACTATCTCTCTTTTCAGCATGATGGCATCTCTGCTGGTCGTCTCTGTTGGAGGGGCGGCACTTGTGGCTCGACTGATTGTCGCCTTGGTCTGCTGGGCTTCTGACCTGACATCATCAGGAGCATGCTTGCCCTCGAACAGCTTGTGGCTCACCACAATCAGTCCTCCGCGTTTGCTAGCCTTATCAGTTGTCTTCAACACACCAGGGTGTTGGTGGACTAGTAATTCAGAGATAAGGGAGGGAAAAGCAATAGGTATCTTCACCGCTTATGATCTAGCATGTCTAATGAGATGATCAATAACAAACTGGCCAAAGTCAAGAGTGGAGCCAATACCTATTTGGAAGATGAGTATTGCCAGCTCCGGTTTGATGGAGGATGCGTGTGTGGAGGGAGCCTAGTTTGCTACTCCGATACGGAATAGGATGGAGTACTTGGATGTGAGGTCTGAGGCTGCCACAATGCTCTTGGTAGACCACATTCTGCTTTTGTCACCAGTAATCTCCTTAAGGACCTTGTTTAGGTCAGGAGGAGGCACTGAACGAACACACGTTCTCCCCAAGAAGGTATTAATGATGTCAGAGGAGATGTTGAAGCGCAAGCCTCTGACATATACCTTCTCACAATCTGGATCATCCGGAGTCCCAAATCCAGTAGGCAAGTTTGCAATGAGTTCTTTGACCAATTGGGGATAGTGGTTACCAATGTCAGTGTCGGTCTTCATGAGTTCTGCCTGTTCCAGGAGTTTGACAATGGCTTCCAGTCGTAGTAACTCCGAAGACAGGGTCTTCTCGGGATATGCCGTTCTCTGGAACACAAATTCCCATCGTTTTGCATTCTCAGTAGAATGAAAAGACACATTGTCATACGGCACACTTGAGGTGTTCTTGACCATCTTCAGGCTTCTTCCCCTCTTTGCTTCCTTTACTGTAACTTCCTCTGCATCGTCATCAGTTTCTTCATCAATTAATCTCTTTCTGGAGATTGCTTTCTTTCCTTTCTCTTTGGCGGACAATTTCTTTTTCTTGCTGGGGCCTCCAGCATCTTTTTCTTCCTTCCTTTTCTTTGTTTCTCTTAACTTCCCTACCATTACTGCAAGGGATTCATTTTCCTCCAATACTTTATTTTTCAAAGACGAAAGCATAGTGTGTGCTGTTTCTTCGGCATTTTATGTATCATCTCCTCTGGCATCCACAGGTGCTCCTTCTGAGCCATTGGCTGCGGTACTGTTTTCCTTCTCTCTTTCTTCCAGATCGGTATTCCCATCTCTGGCCTCTTCTTTCTCAGATTCTTCCTCGACTTCTTCTGAGTCAGCAACTTCTTCTCCAACCACAGCTTCATCTGTGGGTTCAGGAGCGACATCTTTTATACCTTCTTCTTCACCCTCTCCTTCTGCAATCCGTTCTAACCCTTGACTGACTGGGGTCAAGTCTTTCTTTTCCCTTTCAGGATTTCTGAGATCCTCAACAGCCCCTTCTTGAGGGGGGTCCTGATTTTCCATTAGCGATTCTAACAGGTCGCTATTTCTAGATGTATCAGTATTTGATACAATGGAAGAATCAATACCTGGGATACTGGCTGAGACTAGAGCCAGGACAATTTGCATGGAGGTCTCTTGGTTCCCTTGGACAATGTTAGTATCTCGCTGAGGGCCTGTAAGTTCCGTCATCGAGAAGGTGTCGCTTCCAGTTCTGGTCCTTTTGGGTACTCGGGAAAAGACGAGTATAGGAGCTTCTGCTGGTGGAATTTCTCTGGAGGGTCCCTCGGCATTCTTCTGTGGCTTTAGTCCTTTGATTCAGACTCCATGTTTGTTGGTGCTTGGATTGCTGCTCTTGGAACTTTTTGCCTCGGCCTTCTTGGGTTTGGATTGTCGACTGTTAGTGGCTTTCTTTGGCGCTAGAGTGCTCCTTGTTTTCACCATGTTTGTGTGGGTAGTGGTAGAGAAGACTAGCAATAATGCTTCTGTATAGGTGTTGGTCGACGGCTTCTCCTGGATCATCTTTAGTTACCTTGATATGTGTAGCTGCAGGTGTCCGTTTATGTGATGCTTTCTCTAGCCCAAATTTCTTGACAATATTCTTCGCATATTTGCTCTAAGAGATGAAGATGCTATCTTTTAGCTGTTTGATTTGGAAGCCTAGAAAATAGGTAAGCTCTCCCACCATGCTTATCTCGATTTCTGATTGCATTTGTTGGATAAATTGCTCTACCATCTTTCTTGACATCCCTCCAAAGACAATGTCATCGACATATATTTGGGTTATCATCAAATTTCAGTCCTCATTCTTCACAAATAAAGTCTTGTCGACTCCCCCTCTAGTATAGCCGCTTTGTATCAGAAATTTTGTGAGCCTTTCATACAGGCTCTTGGTGCTTGTAATAATCCGTAGAGGGCCTTCTTGAGTTTATACACATGATCAGGGGAGTGCGGATCAACAAATCCTTTGGGTTGTGACACATACACTTCTTCGTTGAGATCTCCATTCAGGAATGCACTTTTTACATCCATCTGGTAAAGCTTGATCTGTAGATGGCATGATATCCCTAGAAGGAGTCGGATAGCTTCAAGTCTTGCCACAGGAGCAAAGGTCTCATCGAAGTCTACTCCCTCAATTTGTGTATACCCTTGGGCTACTAGCCTTGCCTTATTGCTAGTGATGTTTCCAAGCTCATCGGTTTTATTTTTGAAGATCCATTTTGTGCCAATGATATTTCCTTCACTTGGCTTGAGCACCAGTTCCCACATCTGGTTCTTCTCAAATTGGATCAGTTCCTCTTGCATAGCATTGACCCAATACTCATCATTGATGGCTTCATTGTTATTTTTGGGTTCAATCTTTGAAATGAAGCATATATTACCTATCACCTCGTTGTAGTTTTCAGGAGTTTTTGACCGAGTCTGTATGCATTCATTTAGGTCTCCAATTACTTCAGAGATAGGATGATTCGCCTGGATTCTTCGTGAGGGATTCTTGTTGCTGGTTTCAGGAACTGTCTCATCGTTATCGATATTTGGACTAGCATCATTGTTTTCTGATTTTATGCTTGCATCTTCCTAACATTGTGTGGATAGACTCCGTCTTCGTCTGTCGCGTCTTCTAGGGCAACTTCACAATCATCATCAACAACAACGTTGATTGATTCCATCACAGTCTTGGTTCGTTTGTTGAAGACCCGGAACGCGCGACTATTCCTTGAGTAACCAAGGAAGATGCCTTCATCACTCTTTGGATCAAGTTTTCGACGAGGCTCTCTATCAGCCAAAATATAACAAGTGGATCCAAAGATATGAAAGTACTTAACATTTGGCTTTCTCCCCCTCCATATTTCATAATGAGTTACTGTCATACCCGGTTGGAGAGTGACTCGATTGTGGATATGGCAAGCGGTGTTAAGTGCTTCTGCCCAGAAGTGAGTTGGTATGTCCTTGGCCAGCATCATAACTCTAGCCATCTCCTGTAGAGTCTTGTTTTTGCGCTCAACAAAGCCATTCTGTTGGGGAGTTATTGGTGATGAGAACTCATGAGGTATCCCTTATGAGTTGCAGAATTATGCAAATTTGCTGTTTTCGAACTCTCGACCATGATTACTACAAAGGCGAATTACTTTGTCAATTGTCTCCCCTTTTTCTCGTTGGACCTGGATGCATAGATTCTTGAAGATTGATAAGGTATTTGATTTGTCACGAGGAAAGTCAACCCATGTGTATCGTGAGTAATCATCTACACACACAAAGACACAGCATTTTCCTCCAAGACTTTCAACTTGCATTGGCCCTATGAGGTCAACATGTATTAGCTCCAGTACTCGAGAGGTGGTGATATACTGCAGCTTCTTGTGTGACATCTGAGTTTGCTTTCCAATTTGACATTCTCCGCAGATCTTTCCTTCCACGATTTTCAGGTTTGGAATTCCAGTAATGGTCTGTTCTGAGATTGCCTTCTGCATACTTCTAAGATTTAGATGTCCAAGCTTTCTGTGCCACAGTTTGGTTTCTTCTGCTTTGGAGACAAGACACTTTGCCGCTTCGATATGTGATTCGGGCGACCAGATGTAACAGTTATCCATTGAGCAGATTCCTTGTAGAATAGTGACTTGATCGAAATCTTTTACTATACAGGCTTCTTTAGTGAATTTCACTTCTGAACCCAGATCACAGATCTGGCTTATGCTAATCAGGTTTGCCTTAAGTACTTCTACAAGTAATGCTTCAGTTAGGCAAGAAGCTCCTGGATGCTTGAGTACTCATTTTCCAATGATTCGAGCTTGAATCCTATCTCCAAAAGTAATATAGCAGTTTGTATATAGTTTTAGATTGGAAAGAAACTCTGGAGTACTTGTCATGTGTCGAGAACATCCACTATCGAGATACTAGTCTTTGTTGGTTGAAGCACTCAAGGAGGTATATGCAACATTAGCTCGATAGACTAGATTCTTTGGTCTCCATCCAAGTCGGGATGTTTACTAAGGGGTTGAATGATGCCTTTGATATCTCCTTTGCTCCAAGACTTTCAACTTGCATTGGCCCTATGAGGTCAACATGTATTAGCTCAAGTACTCGAGAGGTGGTGATATGCTGCAGCTTCTTGTGTGACATCTTAGGTTGCTTTCCAATTTGACATTCTCCGCAGATCTTTCCTTCCACGGTTTTCAGGTTTGGAATTCCAGTAATGGTCTGTTCTGAGATTGCCTTCTGCATACTTCTAAGATTTAGATGTCCAAGCTTTCTGTGCCACAGTTTGGTTTCTTCTGCTTTGGAGACAAGACACTTTGCCGCTTCGATATGTGATTCGGGCGACCAGATGTAACAGTTATCCATTGAGCATATTCCTTGTAGAGTAGTGACTTGATCGAAATCTTTTACTATACAGGCTTCTTTAGTGAATTTCACTTCTGAACCCAGATCACAGATCTGGCTGATGCTAATCAGGTTTGCCTTAAGTCCTTCTACAAGTAATGCTTCAGTTAGGCAAGAAGCTCCTGGATGCTTGAGTACTCATTTTCCAATGATTCGAGCTTGAATCCTATCTCCAAAAGTAATATAGCAGTTTGTATATAATTTTAGATTGGAAAGAAACTCTGGAGTACCTGTCATGTGTCGAGAACATCCACTATCGAGATACCAGTCTTTGTTGGTTGAAGCACTCAAGGAGGTATATGCAACATTAGCTCGATAGACTACATTCTTTGGTCTCCATCCAAGTCGGGATGTTTTCTGAGGGGTTGGCATATCCACTGATATTGATAAGCTAGTTTTCTGTAGTATTGTTGTCTGCGTGGAGGATGTCTTTTGGTAGTTGTTTGACAGGAACATGTTATAGACGATGTCATGACCTTTGTTGTAGGTTGTCCTGTAGGATGTGTCGTAGCATCTTGTAGTTTCTTGTTAACCATGGCTTGTTGTGGGGCAAACTTCGTGACTGCTGATGAGGGGATATTGTGTGTGTACCCTAGTCCCGCCATATCTTTTGACTGCTTTCCTACTTATAGGAGTTTGTCAGGGCTTTCTGTGCTAGGATTCATTATCTTTATTGATTTAGTCATAAGACTAATTTCTCCATTAAGTCTGGAGATTTCGCGTTTTAGCTCCACGATCATCTCTAAGAATCTAGATTTGTCGTTGGTAAGACTGATGATCCGTTCTCCTTGTTGATCAAGGATTAGTGTTTCCTTGACCCATCTGGTATGTAAGCTTTTGTATGCCTCGACTAGTTGTTCTTTAGTACAATTCTCATTTGGAGTTGGACGGTGGTGATCATCATTGATATTGGCAGAGTTATCAATGTTACAAACAGAAGTAGAAGTAGTGAATGCAACAATGTTGCTTACCTCTTCAGAACCACTATCTTCATTGTCATCGTCTGATAGGGTAGCATTATAACCTCGTTTTTGTTGTTTGAGGAAATTTGGACATTTTCTGCGAAGATAACCGAATCCTTCACATTCATGACATTGAGGTCCTTTGTTCTTGTTGTTTTTTTCTCCACTCATGTTTGGTCTGTCAAGACCTCCTCCTGTTTGAGCTTTTTATGGAGCTTTGTTTCTGGCATTTGTTGTGACATTTTGTCCACCCATTCGACTGAATCTTCTCATGACTTTTTTGTAACTTTTTGTGAGAAGGGTCATTGTAGCATTGATGTCTTCTTCAGAGTCAGAATCCTCAGATTCTGGTTGCTTGTGTGTTGAGCTTTTGAAAGTAACTCCTTTATTCCTTTTGTCGATATTGGGCAGAGATAACTCATAGGTAGGGCTGTTCAAAAGAATCCATCAAACCGAACCACCCGCAAAATCCACCCAAACCGCAGCAAGTGGACTGTAAACTGAAATGTAGTGGATTAAACATTGGGCCCAATTACACTAACCCGCGGCTAAGTGAAGCGGTCTGCGGCTTGAGAGTTTTTCATGTGCGGTTAAACCGCACCACCCGCATATCATATATATTAGTAATATAATAATATTTAATTAATGAAAAAGTAGTAATAATAATCTTATCTCTCTATTCATTGAACCTTATATTTGACTCTCTTCAAAGCTTAAGTGTTGAACCACATCTCCATAATCAAACCCTTTCATCTTCTCCATCTTGACCTCTCTGAGCTCTCTCCATTTTCCGATTAAAATCGTTTCATCTCTTTCTTTTATGACCGTTGCCTACTTTTCTATTTATACTAGAAGAGACGATTCTTTTCTTCCAAACCCAAGGTGATGTTGGCACAGTTCAACAAGATGGAAATGTAAGATTTCTTTATTTACTTTCCAGCAAGATGGGTTTTTGAATATTTTGCTTTTAATTATTTTTGGGATATTTTTTATACATATTTTGAATTATATGTTTTAATATTTTGTTGATAACAGATTGATCTTTGATGCTTGTTTCCATGGAGTCAACTTGGTGCCTGATAACTCTGCTAGATGTTGTTTCTTCAACAACAATTGTTTTCCATTATTTAGATTTTTTGTTGTTAAGAATTTGTTGGCCAAAATGTTAGGCTTTTGTATTTTTCCGGTTGAACTTTATTTAGAATTATTATTTTGTGGATTGGACTTATGCTAAAACTGTTTAAATTAAGCGTTAACATTAATGATGGTATTTATCTTTGCTAAAAATTAATGCCCATTAATAAACGGGTGGTGCGGGTTAAACCGCAATCCACCCACTAACCCGGTGACTCAAACCCACATAAGCTTTACCATGTGCAGTGCGGTCAGTGGATTGAGAAATAGCCAAACCGCAATGTGCGAGTCGGGTCGGGTTGGATGCCCACGGTGCGGGTTATCCACCCGTGAACACCCCTACTCATAGGTCATCAAAGATCCCATCGGCTCATCGAATTTTAAGATCTTGAGGTCATGAACATCCTCAATTGCGGTGATCTTCATCTTAAATCTAGGGCTAAGAGCACGAAGAGTTTTTCTAACCAGTTTTTCATCAGACACTGGTTCTCCCAGAGAATAGGATTCATTGGCTAGATCACGAATACGAACATTGAATTCTGCAATTGATTCGTCCTCTTTCATGACAAGGGCTTCGAAGTTGGTTGTCAAGTATTGCAGTTTTTGTTCTCGAACCTTGGTTGTTCCTTCATATGCAACAGCCAGGATATCCCATGCGGATTTGGCAGTTGTGCATGTGTTGATTAGTCTGAATACGTTCTAGTCAACACCGTTGAAAATAGCATTCAGAGCTCGAGAGTTTCCCAGTGATTCCTCGTCTTCATCCTTAGTCCAATCTTTTTCTGGTTTTGGACCGATAGGGTTACCATCATTGTCACTAAGTTGTGGGGCATTCCAACCATTGATCACAACCTTCCATGTTTTGTTGTCAAGGGACTTCATGAAGGCACGCATCCGAGCCTTCCAATAGCCGTAGTTACTTCCATCTAGAACATGTGGTCGATTGATGGATCCTCCTTCTCTGGTATTGTCCATCTTGATCAAAATATTTGTTCAGGAACTCACCTAAAGCTGTAGGTGCCTCCTCTAATACCAATTGAAATTTTGATCAGCTAGTCGTGCAAGATGGCACACACAATGTTATGTATGAAGCTATAACACCGTATATGACTTCTTGTGTAGATAACGCAGGACAGTAAATATAAAGCTAAATACACAATGACACAACAGATTGTTTACCCAATTCGGTGCAACGTCACCTACGTCTGGGGGCTCTCAGCCTAGTGGAAAGGTTTCACTTATCAGTAATTCGTCAAAACATACAAGTACCTATGATCATCCCTTAATCTATAATTTATGCTATTTCTTACAGTGCAACCTATTCGAGCAATCGCCCTGCTCTGTCGGTTCAAGTTGTCGTTGAACTTTGTGGTTGCGTGCAGTCTTCACTCACGCGATCAGTAAACCCTCAATCACCTAACTCTCAACAGTTATGGTGATACACAATATCCTTAGCACAATCTGCAACCTCTAAGCCCGCAAACCTTCACGTCTAAGAGCTTTGCAAATTATCGCTAGGGAACAATAAAAGAACCACATGATTGCTAAAGGGGTAGCCTAAGCTTTTATAGCAATTGAGGATGAGTACTAACCCTAATGGGTTTCCTCTTAATCACCGTCTTTAATCTTTCCAGAATCGGAGACGTTCTTTAATTTCCTAATCGTAATCGTACTTTCTGCAGAGTCTGGACTTTCCTGTTTTCCGTCGATCAGGATGTTTGCCGAGATGCCGTTAACAACGTCACCCAAGATGTCGCATAAGATGCTTCGAAATTATATATGACATTTTCTCTAGTTCCTTAAAAATAAGCCAATCACTAAAACCGTCGTAACTACAAGTGCCATTCGCATCTCGATACTGAGGCGAACTCCATCCCTTGAGAATAGATTTTTAGGTTTTGTTGTTGATGGACTTTAGGAGAGCGCACATCTTGGGTTTCCAGAGATGTGAAACCCATTGGAATCCTCACCGCACAGGACTGAGCATGACGAATGAAGTGTTCTATGATAGATTGGTACTTTGATAGTGGATCCTCTCGACATATGACTGGTAATAGCTCATTCTTGGTCACTTTAATACCTTGCACAAATAGGTTCGTCACTTTTGGAGATGGAGTAAAAGCTAGAGTACTCGGGAAAGGAAAACTCAACCTTCCTAACTCACCATGTCTGAAAGAGGCTCAAGAGACAAAGCAATGGCATCAAAAACTTGGTCACATCAATTTGAGGAGCATGCAAAATATTATCTCTGAAAGGGCGATCAATGGAGTTCCCTACCTCAAGATCATTAAAGGAAAAATCTGTGGAGAATGCCAGATTGGGAAACAAGTCAAAACGTCACACAAGAAGGTACAACATCTTACTACTTCTCGTGTTCAAGAACTTCTTCATGTTGACCTTGTGGGACCTATGCAAGTAGAAAGTCTAGGAGGGAAGAAGTACATATTTGTCTATGTAGACGACTTCTAGAGGTACACCTGGGTAGACTTTATCAGAGAGAAGTCAGACACCTTCTCAGTGTTTGAAGCCCTGTGTCGGAGAGTTCAACGAGAAAAAGGAGAAGTCACTGGAAAAGTCGTCCGACTTCGAAGCGATCATGGAAAGGAGTTTGAAAACATCAGCTTCGCAAATTTTTGTGATGCTGAAGGAATTGCACACGAATTTTCTGCTCCCATTACTCCTCAGCAAAACGAGATCATTGAAAGAAAAAATCGCACTCTTCAAGAAATGGCAAGAGTCATGATGTTAGCCAAAGACATCGCGCAGCACTTCTGGGCTGATGTAAGGACCGCTCCTGGTCAATTTGGGTCAATTTTGTGAAAAATGGATAAAAATTTAAAAATTCGCGATTTGACCAAATTTTGACCCGAGAGTCACCAAAGACTAAATTTTGAGCCATTTTAAGTTGAAATGGTAATGTTATGGATATTAGGTTCATATGGAAGCTAAAATTTAGCGAAACGTCACGGTTCCGACAGTTTCGAAAAACGTGTCCGTTCCGGACGATTTCGGGTCCAAAATGACAAAAGTGGCTTGTGGGACCCCCCTACTTTACACATGGCATGATTCTAGAGGGGGGGGGGGGAGACTTTTTGAGTGGTTAAAAATTAAATGGGTTAATTTAGATTTAAAAGAAAATGGGAAATATGTATATTTAATTAGTTTAGTGTTTAAATATTATAATTTAAGTGATAAAGAGGGGGAGGGGGAGCCATACACGGCAGAAACAAATAGGAGAGAGAGAGAGGAGGGCTGGCCGAGAGAAGAAGAAGAAGGAAGAAGAGGAGAAGAGCTTTTGGCGATTTCCTGACGATCCGGCCGCGTGATCGACCGTTTTCTTGCGTATTCGGGTTCCTCGCATCATTGGCTACGGTAAGCAACTCATTTTTTCTCATCGTGATGAGTTTGAGTTGTGGGTTTGATGAGAAATGAGTGAAATGATGATGGAGTGGAATTGTAGGGGTGTTTTGGAGCATTTTGGGACGTTTTTTGAAATTTTCCGGCAGCCGGAGGATTCGCTGGAGCTCCGGCCGGTCACCGGAGCTCCGGCCAGTGTGGTGGCGCGCCGGAGGTGATCCGGCAGTGGCCAGCCCCTGCCTTGGCTGGCCGTGGCAGCCTATGGCGACCGTGGGCCGTTTGGGCCTCTCGGGCCGTGAGTGGCCCGGGTGGTCCCACGAGCCCGGAATTCGAGTTTGTGAGTTTCGGGAGGTCTCGGGTAACTCTCGAATCGATAGTTGGCACCCTTGGTGATTTTTGGATTTAAATTACGAAAATTGGAAAATGTGTGTCGAAACTTTAAATTACGCGATTAAATCGCTCGGGTGTCGGAATTCGATTCCGTCAATTGCGTTGGTCCTCTCGAATATAATTAGGAATTTAGACACAAATTTGGGAATTTTCGGAGGCCCGAGGGACAATTTCACACGAGCGGGCAGATTCGACTTAACGGGCAAAATGGGCCGTTCCGGGCCCATTTTGACAACTTAGGTTAATTAAGAAGTGTTGGAGTGAGCGATACTTGTTGTGGTGGCACTTGGGTTTAATTTCGTGAAAATCCGAATTTCGGTTAGTTATTAAAACTTGTGATTTTGTCACTTTTAGATTCCTTTGACGACCGCGGGAAAGGAAAAGCCTAGCTTGGCGTCGCAAAAATCTTAGGAGCTTACGTTGGAAAATTTGAGGTAGGGGGGACATAGCTTACCTAGACTCATTCCCTTGATGCATTGATTGAATTTATTTGAGTATTTAGTTGAGATAAAATGAAATGTTTGAACACCTTTTGCTCGATGTTGTGAATTAAGTAGCATGTTGATGTGTTGATATAGATGCCTCGCTGTGAATTAGTTGAGTACCAAACTTGAACTGCTTGTGAGCACCTAGTTGTGCATGGTTATATTATTGCTTTTCAGACGATGACTTATTCCGTCTCGCACTTGTCTTGTTTTTGTGGATGTAAATGCCTCTCTGTGAACTAGTTTCTTGCACTTGATTTGTTTTCTGTGAATGTATCGAAGGGTGTTGGGGTGTGGTTGGTAAGGGTGTTGTGATGTGGAAGGGTGGAAAGGTGATGGGAGGCTGTGTGGTTGGATGGATAATCGAGTCAGGAGCGGTACCCCTCCTGGCCGTGATCGATTTCCATTCGGAGGTTGAACCGAGTCAAGGGTGGTACCCCTTGGCTGTGATCGGTTACCTCAATTGTTTGGCGGTGTGGTTGGATGGATAATCGAGTCAGGGACGGTACCCCTCCTGGCCGTGATCGATTTCCATTCGGGGGTTGAACCGAGTCAAGGGTGGTACCCCTTGGCCGTGATCGGTTACCTCAATTGTGTGGTTGTGGTTGGATGGGCAATCGAGGCAGGAGCGGTACCCCTCCTGGCCATAATCGATTCCCGTTCGGATGTTGAACCGACCAAGGGTGGTACCCCTCGCCGGTCGTAATCGGTTACCTCGGGAGTTGTGACGTGGTTGGTGGATGAGTAGTGGAAGTGTTGTGATTCGTACTTTACTGACTTCTTTGTGCTTACATGTATGTTTTTCTCATCCTTGCTGTTTGTTTTAGTCTCTGGGTAGCGTGTTCACCCCTACTTGTAGTTGTGCAGGTTGGTGATCCCGAGTACACTTTTGGTGGGAGCTTTTGGGGGCGTGTCGTGTCGACGCACTGTGTTTTTTTTTTTTTTGTTGTTGACTTTTGTAGACTCTGGTCTGAGTCATTGGCCATGTATATTTGTGTATCACAATTTGTCTAAAATATTTTGATATAAATATTTGATTGTCTGGCCATGTCGTGCCTCACTTTTGTACGCGTTATTTGTTGGTTTAATACAGGTTTTAAAAGGAGAAATGGTATGAATGTATTTGTTGTAAACAGGTTTCTTTATTTGACTCGTGCAATCCCATTTTGAACTAGGGACGCCTAAATCAAAATGTGATGGCCTCGTGCGAGGATAGTGATGTTGTAATTCGAGGACGCTCGAGTTATTTCATAACTATATCGCATCGTGTTATTTCAAAGGTTTTAATTCTTCGGGTAACGACTTTAATTCGGGAAACCAGATTTTGGGGCGTTACAGCTGAAGCTTTGAATACGGCGTGCCATATTCATAATAGAGTAACCCTCCGCCCTGGAACTTCGCTCACTCTTTATGAAATATGGAGGGGGAGGAAGCCGAATGTCAAATACTTCCATGTCTTTGGATCGATCTGCTACATACTTGCAGATAGGGAACCTCGACGCAAACTTGATCCTAAAAGCGACGAAGGCATCTTCCTCGGACACTCCAGAAATAGTCGGGCTTTTCGTGTATTCAACAAACGCACCCAGACTATCATGGAATCCATCAATGTCGTGATCGATGACAGTAACGAGCAACCCAGTGAGGAGGACGAAGAAGTCCTAAATCTCTCAGGAGAAGTAAGACCAGAAGTCAGAGGAGAAGTCAGACCGGAAGTTAGAGGCGAAGAGCGCAACAAAGAGTCTGAAGACGAAATCCCAATTATCCTGGACAAAGAGGCATCTCCTATTTGACAAAGAGCTCCGTCAAGAAAAATTCAGAAGAATCATCTACCTTAGGATGTGGTAGGAGACATCAATGAAGGAGTGCGGACTCGACAAAAGGCATCTCTAGACTACAAAGAGATGATTGGTAACATTTGCTTTATTTCCAAAATTGAGCAAAAGAATATACAAGAAGCCATCAATGATGAGTACTGGGTCTGCGCCATGCAAGAAGAATTGGTCCAATTTGCAAGAAATGAAGTCTGGGAACTAGTACCCAAGCCAGACAATGTCAATGTTATCGGGACAAAGTGGATATTCAAAAACAAGTCTGACGAACAAGGAAACATCACTCGAAAGAAAGCAAGACTGGTGGCTCAGGGGTACACATAAGTAGAAGGAGTCGACTTCGAAGAAACCTTTGCTCCGGTAGCCAGACTAGAAGCCATACGACTTCTTCTCGGCATAGCATGCCATCTACGGTTCAAACTCTATCAGATGGATGTAAAGAGTGCCTTCCTTAATGGAAATCTCAACGAAGAAGTCTATGTGGCTCAACCAAAGGGATTCGAAGACCATGACTCTCCTCACCATGTCTACAAGCTAAAGAAAGCCCTCTACGGTCTCAAACAAGCTCCACGAGCATGGTATGAATGTCTCACTCAATTTCTAGTTCAGAATGGCTATATTCAAGGGGGAGTAGACAAAACTCTCTTTGTGAAGAAGGAAGGAAGGGACATCATGATTCGACATTGTATTTGGAGGAAAGTCAGACAAGATGGTGGAATGTTTCGTCTAACATATGCAGTCTGAATTTAAGATGAGTATGGTCGGTGAGCTCTCATACTTCCTAGGCTTCCAGATCAAACAGATGTCAGATGGAATATTTATCTCCCAAAGCAAATTTGCAAAGAACATTGTCAAGAAGTTCGGATTAGAAAAGGCCTCACACAAGAGAACTCCTATTGCCACGCATGTCAAATGCACAAAGGACGAGATGGGAGAATCAGTTGATCAAAGACTTTATCGAAGCATAATAGGAAGTCTTCTCTATTTAACAACAAGTCGACCCGACATCGCTTACTCCGTGGGAGTCTCTTGTGTGGGAGTTGACCCGATATCAAGCCAATCCAAAAGTCAGTCACATGGCTCATGCCAAGAGGATCATAAGGTACATCTCGGGAACCTCTTGTTGGATATTGTGATGCTGACTGGGCGGGAAGCACACCAGATCGAAGAAGTACCTCTGGAGGTTGTTTCTACCTGGGGTACTATCTTGTATCATGGTTCAACAAAAAGCAAAATTGTATTGCTTTGTCTACTGCTGAGTCCGAATATATTGCAACCGGAAGTAGCTGTACTCAGCTTCTTTGGATGAAACAAATATTGGCAGAGTATGGAGTCAAGCAAGAAGTCATGACTTTGTTCTGTGACAACATCAGTGCTATCAATATTTCGAAAAACCCAGTGCAACACAGCAAAACAAAGCATATTGACATCAGGCACCACTTTATTCGAGAGCTTGTAGAAGACAAGAAGATAAAGCTCGAGCATTTACCCACTGAGAAACAAGTCCCTGACATCTTTACAAAAGCATTAGATGCTAACAGATTTGAAAATCTGAGATCATCCCTTGGACTTTGCTGTCTGGAATAACCAGAAGTCAAGAAAGAAGAGGGAGAGCTTTTAAGTGATTTTACTCTCTCTCTCTATCAGGACCAACAAGGGTCCACAAAATCAAGCGGGCCCAAATTCCTTTGTCAAAAAGCCTAGATGAAATTTATTTGAAATTCAAAATTTAAAAAGAATGATTGCATTCTGACGATCAACCAATCAGCAATCGCTCCTTTCAACTTCCACGCAGAAAAGGCTCTGCACCTCCTCCACCTTGCGAAACCGCTAGGGCACCACAAATCAAAAAATCTGCAACTGTAAGTTGTTTTCTCTTCTCCTCTCAAGAGCAAATCCTATCAAGTTTTCTGCCAAATGATTGGTACCCGAAGCGGACGAATACCATCTACCTCCAAGACGCTTCGAGCAAAAATGAGGGCAAAAGTGATTGCCAAGAAGTTGTCAGCCTCCAAATCAACAACAAATAAATATGGAGGGAAGATTCGTGGGAGAAATCTCCCTGGAGAAGGATCGGCGAAACCACAGGATGGACCAATGGAGGTGATTACCTCCACTGTAGAGAAGGACAAAGCTGCGAACCTAGAAGGGGAAGGCTCTCACACTTCGCAGACACCACCACCAGGTAGTTTTACTACCCCTTCTATAGTAAACAACATAGACAAAGAGGTGTCTGAAGAGGCTCAAGGAACTCTCGCCCCTGAGATCCATGAAGCCGATTGTGGAGATAAATCTAGCCCCCAAAAATCTGCACCTACGCCAGAGAAATCTCCACCAACAGAAGTCTTGCAAAAAGCCGACAGCCCACCTGTAGTCCAGGACAGTGAACCTAGGATAAATGAAGAAACAGAAGTCATCCCAGAAGTTGCTCAACCTGTAGAGAATATTGTTAGTATAGAAGAAGGAGATGCAGCAGAGGCCATGGAAGAAGAAGAAGTTGTGCCCAAAAAGCTTGAGAAAAGGAAGATACCAACAAGAAGGTTGGTCGATGAAGAAGAAGAACCCCAAGTACCAAGGAGATTAACCCCAAAAAGAAAGATAACAGAGAAAGGAGTAGCATCGGCTTCTAAAAAACCAAAGAAGTCTAGAAGGAAGTCACTAACTTCTGTAGCAACCTTTGCTCCAGAAGAAGAGGAATCTGAAGAAGAAGACACCCGTATTATACTACCACGGGTCAAAAAGGCAATGGGAGGGCAGAAACTCCCCAAGAATGTTCCTAAAGCTCCAACGGATAATGTCTCATTCCACTCTGTAGACAATGTAGTTAAATGGCAGTATGTATACCAGCGCAATATCTATCTAGAGAGAGAGCTCTCCACAGAAGCGCAGGGGATAAACTCAATCGTGGAACTTCTCCGAAGAGCAGGTCTGACCAATACGGTCATAAACATCGGGCCATTCTACCCAGCATTGGTCAAAGAGTTTATTGTCAACCTCTCAAGTGAGTTTGATGACCCGGAAGATGCAGAGTACCGGAAAGTATTTGTTCGGGGAGAATGTTTCGAGATATCTGCCACAACTATCAATACTTATCATGGCAGAGAGGACCCAGAAGTCCTACACTTGAACAAAGTGGCGGTTGAGATCACTGGAGGACGGAAGAAGGTCTGGCCCGTCAAAGACACCATTGCGGCTACTGAGCTTACTGCCAAATACTCAATTCTCTACCGCATTGTCTTGGCAAATTGGACGCCTTCTACACACGGGTCGAGCATCAAAACCGAATTGGCTAAACTCATATACCAAATAGGTACGCAATCTTCTCTTGATTTTGGCTCATATGTCATTGAACATCTAGTCAATCATGCCAAATCATGCGCTGTCAAGCTTCCTATCGGGTTTCCTTCATTGATCACCGGTCTCCTTCTCTAAAAATGTCCTCACATTGTTCGAGAGATGCATGTTCCGGGTAAGAAGCCACTGCCCCTTGCTATCAGGCTCAAGAACTTCGAAGGCAAGCATATAAGGGACCTCGCACCTCCTATGGCCACAGCATCATAAGCTGGTTCAAGCTCCCGACCTTCAGGACCACTTGGCACTAGGATGGAGGAAGAGTTGGTGGAAATGATCAATGATCTGGAGAAGTCAATTGCTAGGCTATCAACTCTGCACCTGCTGCTGAAGATAATGTTGATGACTCCAACTCGTTTTAAGTATTTTTCTGATTCACTCTGGAACAAAAAACTTGTTCTAAACACACTCTTAAATTCTCGGGGTATGTCCGAGTTACTTTTCTGCACACTATGACACTTGTTTTATTTGCTCATGTTTGAGCTGGATATGTTGCTCATGTTTGAGCTGGTTTATTTTGCTCATGGTGTGAGCTGGTTTTTATCCTACTGTTTAGTCGAATTTCATTGTATGATTGCCTTTGGCAATATTGTTAGACAAACAGGGGGAGATAGATAGGCTACGCTAGAAGTTACGCCAGAAGTTATGCCAGAAAGTCGCACCAGAAGCTGCGCGCAGAAGTCGCGCCAAAAGCCGCTGCAGAAGTCGCGCCAGAAGCCGCTCCAGAAGAAAAACCAGAAAAGACGCACAAGAAGTCGCATCAGAAGTCACATACTTGCTGCGTGCGTAACTGCCTCAAGGTGACGATGTGCCTAAAATGTGTTTTAAGTCACATCACTTGCTGTGCGTAACTGCCACAAGATAACTCGCTTGCTGTGCATAACTGCCACAAGGTGACGATGTGCTTACAAATGTGTTTGCCTAAAAAATTGCCAAAGGGGGAGATTGTTGCTACGTTTAAGTGTTGGCATAATTTTTTAGTGCAAATGTAAGAAGTTAGTACAACAAGTTACATGACATGTGGAGCGACTAGTTATGATCCAGATTAGGAAAGATTTGAAGCTTTCCTATTTCGACGAAGCTTGGAGCGAAAGAAGAAAGACGCCACAAAGACTTGGAGCGCAAGAGAGTGACATCGACAAGCCAGGCGACTTCCAGCTGTCAGTAACCCGTCAGCAATAGGTGGCAACTCGACTTGCCTGATTTATTTAGGAAGTCCGAACAGGCAACACGACTTCCAGCCTGTCAAGCGGCAACGACTTGCCTGATTTATTCAGGAAGTCTGAAACTTCCTGTTCCTGGTCTGAGAAGGATTAGGAATGTGAGCTGCTATAAAAAGCCTTGAGCTTCCCATTAGCAGATCATCCGTTCTTGTTCTAAAACTGCAAGATTTCTCAGAGCTCTTAACTGTGCACCATTGGCGTGTTGAGAGGCTGATTAAAGATTTGCTAGAATGGTCTTTGCTCCGATCAAACAATAAGTCGCGAAGACTAAAGTGCTTGATCGGTTAGGGTTTTTGTTTGTGATTGAAGATTCACGACTCCGTCAAAGAAGACAACGACACCGAGCATAGGCTTGCTCGAAGGGTGGAATTGAGAGGATCTCAAAGACAGGGGGAGAGGCCCTTGGTCGAGGTTGTTCACGGTGAGATCTATAGTAGCTTAGGACAATAGCTTGTGTGGTAGCTAGTTGGTGCTTGAAGTTGTACTATTGACTACCTTATAGTGAAAACCTTTCCACTGGCAAAGTGCCCCCAGACGTAGGTGCGGAGTCACCGAACTGGGTAATCATCTTTGGTGTAGTTATCATTATCTGCTTGTTGTTTAAGCTTACGGTTTACGTTTTAGGCAAGTAGTCGATACACAAGTTACGATTTCGTGTTGGACTTCTTGACTCGGCTACGATTCAGAATTTCAATATCTATGATATGATTCCGGAATCCCTCATCCCTATGACAAGTAGAACTACGTCATTAAGAACCATCCTCATACTGGTCGCTTCTAAGGAAGCATATTTTAACAAGGGACTCGTTAAGTGTGATCCGTACAGATTTATGGTTCTACTACTTTAGTGGTCATAAATCAGATCATGCTTAACATATTACTTCAACACATAAGTAATACAAAGCCATTTTATATATATTACAAACGATGATAATGTACATAGACGTTTACAGGCTAATAGCAATTCGACTAGGGCACAAAATGCTATCAGCTTTATTTTGGGGTTCTCTAACAGGTCAAACGCAGAGGAATAGGAAAGAGTGACCCGAACCCCTCATGGATCTTTATGCATAAGCTAGATGAATCATGAAGTAAGAGAAAGATGAGAACTTTTACCTCTTAGAAGTCTCTAGCTAAGACCTCCACAAGAACCACTAGCTTCCTTGGTTGCCTCTCTTTCTCTCTTGTTCTTCTATTCTTAATAAGAGAGCTAGAGGAAACCTTTTGGGTGAATAGAAAATGTGCTCTATTGAGCTTATGGAGGCTCTCACCCCAAGCCTCTATTTATAGGATTGGGTGAGGGCCTCTAGGGCTCAGCCCGTTCGCGTATGATGTGGATCGACACCCTATGTGGTGTGCGTCGATCGACACAACAAATGTGTCGATCACCACACACATTGCCACACTTCTATTCCACCCATTTTAGACTTCTTGAGTCCTATCGACAAGTTTCGGTTCTTGCCACTGGCGTGTGACCTTGAAGGCCCGTGACCTATTGGCAGATCGGGTGAAACTCCATTTCACCCGATCCATCACAAGTGGTCTCTAGTAAGACGTTGTGATTACCCAATGTCCACGAGGTATAGATTCGATATCTCCTTCCTGTCATCTCTATCACAAATCCTTTGTTTGCTTTAAGGCGTATGAGATCGTATGAGGCATAGTATTGTCATCCTCATTTATTCGATCTAGTTCCTTGAATTCCGAGTTCACTAATACGTATTGGTGCGGCCGCACACTTCATCAGTTACGCTCATCAAGGGGCCCTAAACCATACCCTTCACCACGTCTCATCGTGGGGAAACAAATCCCTTCGGACGTAACGTGCGCTCCCAATACCGTCCGTCCAATGGCCAATGATGTCCGTTATGGTGCCCTGTTATAGGCAGCAGTAGGACATATCAAACCAATGGAGTGACGTGCATGTGAGCCACTCGCTCCAAGGTAATAAGGCAATGATCACAAGACGACGAAGTATGCGTTGGTGACTAAAACTATGTGCCATACTCCACCTCGGGTTATCCTATATCATTCTCGAGATGATATCCGTGATATGACTTTGGTAGTCCCACTACCTTTATCAGTAGGACTTGATCTTAAGTCATCATCACACTAGTCACTTATAGATAAGTATCTAACTAGGGATCCGTCAAGCATAACTTGATAATATCTAAACGTTCTATGGTTCTTGTGTAAACACTAATGACTTTAGATTAAGTTATCACTTGACATATTATCACAACACAATAATAATGCAAAAGCCATTCATTTCTTGAACAGAAGATTACATAGAAAAGACTTGGACTAGGGCACAAGCTCTTACAATCTTTCACTTGCCCACAGGTCCAATCTAAATCCCAACGTAAACCCATTAACCTTACATGACCTTCATGTTTAGGCTGTGAGAGAGCCTTTGTCAACGAGTCGGCTGCATTATCTTCTGTCGCAATCTTACAAATCTTCAGTTACCCTTGTTCGATGTATTCTCGAATCAAGTGAAACCGCCTCTGTTCATGTTTAGATCTGACATGTATTATGGCGCCAGTGTTGTCGCAGTACAAGTTCACCGGATCGGACGAATTCTTCATTACGTCCAATCCCGCCATGAACTTCCGGATCCACACAGCCTCTTTTGGCGCTTCTCCAGCAGCTATGTATTCGGCCTCTATGGTGGAATCTGCAACGGTTGGTTGCTTGAAGCTCTTCCAGCTAAAAGCCCCACCGTTCAGTGTAAACACGTATCCAGACTATGACCGTGAGTCGTCCGAGTCAGTCTGAAAACTGGCGTCGATGTATCCCATCACCTCTAGCTCCTCGTCTTTCCCACCGTAGACCGAAAAAGCATCCTTTGTCCTCTTGAGGTACTTCACGATCGTTTTCACTACTTTCCAGTGGTCCTCTCCGGGGTTAGACTAGAATTTGCTAACGCATGACAGGGCATAAGAGACATCGCAGATGCATAGGGGATTCCATTCATGCGCTTCAGCTCATCAGGTGTTGTGGGACACCGAGTCTTGCTGAGCTTCAGTCCATGTCTCATGGGAAGGAATCCCTTCTTGGATTCATGGATCAAAAATCTCTTCAGAATTTTTGTCTATATATGTGCTCTAGCTTAGCCCAATGATCCTCCTCGGGCGATCTCGATAAATCTTGATCCCCATGATCTACGCGGCTTTACCAAATCCTTCATCTCGAAACACTTCCCCAACCAAGCTTTTGAGGCTTGCATGGTGGGGATGTCGTTTCCGATAAGGAGTATGTCATCTACATACAACATTAAGAACATGACTGCAGTCCCATTTGCCCTCTTATACACGCAAGGATCGTCTTCATTTTGCATGAAACCAAATTCTTTTGTGTACCATACGAAAATGTATTTATCAGATATTGGCTCGAGCTTGTATGCCCTGAGGCATTTGACGTAAGCCTCGCAACCCCAAATCTTGACGAACAACAACTTAGGACGTTTCCCACTCCACACTTGGTATGGTGTTGTCTCCACCGCCTTCGCAGGTGCCTGGTTCAGAATGAATGCATCTGTCTCAAGAGCGTATCCCCAAAAGGATACGGGGATATCTGTCTGACTCATCATAGAGCGAACCATGTCCAACATGGTTTGGTTTCTCCGTTTGGACACACCATTCAATTGAGGTGTTCCTGGCGGAGTCCACTTAGACAATATCCCACACTCTCCTAGGTGGTCGATGAAGTCTTGGGTCAAGTATTCGCCACCTCGGTCTTAGCGAAGTGCTTTAACTTTCTTCTCAAGTTGATTCTCAACTTCAGCCTTAAACTCTTTGAACTTGTCAAACGAGTCAGACTTATGGCTCATAAGATAGACATAACCATATCTACTGTAATCATCATAAAATATGATAAAGTATCGAAATCCCCTCCTGGCTTGTGTACTCATGGCCCCACATACGTTAGTGTGAATTAGGCCCAACAAGTCACCAGCCCTTTCATCCCTACCGGTGAAGGGCGACTTCGTCATCTTACCCATCAAACAAGATTCGCACCTATCAATTTTTCCGAATTCAAATGGACTCTACACTTCTGAAGTGCTGATACTCGTCTCTCGCTTATGTGGCCTAGACGGAAGTGCCATAATCAAGTCTCACTCGATTCATCAACCTTGAGCCTTTTGGTATTTACATTGTACACCTCATTCTCATTGACGTCACTAGTTTTCAAAACATTGAGACCATAAACAAGCAATGCTTCCCCATACCAAACATTGTTTCTATAAATATTGAAAACACCATTTTCAATAACAAAATTGAAGCCTTCAATGTCTAAAACAGAAATAGAAATAATGTCTTTATGGAAAGAGGACACACAATAAACATTGTTCAAAATTAAAATAAGTCCCGACGGGAGACTGAGACGAACGACCCCTACGGTTGTTGCCACGACACTTTTGCCATCTGCAACCGTATGTCCGCTTCATCAGCATCCAAATCTTGTCTACTTTCTAGCATATGCACATCAACACAAATGTGAGATTGCGATCCGAAATCTAGCACCCAGCCAGAGTTAGTAGACAGATTTACTTCAATGAAATAAATACTTGATGCGCCAGTCCTACTTGCCTTCTTCTGCTACTTTAGGAACTTCTTGCAGTCCCTCTTCCAGTGACCATGCTGATCGAGAAGAAGCAGATGGCGTCCTTCACATCCAAATTGGCCTTGCCCTTGCCCTTGAGCGCAGACTTGTCCTTATGAACTTCAAGACCCTTCCCTTTCCCGTAAGACAGTTTAGAAGACTTGACCGAGCTCCCACCAGCTCTCTTGAAGCTGGTGCCCCCTTTGACCATCATCACTTCTTTTGTTTTACCCTTGAGGTTTATCGCAATAGATACAAGCATGCCGTGCAGCTCTGTGATGGTCTTGTGCATGTCACGCATGTTGTAGTTCATGATGACCCATCATACATTGAAGGGAGAGTTGACAGAATCATATCCACCTTCAACTCATCGGTGAATACGCCACCCAGCCTAGCTAGGTGCTTGAACTGACCCTTCATTTTCAGCACATGACGGCTGACTGACTCTCCAGATGGCATCTTGGTGAACATCAAGCCCTTGACAGACTTGAACCTTTCGTAACTAGCCTTCTCTTTGAACATCTCCTTTAGTTGTTCCATTATGGCGAATGAGTTCCCACTAAGATCCATTAGTTGTTTCTAGAGATCAGCCTCCATCGTGCTCAGCATGAGGCATCCCACATCGAGCGAGTCATTAAGGAGCTTTTTATGAGCGTCCATAACACTCCTCATGGAACCCGCATCTGGCACTGGGGGTCTGGGCTCGTCAAGCACATGTTCCTTCCTCTCGTGCTTGAGTACAATTCTCAAGTTACGCTCCCAGTCCAGGAAGTTCGTTCCACTAAGTTTCTCCTTGTTCAGGATCGACCTTAGTGACAACGTGTGTGCTTGGGTCGCTGCCATTTTCTATATAGATCAATAAATTCAAGTGAAACTCTAAATTTATCTATGAAGATTTGTTGCAAAACGTAATGCATCAGTGCTTCAATTAGGTTATATAGGTACATTGGCACACCGCGTGTGACTCTTGTCCAGAAAAAATGTACCAAGTACATTGGTATTGTTCTGTATGATGCTCTAGGTCGGCACAATCATAGATATGTGGACCAGATCTTATTTGAAGAGAGCTAATGCATCTATGTGATAGCATTTTGTGCTCTAGTCCAATTGCTATTAGCCTATAAACGTCTATGTACAATATCATCGCTTGTAATACATACAAAACGGCTTTGTATTACTTATGTGTTGAAGTAATATGTTAAGCATGATCTGATTTATGACCACTAAAGTAGTAGAACCATAAATCTGTACGGATCACACTTAACGAGTCCCTGGTCAAAATATGCTTCTTTAGAAGCGACCAGTATGAGGATGGTTTTTAATGACGTATTTCTACTTGTCATAGGGATGAGGGATCCCGGAATCATATCATAGATATCATAAGGTGATTGATATCGGACGACCCGCTTTGAATAATGTTTTCGTAGATTAATCCATGAACATATTCAAATGTGATAGCTTGTCACGATATCCTTAGACCGAGGAGTCTTTGTGATCACTATGCAATGAACGTGCGGCTTTAACTTGCGCCAAACGCTTTTTGTAACAGGATTGCAATAACGGGCATGATTGGGTGGCGGAACGGGTTGCATGAGTTACACGAAAGACGGCTAAGGGATTTATCCCTCATACTACGGTATGGGAAAGATATCCGTTAAAAGGTCTCTTGATCGAGACTAACTGAGGGTAAGAGCATGGCCATGTCGGTGATACGGGTTATCAGTTCTCAGCCATCTCACATATTAAGTAACAATGATTGATTAAACAAGGGTGACGACTCTATGCCTTGTGATCAATCGGGATGTCTAGAGATAATAGGATAGTGACTTGTACGCACAAGGTTAGTCAAATCATCGATCGTCATGCACCTTGGGTAATCATAACGCCTTACTAGAGACCACTTATGATGGATCGGAGAAGAGCGATCTTTTGCGCCGATCTGCCAACGGTTGCATGAGTCTAGAGGGTCACACACATTCAAGACGGATAACTTGAGACAAGGAAACCTTAACGTTTCTTGAGGAGTAATACATGGACAAAACTGGAGGTTTTGTGCCATGGGTTCGGTTTGAGAGAATAATTAGCGAATCGAGAAAACTGAGTTTTTCGTCGATGTCGCGTTGGACTTTGTTTGATAAGTAACGACAAAAAGGGTCGGGCGACTTTTGGACACAGCACGAAACCACATGGGCGAGCCCATTGGGCTCGGCCCATGAGGTCTCATGGCTGGCCCAAACAAGGGCCCAATAAGCCCTCTTGGCCGGCCCACATGGTGGGTCCATGTGTGGGGGCTACACAACACCAGTGTTAGTTGTTGATTGTGGATTAAGAGGTCAGTGATTTAAGGGGTATGGGTTAAAGCACCTTTGAGCCCATACCAATCACTTTTGACCCATACTTGTGAGTTGGATGATGAATTGAAATACAAGACATTAATTCATTGATCAAATTAATCACACAACTCACAATTTTCTCTCTCTCTCTTGCTTGGCCGGCCACCTTGCTCTTCCTCTTCATCTTGCTCTCTTGTTCTTCATTTAATTGTTCTAGTAGGTAATTAAGTGAAGGGTCATCAAGATCATCCCCTTGGTGTGGACTTGCTTTAGAGAAGAAAATCCAAAAGTTCTTCTTTAATCGATTCAACAAAGACTTAAAGGTAAACATCTTGTGGAATAGATTTTGCTTTGGGATTTAATGGTTTATTTTCTTGGACAAGGTTTGGAGTAGATTTTGTTATAATGCTTCTGCTATCTCGACGATCTAGAACGGCCCATAACCTACAGTGGTATCAGAGTATGGTTACCCTCTTAATCTTTGTCTTGTTGAATTTGTTTCGGTTTTGTGAATATTTGCATGCCTATATTGTTGAGAACATGCTTTTATTGCTTTTTGGGAAAATTGCATGAAAAGAGTTATTTTTGGAAAATATATTGAATTTGGAATTTTTCGGAAATTATTGGATTTGTCAGGTCCGAGAAGAGACTCTCAGGTGGCCGGATCGGAGGTACCGGACGGAGGTTACTGGAGGCCGGGGAGGCCGGCGGTGACCGGGACCGTCCCCACTCTTGGCCGAGGCCGAGAGTAGAGGAAAGCTCGGTTTGGGCCTTCCAAGGCCCAAACCGAGCTGTGTCATGTTGGTCTCGGCCCATTGGCTTGGCCCGACTTGGTTCACACGCGGTGTTTGATCCGTGGCACGAACCCGCGATCCAATATTTCGAAAACTTTCAAAATTTAATCGGTTTCGATAAACCGTTTTTCGAAAAGGTCTAGTTTCGATAAACCCGACCAAGCAACTTGGCAAAATGAAAACCGGAATTATTGCATATTATTTGATAACATGTCTGCGTGATAACATGTTGGATGATGTGATGAGATGTATGATGCATTAGTAGCCCATTAGATTTTATCGCTTTCACGGTTTGCATACCGTTAGTGTTAGCGTGTAATTATTCTTTTATTCGAGCCCATAAAGTGTAATTATTTTTTATCCGGTCTACGAACCGAGAATTAATTGTAATTATTACTCAAAGACGAGAAGGATGGAAAATCGAGCACAATGACGGTCTTGGAGGAAATCTAAGAGCTAGTGGGAGCCCGAATGAGAAAGACGAGAAGATGTGAAGACTCGTAGAATCCTAAGATTAGGATGGGCTATAAAATGTATATTTAACGCTTTATGAATGCTTGCTTGAATTATTTAATTAATAACATGCTTGCATGATTAGCTTATAAGTTTATAAGCCATCACCTCACATGCAAAGATTAAAATCGACTTTAATTGTTTGCATGTTTAAAGCGTTGTGAACTATCATCGCACGGGTTGTGATGGATGAGTTCAAATTTGAAACGTGTTTGCACGGGTTGCAAATGACGGTTTCAAATGAAGATAGCATGTGATATAATTAGAAACTTCACAACACGGGTTGTTGATGACGGGTTTCATAATTGTGCCAAATACTTTCGAATTATTAAGCACAAACAATTTACAAGATAATTTGAGTCAAGTGAGATGCAACCCAAATTCACACCCATGTAGAAACATTTTATCGGTGTCGTGCGCTTTAGCGGAGCATCGATCGAATGGGTTCTATATGGGAATGGTAAACTTTGTGGGATGTCGTGCGCCTTAGCGGAGCATCTGCACAAAGTTAACTCGTTAGTGAAGGTTGGTTGACTCGACCACGATTCTTGGCCTGAGGTCGAGCTGGGGCATCGGAAGGCTAAGCCGTGTGTTTTGTACATACCCTTACCAAGAGTTACACGGGTTGTAATTGGACGGAAGTCCTACCTAAATAAGTCAATTGGAGCGGTGCGCCTTAGCGTACTTCAAATGACGAATAAGGGATCTTGATTTAAAGGTTCTAAACCTTAGAATCGGATGGTTGGTGTTGAATTCGGATCTTCGTAAATTTATTCAACTTTTCTGATTAAACTTACTTTCTTCGTGTAGAAATGGCTAGTAATTCAACAAACTCGTCTAATTTGTCGTTGAGGACTATACTCGAAAAGTGTAAACTCAACGGGACAAATTATCTGGACTGGGACAGGAATTTATGACTTGTGTTAAAGTTGGAACGCAGGGAGTAAGTCCTTGATAAGGCTATCCAGGTGGAGTCAGCTGCCAACGCAACCAGGGTCGTTAAGGATGCGTACCAGAAACACCTTAGCGACTATATCGACGTTGCGTGTGTCATGCTAGGCTGCATGGAGGCGGACCTCCAGAAGCAGTTTATGGAGTTATCCCATGATCCGTTTGCAATGTTTGTACAGATCAAGGATATGTTCAAAGAGAAATTACGTATTGAAAAATACACTGTTCTCCGAAAACTCATTGCCTGCAAGATGTCAGCAGGCAGCTCCGTAGGTCCACATGTCCTACGTATGAAGGGACATTTCAACCATATGACTAGTATCGGTATGTCTATGGAAAAGGAAATGGCTGCGGATTTTATTCTACAATCCCTTCCTCATGCATATTGTGGGTTCGTCACGAACTATCACATGCATGGCATGGACAAGACCGCGTCGAAGTTGCACAGCATGCTAGTGACTGCCGAGAAGAACATAAGGGGCCGTTCGCCCAAAAATGTTCTTATGGTCAAGAAGGGATCCAGCTTCAAAGCTGGTGGTGGAAAGGGTAAAACCCCAATGCACCTGGCAAGAAAGACCAGACGACCATTTGTTCCTAGACCTCCCATGCCCATAAAAGGCAAGGGGAAGGCAAATGAGTCAGTCTGTTTCTACTGTCAAAAGCCTGGTCATTGGAAGAAAGACTGTCAGCAGCTGAAGGAGGATCAGAAGAAGGTCGGTGGGGCCGCTACTTCATCAGGTATTCCATTAGAGCTATATCTTTCTACGATAATTACTTGGGTACTAGACACTGGAGCTGAGTCTCATGTCTGTGCGGATATGCAGGTGTTACACAGTAGAAGAGATATGGGAGAAAGCGAGGTGGACCTAAGAGTTCGGAACAACGTGAGAGTTGCCGCAACTGCCGTGGGTTTTGTTAACCTTGTTTTGCCCAGTGGGCTTGTAATTGAACTTCATCACGTGTTTTGTGTGCCTGCTTTCAGCATGAATATTATTTCAATTTCTCTTCTTGAAAAAGAAGGTTATTATTTTAATATTAAGAACGAGTTTTTTAATATTATGCGCAACAACATGTTTTATGGCAATGCTCACACTGTTGGAGGTTTATACATATTGAATATGCAAAACTCGAGATCCAACATGCTCTATAATATAAATGCTAAGAGGTTTAAAGCTAATGATTTAGACCAAACTCTAATCTGGCATTGTCGTCTAGGTCACATAAATGAGAAACGCATCTCAGCGCTTCTTCTAAGTCAATTCGAATTCCAAACGATTGATAGATGCGAAGCTTGTTTAATGGGCAAGATGACTAAAGCGCCCTTCACTGGTTTAGGTGAGAGGGGAGGTGATCTATTGGGTCTAATACATTCAGACGTATGTGGACCAATGAGTACACCAGCCAGAGGTGGTTTAGGCTACTTTATCACATTTACTGACGATTTCAGTAGATATGGTTATGTCTATCTCATGAGACATAAGTCCGACGCCTTTGATAAATTCAAGGAGTTTAGGACTGAAGTAGAAAACCAACTCGGAAAGAGTATCAAGGCACTCCGTTCTGATCGGGGTGGAGGATACTTATCCAAGGAGATTCTTTGTTATCTTACTGAAGGTGGAATACTATCTCAGTGGACTCCGCCAGGAACACCGCAATTCAATGGTGTGTCCGAGCGGAGGAATCGGACATTGTTGGATATGGTCCGATCGATGTTAAGTCTCACTGTTCTACCGATCTCCTTCTGGGGTTATGCTCTGCAAACGGCCGCATTCATAATAAATAGGGCTCCGTCGAAAGCAGTGGAAGAGACATCATTCGAAAAAATGGTACGGGAAGGAACCCGTTTTGTCCTTCCTAAAAATCTGGGGTTGCGAGGCTTATGTAAAACGGTTGCTTGCAACCAATCTCGAACCGAGATCAGATAAGTGCACTTTCGTCGGATATCCAAAAGAAAAAAGAGGATACTACTCCTACAAACCGAGCGAAAATAAAGTTTTTGTTGCTCGAGGTGGGACATTCTTGGAAAAGGAGTTCATTTCCAAGACAGTCAGTGGGAGGGCTGTTCATCTTGATGAAGTTCTAGATGAGATGGTCACTCGGGAACCACTAGACGACCCACTAGAAGAAGTAGAGCCAGAAGTGGTCGTTGAGCAAGAACAAATAGCTACAGGGAATGAGGACGGTCGGAGGCGGTCTGAAAGGATAAGTCATGCACCTGTCAGATACGGTTTCCTAGTAACCGGAGGTGATGATTTAGTATTAGTGGACAATGATCCAGCTACCTTTCGAGAGGCCTTGGACGGAACCGACTCTGAGAAATGGATGGAAGCCATGAGGGAAGAAATGCAATCCATGTCAGATAATCAAGTGTGGGACTTGGTGGAACAAACCCCTGACGTAAAAGTCATTGGGTGTAAATGGATCTTTAAAATAAAGATAGACATGGATGGCAAACCTTAGACCTATAAAGCAAGACTGGTAGAAAAAGGTTATAGGCAAATCCACGGAATTGACTATGAAGAGACCTTTTCTCCAGTAGCTATGGTCAAATCTATCCGCATTCTACTTGTCGTAGCAGTGTATCATAACTATGAGATATGGCAAATGGACGTCAAAACCGCCTTCCTCAACGGGAGGTTAGCTGAGGACGTTTATATGTCCCAGCCTGAGGGTTTTGAGGATCCAAAGAATAAGGGAAAGATTTGCAAGTTGCTCAAATCAATCTATGGTTTGAAGCAAGCATCTCGGAGTTGGAATCAGCGTTTTGATGAAGTTGTGAAACAGTTTGGCTTTATCAAGAACGATGATGAACCTTGCATATATAAAAAAGGCAGATGGGAGCAAAGTAGTCTTCTTCGTGCTTTATGTTGATGACATACTTCTCATTGGAAACGACGTCCCTACCTTGCTCTTAACAAAGACTTGGTTAGGTGAATGTTTCGCAATGAAGGACTTAGGCGAGGCCTCTTACATCTTGGGGATCAAGATATATAGAGACCGTGCCAAGCGGGTCTTGGGCTTAAGTCAAAGCACCTACATAGACAAAGTGTTGAGACGATTCTCAATGCAAGATTCAAGGAAAGGATTGCTGCCCATGCGTCATGGTGTGAAGCTTAGCAAGAAGCAGTGTGCTGAGACACCTCCAGAGCTAGCAAGAATGAATGAGATCCCATATGCTTCGGCTATAGGGTCCATAATGTATGCCATGATATGTACGAGACTGGATGTCTCGTTTGCCCTAAGCTGTACCAGTAGACATCAATCCAAATCCGGTGAGGCACACTGGATTGCCGTCAAGGCGATTCTCAAATATTTGAGAAAAACCAAAGACGCTTTTCTTGTATACGGGGGAAATGATGATCTAGTCGTCAAAGGATATGTCGACGCTAGTTTCCAGACATACCCCGATGACTTTAAAAGTAAGTTGGGATATGTGTTTACGTTGAATGGTGGAGCATTCAGCTGGAAAAGGAAGAAGCAGGACACCATTGCCGACTCTACGACCGAAGCTGAGTACATTGCTGCATCGGAAGAGGCAAAAGAGGCTGTATGGATCAGGAGTTTCATGGCTGGGTTAGATGTAATTCAAAACCCATCTAACCGAGTAGACTTATATTGTGACAACATCGGGGCTATTGCGCAAGATAAGGAACCCATGACACATGACAGATCCAAACATGTACTCAGAAAGTATCACATCATCCGCGACATTGTTGCTAGAGGTGACGTGAAGATCCACTACGTTGCAACTGATGATAACACAACCGACCCCTTGACCAAGGCTCTTCCACAAGCAAAACATGATAAACATGTTAGGTCAATGGGTATAGACTGGGACTTCAATTGGAACTAGGGGCAAGTGGGAGATTGATAGCATTTTGTGCCCTAGTCCAATTGCTATTAGCCTGTAAACGTCTATGTACATTATCATCGTTTGTAATATATATAAAACGGCTTTGTATTACTTATATGTTGAAGTAATATGTCAAGCATGATCTGATTTATGACCACTAAAGTAGTAGAACCATAAATCTATACGGATCACACTTAACGAGTCCCTGGTCAAAATATGCTTCCTTAGAAGCGACCAGTATGAGGATGGTTCTTAATGACGTAGTTCTACTTGTCATAGGGATGAGGGATCCCGGAATCATATCATAGATATCATCAGGTGATTGATATCGGACGACCCGCTTTGAATAGTGTTTTCATAGATTAAGCCATGAACATATTCAAATGCGGTAACTTGTCACGATATCCTTAGACCGAGGAGTCTTTGTGATCACTATGCGATGAAAGTGCGGCTTTAACTTGCGCCTAACGCTTTCTGTAACAGGATTGCAATAACGGGCATGATTGGGTGGCGGAACGGGTTGCATGAGTGACACGAAAGACGGCTAAAGGATTTATCCCTCATAATACGGTATGGGAAAGATATCCATTAAAAGGCTTCTTGATCGAGAATGACTGAGGATAAGAATATGGCCATGCCGGTGATACGGGCTATCAGTTCTAAGCCATCTCAAATATCAAGTAACAATGATTGATTAAACAAGGGTGACGACTCTATGCCTTGTGATCAATCGGGATATCTAGAGATAATAGGATAGTGACTTGTACGCACAAGGTTAAGTCGAATCATCGATCGTCATGCACTTTGGGTAATCGTACCGTCTTACTAGAGACCACTTATCATGGATCGGACAAGAGCGATCTTTTGCGCCGATCTGCCAACGGTGGCATGAGCCTAGAGGGTCACACACATTAAAGACGGATAACTTTAGACAAGGAAATCTTAACGTTTCTTGAGGAGCAATACATGGACAAAACTAGAGGTTTTGTGCCATGGGTTCGGTTTGAGAGAATAATTAGCGAATCGAGAAAACTGAGTTTCTTCGTCGATGTCGCGTCGGACTTTGTTTGATAAGTAACGACAAAAAGGGTCGGGCAACTTTTGGACACGGCACGAAACCACATGGGCGAGCCCATTGGGCTCGGCCCATGAGGTCTCATGGCCGGCCCAAACAATGGCCCAATAAGGGCCCAATAAGCCCTCTTGGCCGGCGCACATGGTGGGTCGATGTGTGGGGGCCACACAACACCATGCTTAGTTGGTGATTGTGGATTAAGAGGTGGGTGATTTAAGGGGTATGGGTTAAAGCACCTTTAAGCTCATACCAATCACTTTTGACCCATACTTGTGAGTTGGATGATGAATTGAAATACAAGACATTAATTCATTAATCAAATTAATCACACAACTCAAAATTCTCTCTCTCTCTCTCTTGCTTAGCCGGCCACCTTTCTCTTCCTCTTCATCTTACTCTCTTGTTCTTCATTTAATTGTTCTAGTAGGCAATTAAGTTAACGATCATCAAGATCATCCCCTTGGTGTGGACTTGCTTTAGAGAAGAAGATCTGAAAGTTCTTCTTTAATCGATTCAACAAAGACTTAAAGGTAAGCATCTTGTGGAATAGATTTTGCTTTGGGATTTAATGGTTTATGTTCTTGGACAAGGTTTGGAGTAGATTTTGTTATAATGCTTCCGCTATCTCGACGATCTAGAACGCTCCAAAACCCTACACTACGCCTCAACCAAATCTCTTTGCATCCTCTATTGATGCTTCCCTGGATGCTCTGTTAACGCACACGACGTTCATGGCCTAGTTGAGTCAACCAATTAACGACTTGTGGACAGAACTTGAATTGGAGAGAGCTAATGCATCTACGCCCCAAACAAAATTATCCACATCTACTAGCTTTGCTTCCACGAACGCTCTGCTAAAGCACACGACGTCCGTGGTTACACAGTTTCGTAGAGTGTCAAAATTGGATAGCATCATCGCATGACTCAATTTCATTGCGATATGATCAAATTTTGCGAGACATTTACCTAGTACATTCTCTACATAACAACTGTTCATCCGTACTGGGTACGATGCTATGTTTCATGCTTAACTTAGTTTTGTATGTCCGAGTTTACGTTATTTAACAAATTTCAGACATGCAAAACATATGTATGTTTAAATTTATCATGCTCTCAGCATATAAAATAAGCATACATTACTAATCATGCAATTCTAAAAGAGACAATATAAACATGTATAGCCTAAACCTATATCTAGGTTCGATCTTTTATGGGGTCGGGCCATAAAGATCGGGGTCACAATGTAAGCATTTGTGTGCTTTAGTCCAATTGTATTACTCTATAAAAGTCTGTAAATATTAATCATCGTTTGCAATATATAAAATCGGCATTATATTACTTATGTGTTGAAGTCTAATCTGATATATGTCCACCAAAGTACTAGAACCATATATCTGTACGGATCACACTTAACGGGTCCCTGGTCAAATATGCTTCAATGAAGCGACGAAGTATGAGAATGATTTTTTATGGTATATTTCTATTTACCATTGGGAAGGGTTCCCGGAATCAGATCATAGATATCACTCGGGTGAGTGATATTTGACGACCCGCACTTAATGGTGTTGCATAGCTACAGTCATGAACACATTCAATTGTGGTAGCTTGTCGTCGTATCCTTAGACCAAGTAATCTTCGTAATCGCTATACAGTAAAGAACTGTGTTTGACTTGCTCCTAACATTGTCCGTAACAAGACTATCATAACGCACAGGATTGGCATGGGGACGGATTGTATGAGTGATACGAAAGGTGGCTAAGGGATTTATTCCTCATACTACGGTATAAGATAGGTATCTGTTTAGGCCACTCGATAGAGATTAACTAAAGGGAGAGCATGCCCATGCCAACGATACGGGTTATCAGTATTGAGTAATCTCACAGATCGAGAAACAGAGATTGATTATATAAGGGTGACGTCTCTATGCCTTATGATCAATCTAAATACCAGGCGATAAAGGGATAACGAGATTTACTACATGAGTTTGAATTGAATCATCGATCATCATGCGAGCCGGGTAATCATAATGTCTTACTAGAGGCCACTTATGATGGATCGGGTAAAATAAAATTTTACGCCGATCCGTCGACGTCGGCATGAGCCTAGAGGGTAACACACATAAGATATGGATTATGAGAGACAAGGAAAGGTCGACGATACTCGAGAGAGAGGCATGGGAAAAACTGGACGTTTTGGGTCATGGATATGTGTAATTGAATGTAGCACGTGAATCGAGAAAGACTAAGTCTTTCATCGATGTCGCGTTAGACTTTGTACGATAAGTTCGGGAGGTAAGTTGGACGCAGAACGGGACCTCATGGCTGAAGCATTGGGCTTCATGCCACGAGGCCCTAGTGGCCGGCCCAACCAAGGCCAAATAGTGGAGCAGAGGGTGGGTCCCTTTCTCCACTAACTTTGGTTAAGTGGATGATGAGTAGATACACACTATCCTAATCCATGTTGGGTAAGTGCTATTAAAAGTGGCCACCTAATGACCATATTTTATCATCTCCTAACCCAACACACATCAATTCATAACGCATTAACCAACACTTAGAAAAATATCACAAGTTTTGGTGCTCTCCCTCCCCCTCCTCTTGAGTTTCGGCCGAACCACCTCCTCCCTCTCCTCTCTTGCTCTCTCTTCTATTATAGTAAGGTAGATGAGTGCAGGTTTCTCAAGTGATCATCTTATCCGTGTGGTATATGAGGTTTATATATGTATCTTCCGCTGTCATGTGAGTTCTTGATAGACCTAAAGTTCCTACAGTGGTATCAGATGACGATTACCCTCTTAAATCTTCGTTTGAATCGATTTCGGTGTTGTTTTGCTTGCCTTGTTGCTATAATATGTTTATTTCTTTTTTATTCCATGAAAATGAAGTTTTAAAACATATTATTTCTTCCTAGCCACGTACTGCATCAGAAACCTCGATTTTTTTATTAAACTTCAAAACTAATTAACAATAAACTTATAAGAGTGCGTAAATAGGCAAAAGCTAGCCAAACCCTAATTGTAGATAAGGAAATTCTAAACTTATTTTAAAAAGAAACAAATTATTAAAATTGTAAAAATTGCCTGAAACTTAATAATCTGAGATTTTGACCCTCAAGATGAACTCGGATGGCCGAAATTTACCGTACTTCATGGCATAGCCATGGGTTTTGCTTAGAACGTCGTTTCCGCCCAGAAAACACTAGTCCTTTGTCGAAATCCTACACTTTTGCAATAACTCCAGGTGTTCTACATTCTGCATACCGACTTCTTCGACCGCACTGCATCAGTTTCCCTCAAATCTATCACATTCGGTATTCGCAAGAATCAACGAACTTGATATAGAGTTCTTCCTAGCCACGTACGCTGCATCACAAAGACTCCTTGGTCTTAGGATATAGTGACAACCTACGATATGTGAGTATCTCATGACTGGACCTATGCAGCATACTCACAATCGGGTTGTCCGATATCATCGACCTGATGGTATCTATGATTTAACTCTGGCACGCACTTTGCCATGATTAGTAGAGCATGATCACAAGGAGTTAGTCTCATACTGATCGCTTCATAAAGAAGCTTAGCTGATCAGGGACTCATTAAATGTAATTCCTTCTGATCTATAGTTCTACTATTAGTGGTTACACACATAATGACATAGATCAAATTACATTCAATATATAACTACAACACATTAGTAATATATGCCGATTTATTTATTCGGAAAGATGATAAAACATTACATCTGTAGATCACTTATATATTGGACTAGGGCATAACTCTAACAATCTCCCACTTGCTCCTGGTTCCAATTTAATTTCACATCTACACCCATAGACCCTGCATGTTCCTCATTCCTAGGCTACGGCTGAGCCTCTGTCAAGGGATCGGCCATATTATCATCAGTCGAATAGTATTTAATCTCCACATCACCTCTATATGTGATAACGCTCACGAGGTGATGCCTGCTGATTATATGTTTGGATTTGTTGTGTAATTTGGGCTCTTGAGCAATAGCTACGGCACCTGTGTTGCCCCACAACAAGCTTGTCGAATCAGACGCTCGCGGCGTTACATCTAATCCGATCAGAAAGCTTCTAATCCATACGGCCTCTTTAGCTGCTTTTGTTGCAGCTATATACTTAGCATCCGTTGTAGAGTTGGCACTTTTGGCTTGCTTAAAGCTTATCCAGCTGAAAGCGCCACCACTCAACACAAAATATATCCTGACTGAATTTGGAAGTCATCTGGATGTGTCTGAAAACTAGCATCGACTTGTCCTTTGACTGCTAGTTCTCTATCTATATCCCCACACACTAGGAATGTATCCTTGGTCCTCCTCAAATATTTGAGGATATCCTTTGACAGCAATCCAGTGTAATTGGCCGGGGTTAGATTGGAATCTGCTTGTACAGCTTAGTGAAAACGAGACTTCTAGTCTCGTGCCCATCCTGGCATACATGATGGATCCTACAGCCGAAGCATAAGTGATCTTACTCATCCTGCTCAGCTTATCAGGAGTTCTAGGACTCTGTAGCTTGCTGAGCTTAACGCCATGACGCATGGGTATGTATCTTTTCTTAGAATCAAGCATTGAGATCTTCTCAACACTTTACCTATGTACATGTTCTGACTTAGCAACATGTCCTGACTTAGGCCCAACATCCTTTTGGAATGATCTATAGAGATCCTGATGCCTACATTAAATGTAGCATCACCTAAGTCCTTCATCAATAAGTACTTTCCTAACCAAGCTTTGGTTGCAAGGTCGGGATGTTATTCCCGATGAATAAATACCAAGAATACAATATTACTCCCACTCGCTTTCTCATGTACGCAAGGCTCACTTTTTTTTTTGATGAAGCCGAGTTCCCTTACAGCTTTATCAAAATGAAGGTTCCAACTCCCTGAAGCTTGCTTCAATCCATAAATGGCTCTTTGCAGCTTACATATATTTCCGGGATTCTTTGGATCTACAAAACCCACAGGTCGTGTGATATACACGCCCTCTAGTAAGTTCCTGCGAATGAAGGAGTTTTGACATCCATCTGCCATAGTTATGGCTAAGAATAATCCGGATCAATCTGACCATTGCTACTGGTGAAAAGGTGTCATCATAATACATGCATTGAATCTGACGATAACCTTTTACAACCATCCTAGTCTTATTGGTCTGAGGATTTCCATCCATGTCGGTCTTGATCCTATAGACCTAGTCAGAACCGATGGGTTTTATCCAGGGGTTTGATCGACCAAGCACCAGACTTGGTTGTCTTACATGGATTTCATTTCCTCATTCATGGCGTTCTGCCATTTTTCAGAGTGTGGACTGGTCAAAGCTTGTCTGAAGGTTTATGGATCATCCTGAACCACAATCATCAAGTCATTTCCCTCAGTTGCTGTGAAGTCATAACTGTCTGGAACATGACGAGATCTTTTAGACCTCCTTAGACCATCTGGAATTTCTGCAGGGATTGATTCTTCATCTACGTCCATCTGAGGCTCCAGTACTTCTACATATTGCATAGCAGGCTCCTGAATTGCTTCAGGCTTTTCCGTATCCTCTCGAATTTCTTCGAGATGCACGGGACTCCCACTAGCTGTTTTGGAAATAAAATATTTCTCCAAAAATACCCCTCCTCAAGCAACAAAGACTTTGTACTTGTTGGGTATATAGAAGTTGTATCTCTTAGTTTCTTAAGGATACCTTATGAAGACACATTTGTCTAATTTGGATGCTTGCATCTCTGCTACCCAAATCTTTTAGGAAAAACATACCAGGATGTTTCCCACACCATATATGACTATGATCCATTTCTTATTTGGCTACTACGCAGAGGTGCACGCATCCAAATAGAACTGCCCATCTCATCCCGCTCCCATCCCAATGAATACTACGTGGAGGCGCACGCATCCACAGTAACAGGAGACGTAATGAGTGTTATGTGGTGTACCTTCTGTGACTCTGGTCCAGCTCTTATTTAGCTACTACGCGGAGGCACACGCATCCAAATAGAACTGATTACATTATTCAGCTCGCATCCCAATGAATACTACGCGGTAATGGGAGACAGAATGACTGTCACAAGGTGTACTATCGTTGTCTTCATCGGAGCCCGATTCAAAATGAATGCGGTCGTTTCAAGAGTCAAGTATAAGTTGAACTCTCTTCTGGCCTGAGTACTGATAGGTCCACATACGTCGGAATGTATTAGACTTAACAAGTCACTCGCCTTTCACATAAACCTGTGAAAATTGCCTTTGTCATTTTGCTCATTATGCGAAACTTGCGTCTTTCAGTTTGAGTGAATTCAAACGGACTTAAAAGTCCACACTTGTGAAGTGTAGAAATGCGTTTCTCGCTCATTAGGCAAGACTTGCATCTTTTAGTTTGAGTGAATTCAAACAAACTTAAAGTCCACACTTGTGAAGTGTTGAAATGCGTTTCTCGCCTATGTGCCTTAAATGACAATGTCAGATTATAACTTTGTTTAAATCATCATATTTAAGCCTTTTCTTATTTACATTATACCGATTAAGATTACCAACATAAATATCTGATCTTGAAGATGTGGATACCCACTCTTCTTCACGTGATCCTTGTATTTGCTTACAATCCCTTATTCCTGTGTCCTGGCTCATTGCAGTGAAAGCAGACCTCCTTAATTTTGTCCTTAGTTTTCACAGCAGCTTTGGGAGCCACTTGAAATTTTGGATGTTTGGGGTATCTGATCTGCCCTGCAAGGTGCCTAGGAACCTTACCCTTACCCTGATCGGCTTTCATGAAGCTGACTTTCTTGTTGACCATAAGGACCTCCTTGGTCTTGCCCTTAAGGTTCTTTTCAGCGGTCACAAGCATCCCATGAAGCTCTGTTAAGGACTTATCCATGTCATGCATATTGTAATTTACTATGAAATCACTATATGTATTTGGAAGTGACTGCAACATAAAATCCCCAGCCATTTCCACCTGATCATCAAAACCGAGTCTGGTTGGATGCTCCTGAAGACATTAAATCTTCGTGACATGGGGACTAACAGGGCTCCAGCCTTAAGCTTGCAGGAGTTAAGTTCTATGAAAGTATCATATCTTTCGACACGAGCTTTCTCCTTGAACATTTCCTTGACCTTTGCCTTACAGGTATGAGGGTCATCTGAAATGTTCATGAACTGCTTCTGTAACTCTGGCATCCTACTGCCCACCATAATGCATGACACGTCGATTTGGTTACTAAGGAACTTTGAGAAGTATCCTTACTTCCCTACCGGTGTTCACCGGTGGCTTAGCAGGAGGTTCCTTGGTAAGGATATACTACTTGCGTTCATGCTTGAGTACAAGCCTCAAGTTTCTATTCCAATCTGAGTAATTCACGCTCTTGAGTCTGTCCTCAATCTGGACTTTTAGTGCGCTGTGTTGTGTTTGCCATTTAGTTCTACATGGTGAAATTAATTAAAATTCAAGTTGGAGATTAAGTTATAAAACACTTGTCTGATTCTAATATTAAAATCTGAACCAGGATCCTATCATACCCTCAATTGAACTGAACGGAGGCTCACTGTTCCAATTGAGAGCATCAAGGTAGGAATACATCCATCTACAAGACTATGTAGTTCCTAGCTAGGGTCTGTACTAAAAGTACACGGCATACCCTATACTGCTACCCTAGGTCAGCCCTAACTGACAATCGTAGACAAGTCTACCAAACTTGAACTATGAATAGAACTAATGTGGCTACTACGCAGAGGCGAACACACCCACATAGAACTGCCCATCTTATCCAGACTTCTCCTCTATGAATGTTACGCGGAGGCGTACCGACATCCATAGGCTCAAAGCCCTTTTGAGTGCCCAAACCTGGATGGTATCACGCTTGACTTGTAATTATTTGCGTTTAAGTGAATTATAAAAGTCTGATTGCATATCGATACAATCTTAATCTCGAATCATCAATTGAAAATTCATGCAAAGATGATCCCTTAGCAGGTTACATGCAAGTCTGATTAACTTCCGATTTTAATCTTTCCTTGTGGGTGATAGCAAATCATATATGAACTTGTACATTTAAACTATCATACATTCATACATTCAAATATATGCATAGGTAAGCCCATCTTAAGTTCCTAAGAATCTAGCAATACTGATCCTAAAGAAATGGTCTTCAAGATCCAAACTTGCTCCATTCTTGTGAACTCCCACTGGCTTCGAGCCTTCTCCAATCCGAGTCTTCTTCTTGACTTGCTTCTTGTGTCAGTCTTCGTGATTACAAATTTAAATAAATAAAATGAAATACAAATCACGACACACAGGTCGTAGTTACTACAACCCAAAATTAAGCAACACGTAGGTTGCAAAACCGAAATTAAAATGCAAGTCTCGAGGGCTTAGCTAGCATCATGTGGAAAACATCATGTTACCAAAGATCATGTGTACACTCAACATGCTTATCAAACAAATAAATTTTCCAAATTTATCTTTCTTAAGTGTGAAAAAATTCCGGTTTATCGAAACCGGACGGTTTAATTAATTAATTGAATTTTGAACCGGTTCTCGCTGGCTCGAATCTGGTCGAGCCGAACCGGCCCAACCGAGGTCGCCCGCGGAAGTAACCACGGTGGCCCGCGAGGGCACCCGAGGTCGTCCGCGGGGCTGACCGTGGTCGACACGGGAGCAACCATGGTAGCCTGCGAGGGCTGCCATGGTCACCCCTAGGGCAGACCTGGTCGCCCGCGAGGGCAGCCATGGTCGCCCGCGGCAGCGACCATTGTCGCCCGCGAGGGCTGCCATGGTCGCCCGTAGGCGACCCTTGTCGGCCATTGGTGCCGACCATGGTCTACTCTAGGGAATTCCATTGTCGACCAAGGGTCTCGACCTTGGTCAGCCATGGCTCGGCCATGGCTAACCCGAAACACCAAAAAATATTTTGCACTTTTTCTAAAAATCAATTAAATTTGAAACTTTTTTTCAATTTACATGCATGCTAAGTTGAATAAAGTTCAAAAAAATTCAGAATTAGACATGTTGAATAAAGTTCATAACAACCATGCTCTGGTACCACTTAAAGAGATCACCAGTGATGAACATATAAACTCAAAAAAATCAGAATTAAACATGTTGAATAAATTTCATAATAACCATGCTCTGATACCACTGAACGATATCACCATGGGTTCCATTCGATAAATTTCATGCAGCGGAAGTTATGTAACCATGGTGATCGAGAAATACGAATATCTTAATGAAAAATTCAGCATGCTGTCAACCTTTTCAAATCTGAAAATTACCTTTATAAGTCGATGAAAACACAAAGGTAGTGTTTCTCTATTAGGTCCACACAAGCACCACAACCGAAATGGTTTTCTCTCAAACTTTTGCTATGAATGTTCTTGAGAATTTTGACAAATCAACAATGGAGGAAAATGGAGGAAGAGAGGATCGGCCAAATGAGGGGGAGTGGTTGCCAATAGTTGGAGAAAAAGATGGAAGATATTTTGGAAGTTGAATTTGAAATAAAATTGAATTTCAAATTAATAATTGCATATCTACCCTTCTTAAACTCCTATTTGCACTTCTTCCTCATTCATAACTTGAATCCCTAAATGGGCTTTAAGCCTGTTTAACTAAAAACCAAATTAAACCCATTAACTTGAGTTCTATTTTCGGTTTAGACAAAACGGTTCAATTTTCTCGAATTAATTTCTTCAACTGTCTGGTTAAAACCTTAGGGCAGAAAACTACCGAATCGTTCTCAACTTTCATCCATAATTATTTGTCATGTATCGTGCTTAATGCGTGTGACCCTCTAGGCTCACGAACAGTTGGCAGACTTGTAAAATTACTATTTTACCCTTTCCATCATAAGTGGTCTCTAGCAAGACATTATGATTACCCAACGTTCGTGATTATCGATTATTCGACTTAACCTGTTATCGTACATGTCAATATCCTTTTATTAAACTGATATCCAGATTGATCAATAAGCATAGAATGGTCATCCTAATTTATCAATCACTGTTTCTTGATATCTGAGATGACTGAAAACTGATACTAAGGTATCACCTGCAAGGCCGTGCTATTTCTTCAGTCATACTCATCAAGTGGCCTAAACAGATATCTTTCTCATACCGAAGTATGAGTGATAAATCCCTCACACGCCTTTCGAGTTCACTAGTGCAATAAATATCAAAGCCAATCGAAGCCGTTATAGTTACCCTTTTACAGATATCGTGAGACTAGGTCAAACTTAGGTATTCGTTACATAGTGTACACAAAGAGATTTTAATCAAAGGTAATATTCAAGTTTTGATTCTAGCCTAGATCTCAGGATCAATTCATGATCATGCAAGATCCTTATTAATTTGGATATTTGAGGTTAATTTCTTGTATGGGCATGAAATTAATTGATTGGAACCCTCAAAGAATTTCTTCAGTGGTATCAGAGCCTTGGTTACGCATGATTTTGTATTCGAGCATGATATGCTAGATTTGATTTTGCAATTTATTTCGGTATTATAAATTGAAAAATTGCAAATTCTATAATTTTGGTTGATGAATTAATTGCTTGAATTTTTTTTAAGAGCAAGATCGGGATCCGGACCCGTGGAAGGCCGAGGGCTAGCCAAGAGGCTAACCCCGGCCGAACCACGGGCCGATCGGCCAGAATGGGAAGGCCGACCAGATCTGCCCGTGGCAGATCTGGCTTAGCCTCTCGGCTCCGGCCACGGGATGGCCTTGGCCCGACCAGGTCCGGCCAGGCGGCCCGCCTCGACCAGCCCTCACGGGCTAGTAGGTCACGGCGCGGACAGCCCTGGCGGCTATGGTTTGGCCAAACCCAAAATTCGCCCTCGAGTCAATTTTGGTTCGGTCAAATCAGATTGGATTCGGGTCAGAACCGACCCAGAAAATCCAGAATTTTTCAGCAATAATTAATTATAATTTCAGACCGGTTCAGTTTCGATAAACCAGAGCGTGAACCAATTTAATTCAGAAATTAACCGGTTCAAGAAAACGGTTTCGATAAACCGTATTTTATGATTTAAATCAAGATAAAATTGGAATTAATATGTTTTCTTGATAACATACTTGTTTGATAATATGATTGTTTGATAACACGGTGTTTGCAACATGATTGCTAAGTTAGCCCGAATTTAAAATTTAATTTCGGTTTGCAACCTGCGAGTTGCTTTTGGATTGTAATTTAATTGTGACCTGCGTGTCACAACATTTATTTTATTTAAATTAAATGTAATTACGAAGTCCTAAAACGAGAAGAACCGAAGAGAAGAGCGGTAATCCCGAGGAGGCGTAGAGCCAGTGGGAGTCGAGGAGAATGAGGAAAGACAAGACCTAGTATAGGTTCTAGTTTATTCCAGTAGGGTTAGCGGGCTAGCTAAAGCAAATTTACATTTATGTTTATGAATGTATGATTTAATTTTCATAAGTTCATGTTAATTAGATCATTCCCCACATGTGTATAGATTAATAATAATAAATTAATCACGCACATGTAAACCGTAATTGAAAGTATCTCTACATGGATTTGTAGATGATAATTTCAAATTAAGATCAAATAATGATCAGTGATAATGGACATTTAAAAGGCAAGTAATTTCAAGTCAAGCTAGATACCGCCCACTTTTCATCACTTCAATTACTTCTCAAACTCATGGGTGGACACGATTAATGTGGATCCATGAGAATCGAATCTAATAGAAGAGGGGCTAGTTTGCATGGTTACGTGCGCATTAGCGTAGTAACCATGCAGATTGGACCATGCGTTGAAAATTGGTTGACTTGGCTGCGATTCTCAGATGATCTGAGCTAGGCTATCAGATATAGGGCAATGCCGTATACATACAATGTATAAGCCCTAGCCAAGAATCACATGGAATTGTGAAAGGACTGGACTGTCCTACTCCAATGTCCAAAACTGGGACGATGAAATTAACTCACTTAAGTTTTAGGTGTGCGGAGATCTTCGTTTAGATTCAGACACAAGAATCAAAAATGTTCATAATCAAGTATCTCTCACTTCAACTTGATTAAAAATATGATCGAATTTATTTTCATGTATAGATTAATGGCACCGTCACAACCCAAATCAACACGTTCTGGCAGTGAAGCCTTAAAGTCTCTTCTGTCGAATGACAGGCTGACGGGGACCAACTTCCTAGTTTGGGAGAGGAACCTGAAGCTTGCCCTTCAGTATGACAGACAGGAGTATATCCTTATAGATAAGCCTTTAAAAGAGCCTGCAGATGATGCCAGCGAGGCCGATAAGAACGCTTATAACAAGTACTTAAGCGATCGACAAGATGTTGGCATCCTCATGGTCGGGTCCATGGAAAATGACACCAGGGACTAGTTCATGCATCTTATGGGAGATCCCCAAGAGATGATGGAGGAAATAAAAATATACTACCAAAAGAATGCTCGCGTCGAAAGATACGACACTCTTAGGGAATTATTTTATAGCACGCTGAATGCTGGTGAGGCAGTGAGCCCACATAGTCCTGATGTCGCTTCCAAAGGTTTATGGAGATGTGATCACAAATTAAAATCTCCATAATATGGAAAAGACTATCAAGGAACTGCATGGGATGTTGGTGACAGCAGAGAAAAATCTCAAGGGCAAGACCCTTGAGGTTCTGATGGTCAATAAGGGTGTTAGCTTCAAAAGAGCTGGCAAACCTACTGGCAAGTCACTAGGACATTCCAACAAGGGCAAGGCACCAACAGTGTCAGGTGAGGGTAAGGCGCCAATGCACCTAGCTGGGCAGATAAGGGCACCTAGAGTTCCGAGGATCCAAGCGGTTCCTAGAACCGAAGGGAGCACTTCGACCTCAGAGGTACTCTGTTACTACTACCAGCAACTAGGTCATTGGAAGAAGGATTGCAGGCAGCACAAGGAATATGTGAAGAGCTTGCAGAAGGGAGGACACCCTTCAGGACCTGGATCAGGTATTTACGTTGTTGAGTACAATCTCAATGTTACTTTCTCAGATACATGGGTAGTTGATACCGGAGCAGAAACTCACATTTGTGTTAATCTGCAGGATCTGGAAAGTAAGATACTCCTTGGGAAAGGCGAGCTGGATCTGAAAGTCGGAGACACCAGTTCGGTGTCAATGACGGTTGTCGGTTCTGTTAGTCTCAGGATGCCCACAGGGCTTGTTTTAGTTTTGGACGATGTATTATGTGTACCTACATTTAGTAGGAATATTATTTCAGTGTCCAGTTTGGACAAACTTTGTTTTGTATTTGCCATAGACAATGGCTTATTTACTTTATCAAGAAATAATATCGTTTATGGCACTGCATCATGATTGGTGGATTATATATTTTAAATATTGATAACACTAACTACCGTTCAAACTATAACGTAAATAAGAGGTTGAAGTCGGATGACTTAAACCAGACAGTGATGTGGCACTGTCGTCTAGGCAACATAGGCGAGAAACGCGTCTCGACACTTAATAAGTGTGGGCTATTAAGCCCATTTGAATTCACACCAATCGAGAGATGCGAATCTTGCATTATGGGAAAGATGACAAAGGCACCTTTTGGCGGCTTAGGTGAAAGGGCAAGTGATCTCCTGGGCCTAATACATTCAGACGTTTGTGGGCCCATGAGTACACAAGCCAGGAGAGGTTTTAGATACTTCATAACCTTTACCGACGATTTCAGTAGGTATGGGTATGTCTATTTAATGAGACATAAGTCGGAATCCTTTGATAAATTCAAGGAATTCCAGAATGAGGTACAGAACCAGCTTGGTAAAAGTATAAAGGCACTTCGTTCCGATCGAGGTGGCAAGTACTTAGATCAGGAATTTCTCAGTCACCTAAGGGATAACGGTATACTCTCAAAATTAACTCCGCCAAGAACCCCTCAGCTGAATGGTGTTTCCGAACGGAGAAACAGAACCTTGCTTGACATGGTTCGTTCCATGATGAGTAACGCCGACCTTCTAGTATCGTTCTGGGGCCATACCCTAGAAACGGCCACATTTATTTTGAATCGGGCACCTACAAAGGTAGTGGAGACCAGTCCATTTGAGGTTTGGCAAGGGAAAGCAACCAAGCTGTCTTTTCTCAAGATCTGGGGGTGCGATGTTTACGTCAAGCAGTTTCTTGGTGATAAACTCGAACCCAAGGCAGATAAGTGTAGGGTTTTGGAGCGTTCTAGATCGTCGAGATAGCGGAAGCAATAAAAGATAATCTACTCCAAACCTTGTCCAAGAACATTTAAACCATTAAATCCCAAAGCAAAATCTATTCCACAAGATGTTTACCTTTAAGTCTTGTTTGAATCGATAAAGAAGAACGTTCGGATCTTCTTCTCTAAAGCTAGTCCACACCAAGAGGATGATCTTCAAGATCCTTCACTTAATTGCCTACTAGAACAATTAAATGAAGAACAAGAGAGCAAGATGATGAAGAGGAGAGGGGTAGCCGGCCACAATGAGAGAGAGAGAGGATTTTTGTGTGTTTTGTGACTTAATGAATTAATGAATTAAAGTCTTGCATTATAATTCATCACCCAACTCACAAGTATGGGTTAAAAGTGATTGGTATGGGCTTAAAGGTGCTTTAACCCATACCCCTTAAATCACTCACCTCTTAATCCACAACCACCAACTAAGCATGGCATTGTGTGGCCCCCACAATGGCCCCACCAAGTGGGCCGGCCATATGGCCTTATTGGGCCCTTATTGGGCCGGCCATGAGGCTTCATGGGCCGAGCCCAATGGGCCCTCCCGTGTTGTCTCATGCCGCGTCCAAAAGTTGCCCGACCTTTTTGTCGTCACTTATCAAACAAAGTCCGACGCGATATCGACGAAAAACTCAATTTCTCTCGATTCGCTAATTATTCTCTCAAACCGAACCTATGGCACAAAACCTCCAGTTTTGTCCATATACTTCTCCTGAAGAAACATCCATGTTTCCTTGTCTCAAGTTATCCGTCTTGTATGTGTGTGACCCTCTAGGCTCATGCCACCGTTGGCAGATCAGCGCAAGACTCGCTCTTGCCCGATCCATCATAAGTGGTCTCTAGTAAAACATTATGATTACCCAAGGTGCACGATGATCGATAATTCGACTTAACCTTTTTGCGTACAAGTCACCATCCTTTTATCTCTAGATATCCCAATTGATCTCAAGGCATAGAGTCGTCTCCCTTGTTCAATCAATCATTGTTACTTGATATGCGAGATGACTGAGAAATGATAACCCGTATCATTTGCATGGCCATGCTTTTTCTCTCAGTCAATCTCCATCAAGAGGCCTTCTAACGGATATCTTTCCCATACCGTAGTATGAGGGATAAATCCCTTAGCCGTCTTTCGTGTCACTCATGCAACCCGTTCCGCCACCCAATCATGCCCTTTATAGCAATCCTTTTACAGAAAGCGTTTGGCGCAAGTTAAAGCCGTACGTTCATTGCATAGTGATCACAAAGACTCCTTGGTCTAAGGACGTCGTGAGAAGCTATCGCATCTGAATATGTTTATGGCTTAATCTATGAAAACACTATTCAATGCGGGTCGTCCGATATCAATCACCTCATGATACCTATGATATGGTTCCAGGATCCCACATCCTTATGACAAGTAGAACTACGTCATTAAGAACCAACCTCATACTGGTCGCTTTTAAGGAAGCATAGGTTGACCATGGACTCGTTAAGTGTGATCCGTACAGATTTATGGTTCTACTACTTTAGTGGTCATAAATCAGATCATGCTTAACACATTACTTCAACACATAAGTAATATAAAGCCGTTCATATTTATACATTACAAACGATGATATTTGAACATAGACGTTTACAGGCTAATACCAATTGGACTAGGGCACAAATGCTATCAATCTCCCACTTGCCCTTAGCTCCAATCTAAGTCCCAGTCTATACCCATTGACCTAACATGTTTTTCATGTTTATCTTGAGGAAGAGCCTTGGTCAATGGGTCGGCTGTGTTATCATCAGTTGCAATGTAGTGGATCTTCACGTCACCTCTAGCAATTATGTCGCGGATGATGTGATACTTTCTGAGTACATGTTTGGATCTGTTATGTGCCCTGGGTTCCTTAGCTTGTGCAATAGCCCCGGTGTTGTCACAATATAAGTCTACTGGGTTAGACGGGTTTTTAATTACACCTAACCCAGCCATGAAACTCCTGATCCATATAGCCTCTTTTGCCGCCTCACATGCGGCAATGTACTCAACTTCCGTCGTAGAGTCGGCAATGGTATCCTGCTTCTTGCTTTTCCAGCTGAATGCTCCACCGTTCAACATAAACACATATCCCAACTGACTCTTAAAGTCATCGGGGTCTGTCTGGAAACTAGCGTCGACATATCCTTTGACGACGAGATCATCATTTCTGCCCCCGTATACAAGAAAGGCGTCCTTGGTTTTTCTCAAATATTTGAGAATCGCCTTGACAGCCATCCAGTGTGCCTCACCGGGTTTGGATTGACGTCTACTGGTACAGCTTAGGGCAAACGAGACATCCGGTCTCGTGCATATCATGGCATACATTATGGACCCTATAGCCGAAGCATATGGGATCTCATTCATTCTTGCTAGCTCTACAGGTGTCTCAGCACCCTGCTTCTTGCTAAGCTTCACGCCATGACGCATGGGCAGCAATCCTTTCTTTGAATCTTGCATTGAGAATCGTCTCAACACCTTGTCTATATAAGTGCTTTGACTTAAGCCCAAGACCCGCTTGGCACGGTCTCTATATATCTTGATTCCCAAGATGTAAGAGGCCTCGCCTAAGTCCTTCATTGCAAAACACTCACCTAACCAAGTCTTCGTTAAGAGCAAGGTAGGGACGTCGTTTCCAATGAGAAGTATGTCATCAACATAAAGCACGAAGAAGACTACTTTGCTCCCATCTGCCTTTTTTATATATGCAAGGTTCATCATCGTTCTTGACGAAGCCAAACCGTTTTACTACTTCATCAAAACGCTGATTCCAACTCCGAGATGCTTGCTTCAAACCATAGATTGATTTGAGCAACTTGCAAATCTTTCCCTTATTCTTTGGATCCTCAAAACCCTCAGGCTGAGACATATAAACGTCCTCAGCTAACCTCCCGTTGAGGAAGGCGGTTTTGACATCCATTTGCCATATCTCATAGTTGTGATATGCTGCTATGGCAAGAAGAATGCGGATAGATTTGACCATAGCTACTGGAGAAAAGGTCTCTTCATAGTCAATTCCGTGGACTTGTCTATAACCTTTTGCTACCAGTCTCGCTTTATAGGTCTGAGGTTTGCCATCCATGTCAATCTTTATTTTAAAGATCCATTTACACCCTATGACCTTAACATCAGGGGTATGATCTACCAAGTCCCACACTTGATTATCTGACATGGATTGCATTTCTTCCCTCATGGCTTCCAGCCATTTCTCAGAGTCGGTTCCGTCCAAAGCCTCTCGAAAGGTAGCTGGATCATTGTCCACTAGTACTAAACCATCACCTTCAGTTACTAAGAAACCGTATCTGACAGGTGCATGACTTATCCTTTCAGAGCGCCTCGGACCGTCCTCATTAACTGCAGCTATTGGTTCTTGCTCAATGACGCCTCGGAGCGCCTCGGACCATCCTTTCAGACTTATCCTTGCATGACTTATCTGCAGCTATTGGTGCTTGCTCAATGACCACTTCTGGCTCTACCTCTTCTAGTGGGTCTTCTCGTGGTTCCCGAGTGACCATCTCATCTAGAACTTTATCAAGATGAATAGCCCTCCCACTGACTGTCTTGGAAATGAACTCTTTTTCCAAGAACGTCCCACCTCGAGCGACAAAAACTTTATTTTTGCTCGGTTTGTAGAAGTAGTATCCTTTTGTTTCTTTTGGATATCCGACGAAAGTGCATTTATCTGATCTTGGTTCGAGCTTGGTTGCAAGCAACCTTTTAACATAAGCCTCGCAACCCCAGATTTTAAGGAAGGACAAAACGGGTTCCTTCCCGTACCATTTTTCAAATGATGTCCCTTCCACTGCTTTCGACGGAGCCCTATTTATTATGAAAGCGGCCGTTTGCAGAGCATAACCCCAGAAGGAGATCGGGAGATCAGTGAGACTTAACATTGATCGAACCATATCTAACAATGTTCGATTCCTCCGTTCGGACACACCATTAAGTTGCGGTGTTCCTGGCGGAGTCCACTGAGATAGTATTCCACCTTCAGTAAGATAACTAAGAAACTCCTCGGATAAGTATTCTCCACCCCGATCAGAACGGAGTGCCTTGATACTCTTTCCGAGTTGGTTTTCTACTTCAGTCCTAAACTCTTTGAATTTATCAAAAGCTTCGGACTTATGTCTCATGAGATAGACATAACCATATCTACTGAAATCGTCAGTAAATGTGATAAAGTAGCCTAAACCACCTCTGGCATGCGTACTCATTGGTCCACATACGTCTGAATGTATTAGACCCAATAAGTCACCTGCCCTCTCACCTAAACCAGTGAAGGGCGCTTTAGTCATCTTGCCCATCAAACAAGCTTCGCATCTTTCAATCGCTTGGAATTCGAATTGACTTAGAAGTCCGCGCTTATGAAGCGCTGAGATGCGTTTCTCATTTATGTGACCTAGACGACAATGCCAGATAAGAGTTTGGTCTAAATCATTAGTTTTAAACCTCTTAGCATTTACATTATAGAGCATGTTGGATTTCTAATTTTGCATATTCAATATGTATAATCCTCCAACAGTGCGAGCATTGCCATAATATATGTTGTTGCGCATAATATCAAAAAAACCGTTCTTAATATTAAAATAATATCCCTCTATTTCAAGAAGAGAAATTGAGATAATATTCCTGTTGAAAACAGGTACGCAAAACACATCATTAAGTTCAATTACAAGCCCACTGGGCAAAACAAGGTTCACAGAACCCACAGCAGTTGCGGCAACTCTGGTATTGTTCCCAACTCTTAGGTCCACCTCGTTTTCCTTTATATCTCTTCTACTGTGTAACACCTGCACATCAGCACAGACATGAGACTCAGCTCCAGTGTCTAGTACCCAGGTATTTATTGTAGAAAGATATAGCTCTAATGGAATACCTGATGAAGTAGCGGCCCCACCGCCCTTCTTCTGATCCTCCTTCAGCTGCTGACAGTCTTTCTTCCAATGACCAGGCTTTTGACAGTAGAAACAGACCGACTCCTTTGCCTTCCCTTTGTCTTGTACGGGCATGTGAGGTCTAGGAATAAATGGTCGTCTGTTCCTCCCTGCGAGGTGTCTTGGGCCTTTACCCTTGCCACCAACAGCTTTGAAGCTGGGTCCCTTCTTGACCATGAAGACATTTTTGGACGAACTGCCCCTTATGCTCTTCTCGGCAGTTACTAGCATGCTGTGCAACTCCGACACGGTCTTGTCCATATCATGCATATGATAGTTCATGACGAACCCACCATATGCATGAGGAAGGGATTGCAGAACAAAATCCGCAGCCATTTCCTTTTCCATAGACATACCGATACTAGTCATATGGTCAAAATGCCCCTTCATCTGTAGGACGTGAGGACCTACGGAGCTGCCTGCTGACATCTTGCAGGCTATGAGTTCTCGGAGAACAGTATATTTTTCAATACGTACTTTCTCCTTGAACATATCCTTGATCTGTGCAAACATTGCAAACGGATCATGGGATAGCTGCATAAACTGCTTTTGGAGGTCCGCCTCCATGCAGCCCAGCATGACACACGCAACGTCGATAGAGTCGCTAAGGTGTTTCTGGTACGCATCCTTAACGACCCTCGTTGCGTTGGCAGCTGGCTCCTCAGGGATAGCCTTATCAAGGACATACTCCCTACGTTCCATTTTTAACACAAGTCGTAAATTTCTGTCCCAGTCTAGACAATTTGTCCCGTTGAGTTTACACTTCTCGAGTATAGTCCTCAATGACAAATTAGACGAGTTTGTTGAATTACTAGCCATTTCTATACGAAGAAAGTAAATTTAATCAGAATAGTTGAATAAATTTGCGAAGATCCGAATTAAACACCAATCATTAGATTCTAAAATTTAGAATCTTTAAACCAAGATCCCTTATTCGTCATTTGAAGTGCGCTAAGGCGCACCGCTCCAATTGACTTATTTAGGTAGGACATCCGTCCAATTACAACCCGTGTAACTCTTAGTCAGGGTATGTGTAAAACACACGGCTTACCCTTCCGATGCCCCAGCTCGACCTCAGGCCAAGAATCGTGGTTGAGTCAACCAACTTTCACTAACGAGTTAACTTTGTGCAGATGCTCCGCTAAGGCGCACGACATCCCACAAAGTTTACCATTCCCATCTAGAACCCATTTGATCGATGCTCCGCTAAGGCGCACGACACCGATAAAATGTTTCTACATGGGTGTGAATTTGGGTGGCATCTCACTTGACTCAAATTAACTTGTAATTTGGTTGTGTTTAATAATTCGAAAGTATTTGGTACAATTACGAACCCGTCATCAACAACCCGTGTTGGGACGTTTCTAATTGTATCACATACTATCTTCATTTGAATCCGTCATTTGCAACCCGTGCAAATACGTTTCAAATTTGAACTCATCCATCACAACCCGTGTGATGATAGTTCACAACGCTTTAAACATGCAAACAATTAAAGTTGATTTTAATCTTTGCATGTGAGGTGATCGCTTATAAACTTATAAACTGATCATGCAAGCATGCAATTAATTAAATAATTCAAGCAAGCATCCATAAAGCGTTAAATATGCATTTTATAGCCCATCCTAATCTTAGGATTCTACGAGTCTTCACATCTTCTCGTCTTTCTCATTCGGGCTCCCACTAGCTCTTGGACTTCCTCCAAGACCGTCATCGTGCTCGATTTTCCATCCTTCTCGTCTTTGAGTAATAATTACAGTTAATACTCGGTTCGTAGACCGGATAAAAAATAATTACACTTTATGGGCTCGAATAAAAGAATAATTACACGCTAACACTAACGGTATGCAAACCGTGAAAGCGATAAATCTAATGGGCTACTAATGCATCATACATTTCATCACATCATCCAACATGTTATCACACAAACATGTTATCAAATAATATGCAATAATTCCGGTTTTAATTTTGCCAAGTTGCTTGGTCGGGTTTATCGAAACTAGACCTTTTCGAAAAACGGTTTATCGAAACCGATTAAATTTTGAAAGTTTTCGAAATATTGGATCGCGGGTTCGTGACATGGATCAAACACCACACACGAACCAAGTCGGGCCAAGCCAATGGGTCGAGGGCCCATTGGGCCAAGCCCAACTATGCACGGCCCGGTTTGGGCCTTGGAAGGCCCAAACCCGGCTTGCCGCCTCTCTCGGCCTTGGCCAAGAGTGGGGACGGGCCCGGTCACCGCCGGCCTCACCGGCCTCCGGTGACCTCCGTCCGGTACCTCCGATCCGGCTCCCCGAGAGTCTCTTCTCGGACCCGACAAATCCAATAATTTCCGAAAAATTCCAAATTTAATATATTTTTCAAAATTAACATATTTCATGCAAATCTCCCAAAAAGCATTAAAATCATGTTATCAACTTTTGGCATGCGAATAATCACAAAACCGAAATGAATTCAACAAGACAAAGATTAAGAGGGTAACCAACCCTCTGATACCACTGTAGGGTTTTGGAGCGTTCTAGATCGTCGAGATAGCGGAAGCAATAAAAGATAATCTACTCCAAACCTTGTCCAAGAACATTTAAACCATTAAATCCCAAAGCAAAATCTATTCCACAAGATGTTTACCTTTAAGTCTTGTTTGAATCGATAAAGAAGAACGTTCGGATCTTCTTCTCTAAAGCTAGTCCACACCAAGAGGATGATCTTCAAGATCCTTCACTTAATTGCCTACTAGAACAATTAAATGAAGAACAAGAGAGCAAGATGATGAAGAGGAGAGGGGTAGCCGGCCACAATGAGAGAGAGAGAGGATTTTTGTGTGTTTTGTGACTTAATGAATTAATGAATTAAAGTCTTGCATTATAATTCATCACCCAACTCACAAGTATGGGTTAAAAGTGATTGGTATGGGCTTAAAGGTGCTTTAACCCACACCCCTTAAATTACTCACCTCTTAAGCCACAATCACCAACTAAGCATGGCATTGTGTGGCCCCCACAATGGCCCCACCAAGTGGGCCGGCCATATGGCCTTATTGGGCCGGCCATGAGGCTTCATGGGCCGAGCCCAATGGGCCCTCCCGTGTTGTCTCATGCCGCGTCCAAAAGTTGCCCGACCTTTTTGTCGTTACTTATCAAGCAAAGTCCGACGCGATATCGACGAAAAACTCAATTTCTCTCGATTCGCTAATTATTCTCTCAAACCGAACCTATGGCACAAAACCTCCAGTTTTGTCCATATACTTCTCCTGAAGAAACATCCATGTTTCCTTGTCTCAAGTTATCCGTCTTGTATGTGTGTGACCCTCTAGGCTCATGCCACCGTTGGCAGATCAGCGCAAGACTCGCTCCTGCCCGATCCATCATAAGTGGTCTCTACTAAAACATTATGATTACCCAAGGTGCACGATGATCGATAATTCGACTTAACCTTTGTGCGTACAAGTCACCATCCTTTTATCTCTAGATATCCCAATTGATTTCAAGGCATAGAGTCGTCTCCCTTGTTCAATCAATCATTGTTACTTGATATGCGAGATGACTGAGAAATGATAACCCGTATCATTTGCATGGCCATGCTTTTTCTCTCAGTCAATCTCCATCAAGAGGCCTTCTAACGGATATCTTTCCCATACCGTAGTATGAGGGATAAATCCCTTAGCCGTCTTTCGTGTCACTCATGCAACCCGTTCCGCCACCCAATCATGCCCTTTATAGCAATCCTTTTACAGAAAGCGTTTGGCGCAAGTTAAAGCCGTACGTTCATTGCATAGTGATCACAAAGACTCCTTGGTCTAAGGACGTCGTGACAAGCTATCGCATCTGAATATGTTTATGGCTTAATCTATGAAAACACTATTCAATGCGGGTCGTCCGATATCAATCACCTCATGATACCTATGATATGGTTCCAGGATCCCACATCCTTATGACAAGTAGAACTACGTCATTAAGAACCAACCTCATACTGGTCGCTTTTAAAGAAGCATAGGTTGACCATGGACTCGTTAAGTGTGATCCGTACAGATTTATGGTTCTACTACTTTAGTGGTCATAAATCAGATCATGCTTAACACATTACTTCAACACATAAGTAATATAAAGCCGTTTATATTTATACATTACAAACGATGATATTTGAACATAGACGTTTACAGGCTAATACCAATTGGACTAGGGCACAAATGCTATCAATAAGTGTGTTTTTGTAGGGTACCCTAAAGGAACCATGGGGCACTACTTCTACAAACCCGAAGAGAACAATGTTTTTGTTGCTCGAGGTGGGGTTTTCTTAGAAAGAGAATTCTTATCCAAGAGTCCTAGTTGGAGTCCTGTGTTTCTTGAAGAAATTCGAGAAGACACGGAACAGCCTACCAATGATATAGAGGTACTCGATGAAGTAAATGATCCAAGTCCTATTCCGACAGAAACTCCTGTAGGACCAAGGAGGTCTGAAAGATCTCGTCCAAACCCAGTCAGATATGGCTTCTTAGCCATAGAGGGTACTGACTTGATAGTTGTGGATCAGAATGATCCCGCAACAGTTCAGAAAGCCTTGGCCAGTCCCAACTCAAAAGAATGGCAGAATGCCATGGATTAGGAAATGAAGTCCATGAAAGACAATTAGGTTTGGAACTTAGTAGACAGCACACCTGGGAAAAAACCCATAGGGTGCAAGTGGATATTTAAGTTAAAGATGGATATGGACGGAAAGCCTCAGACTTACAAAGCAAGACTGGTTGCAAAAGGTTATCGTCAAGTCCAAGGCATGGACTATGATGAGACCTTTTCGCCAGTAGCAATGATTAAGTCAATCCGGATGATGTTAGCCATTGCAACATATTTCGATTACGAGATATGGCAAATGGACGTCAAAACCGCATTCCTTAACGAGAATTTGCAGGAGATGTCTACATGACCCAGCATGAAGATTTTGTCGATCCAGAACATCCTGAAAAGGTGTGTAAGCTGCAACGATCCATTTATGGGTTGAAGCAAGCTTCCAGAAGTTGGAACTTACGGTTCGATGAAGCCGTAAAAGAGTCAGGGTTCATTAGAAATCCAGATGAACCCTGTATCTATAAGAAGAGCAGTGGGAGTAACATAGTGTTCCTGGTGTTGTACGTCGACGACATACTGATCATGGGAAACAACGTCCCAATCTTGCATGAGACCAAAGCTTGGTTAGGGAAGTGTTTCTCCATGAAAGATTTAAGAGAGGCCGCTTACATTCTAGGGATCAGGATCTATAGAGATCGATCCAAGAGAATTTTAGGCCTAAGTCAGAGCACCTACATCGATAAAGTGTTGAGAAGATTCTCAATGCTTGACTCTAAGAAAGGGAACCTTCCAGTAAGACATGACATCAAGCTCAGCAAGAAACAGTGTCCTAAAACACCTGAGGAGCTTAAGAAAATGAATGGAATCTCGTATGCTTCGGCAGTGGGATCGATCATGTATGCCATGATCTGTACGAGGCCTGACGTATCGTTTGTCTTCAGCTGTGCCAGCAGATTTCAGTCTAACCCAGGCCGAGATCACTAGACTACCGTCAAGTGTATCCTCAAGTATTTTAGGAGAACAAAGGACGCATTCTTAGTGTATGGCGGGATAGAATGATGTGGATCAGGAGCTTCTTGAGTTGATTAGATGTACTACCGCGAATGTCTGATCCAGTGAGCTCATGTTGTGATAACACGAGGGCCGTATCACTTGCTAAAGAACCCAGATTTCACAACAAGACCAAGCACGTCGAGAGAAAGTATCCCATCATCAGAGAGATGGTTGATAAAGGAGAAGTAGAGATAAGCTACGTTTCAACGCATGATAATCTAGTTGACCCCTTAAATAAGGCACTACCGCAGCCTAAACATAAGGAACATGTCAGGGAAATGGGTTTAGATTGGAATACTAATTGGGTCAAGGGCAAGTGGGAGAATGTTGGGTTTTTGTGCCCTAGCACAATGTATTTTCAATCTAATCATGTAATAAAGATTATTAGTTGAAATAAAATCGGCATTTATATTACTAAGTGTTGTAGTAATATCTTAAGTATGATTTTATTTGTATCATTGATGTGTCAACACATAATAGTAGATCTACAGATCAGATAAAATCTTACTTAAGCAGTCCCCGATCAGAATAGCTTCATAAGAAGTGATCGGTATGAGGCTAACTCTAAATGATCATGCTCTACTGATCATGGCCAGAAGGGGGCCAGAGTTAGGTCGTAGTATCACCAGTCAGGGGTGACATAGGACGACCCGATCATGAGTATGTGACATAGACACAGTCATGAACATACTCATATGTCGGCACATGAAATCACATCCTCAGACAGAAGGACCATTGAGGTCACTGTGTAATGAGTGACGAGTTTGACTCAGTCTAACGTCTCTTGTAAAAGGGTTACAATAACGACTGTAATTGGCTCGATCACGAGTTACATGTGTTCACTCAATGGATCACTGAAGGATTTATCCCTCATACGGACGTGTGAGCAGATATCAGTTTAGGCCACTCGATGAGTACCACTAGAATACAATAGCATGGCCATGCATTCGATACGTAGTATCAGTTATAATTCAGTTAACTCAGAATCAAGAAACAGGACAATGGAACGAGGATGACTTGTCTATGCCTAGTGGTTGTCAAAGATATCAAGAGGATAAAGGATACATTCATGTACGACAAGGTTAAATCGAAATCTTGATAATCACAAGCGTTGGGTAATCATGATGTCTTGTTAGAGGCCACTCATGATGGAAAGGGTAAAATGGTAATTTTACCAGTCCGCCGACGTGTCGTGAGCCTAGAGGGTCACACACTAAAGGTTGAGTAAAACGGATGGAATCATATGGAGGAATCATGAGAGAGACAAAATTCGATTTTGGATTAAATCGGATTAGACCAATTTTGGTTTAGGACTAAACCGGGAATCAAGAACGGTTTAGCCTGACCAATTAATTATAATCTAATTAAATAGGTTTAGTTAATTTGGCTAAACTGGGCCTAGCCAGAATGGGTTAAGCCAGAATGGGCTTCTCTACTTAATTAATTAAAAGCTTTGGGCTTTAAGCCCATTAAGGCCTTTAATTAATTATTTCCTAAAAAGGTTTATAAAAGGGAAATTTTCAGATCTGAAAAATTAAGGGAATTATATTCCACAAACCCTAGCCGCTCTCCTCTCTCTCTCTTTCTCTTAGCCGACCGGCCACCCTCCCTCCTCCTCTCTCCGTCCGTTTTGATTGCTTCGATCTTCTAGTAAGGATTGTTGTGAGTATCGCCGGATTGCTCTTTCTGTGTGGACGATCTTTAGAGGTTACTAAATTCAATTTAGTAGCAAAGAGATTTTAATCAAAGGTAATATTCAATTTTTTATTCTAGCCTAGATCTCATGATCAATTCATGATCATTCAAGATCCTTATTAATTTGGATATTTGAGGTTAATTTTTTGTATAGGCATGAAATTAATTGATTGGAACCCTCAAATAATTCCTTAACACTTGCCAGGAGCGATTATAGTTACATAATCACTTTTACTGACGATTTCAATAGATTTAGTTATGTCTATTTAATGAGACATAAGTCTGATACTTTTGATAAATTCAAAGAGTTCAAGACTGAAGTGCAAAACTAGCTCGGGAAAACTATGAAAGCACTTCGTTCGGATCGAGATGGAGAATATTTATCCCAAGAGTTTCTCAATCATCTTGTGGAAAGTGGGATATTATCATAGTGGACTCCGACAGGGACACCTCAATTATATGGAGTGTCCGAGCGAAGGAATCCAACATTGTTAGATATGGTTCAATCCATGATGAGTCACGTTGATTTGCCAATATCCTTCTAGGGTTATGCTCTTGAAACTGCCGCATTCATATTGAATAGGGCTCCAACGAAGACAGGGGAAGGTACACCTTTTGAGCAATGGTACGGGAAGAAGCCCTTTTTGTCCTTCCTCAAGATTTGGGGTTGCGAGGCTTTTTTGCAGTCTATGCTTTCAAACAAGCTCGAACCAAAATCAGACAAATGCATCTTCGTTGGGTATCCTAAAGAAACAAGGGGAAACTACTTCTATAAACTGAGTGAGAACAAAGTTTTCGTTGCTCGCGGTGGGGTGTTTTTGGAAAAGAAGTTCATTTGAAAAACAGACAGTGGGAGAACTATAGATCTGGATGAAATTCTAGAGGATGTAACTTCTCATGAACCACCTGAAAGCCCAATAGAAGATATGGAGCCAGAGCAGGTAGTAGAGCAGAAACCGATCACTGCAGTTCTTCAGGACGGTCCAAGGCGGTCTGAAAGGACCAGTCATCCACCTGTGAGATACGGATTCTGTGTGACTCAAGGTAATGAACTGGTATTGGTAAATCAAGATAATGAACCAACCACCTTTCGAGAAGCCGTGGACAGTACCGACTCCGAGAAATGGCTGGGAGCCTTGAAGGAGGAAATGCAATCCATGTACGATAATCAAGTCTGGAGCTTGATTGATCCAATCGCTGGTGTTAAAACCATTGATTGTAAATGGGTCTTCAAAAAGAAGAAAGACATGGATGGCAATCCTCATACCTATAAAGCACGTCTGGTAGCAAAAGGTTATAGACAAATTCAAGGGATTGACTATGAGGAAACCTTTTTTCCAGTGGATATGGTCAAATCTATCCGAATTCTTCTTACCATCGCATCATATCATGACTATGAGATATGACAGATGGATGTCAAAACCGCCTTCCTTAATGGGAACTTAACTGAGGATGTTTATGTGACGCAACTTGAAGGTTTTGTAGATCCAAAGAATAAGTGAAAGATTTGTAAGTTGCTCAAGCCCATTTATGGATTGAAGCAAGCTTCAGGAGTTGGAATCAACTTTTTGATCAAGCTGTGAAACAGTTTGGCTTTATTGAAAACGATGATGAACCTTGCGTTTACAAAAGGGAGGATGGAAGTAAGATAGTCTTTTAGGTGCTATATGTCGACGACATATTACTCATTGGAAACGACATCCCAATCTTGCACTCAACAAAGGCTTGGTTAGGCGAGTGTTTCGCAATGAAAGACTTAGGCGAAGCCTCTTACATCTTGGGTATTAAGATATAGAGTGATCGCACCAAGCGGGTCTTGGGTTTAAGTCAGAGCACCTACATAGACAAAGTGTTATGGAGATTCTTAATGCTTGATGACAAGAAATGATTCTTACCCATCCGTAATGGCATAAGGCTAAGAAAGACTCAGGGTCCGGTGACGACTGGTGAGCTGAAAAGAATGAGTGGAATTCCATACAGTTCGTCTATTGGATCCATGAAGTATGCCATGACATGTACGAGACCGGACATCTCGTTTGCATTAAGTTATACCAGTAGGCATCAATTCAACCCCGGTGAGGAACATTGGATTGTGGTCAAGGCAATCCTCAAATACTTGAGGAGAACCAAGGACGCTTTTCTTGTTTATGGGGGAAGAGAAGATGATGAACTAGTCGTCAAAGGTTTTGTTGACGCTAGTTTTCAGACGGATCCGGATGACTATAAGAGTCAGTCTGGTTATATGTTAATGTTGAATGGAGGAGCTTCTAGCTGTGTATTTACGACGGTTTTAGAGATTGGCTTATTTTTAAGGAACTAGTGAAAATGTCATAAAGAATGTCGAAGCATCATATGCGACATATTGTGTGACATTGTTGACGGCATCTCGGCAAACATCCTGATCGACAGAAATCAGAGAAGTCCAGATTATGCAGAATGTACAAATACATTTATGAAATTCTAGAACGTCTCCGATTCTAGAAAGAAGGAAGATGGTGATTAAGAGGAAACCCATTAGGGTTAGTACTCATGCTCGATTGCTATAAAAGCTTAGGCTACCCCCTCAGCAATCGTGTGGTTCTTTATTTGTTTCCTAGCAATAATTTGCAAAGCTCTTAGGCGTGAAGGTTTGCGGGCTGAGAGGTTGTAGATTGTGCTAAGGATATTGTGTATCACCATAACTATTGGGAGTTAGGTGATTGAGGGTTTACTGATCATGTGAGTGAAGACTGCACGCAACAACCAAGTTCAAGGAAGACTTGAACCGACAAAGCAAGGCGATTGCTCGAAGAGTGGAATCAAGACGGAGTCTTGGATTCAGGGGGAGACCTTGAGATAAGTTGCACTGTAATAAGTAGCATAAAGTATAGATCTAGAGATGATCACAGGTACTTGTATGTTCTGACGAATTACTGATAAGTGAAACCTTTCCACTAGACTGAGAGCCCCTAGATGTAGGTGACGTTGCACCGAACTAGGTAAACAATCTGCTGTGTCATTGTTTATTTAGCTTTACATTTACTGTCATGCGTTATCTACACAAGAAGTCATACACATTGTTATAGCTTCATACATAACATTGTGTGTGGCATCTTACACGACTAGCTGATCAAAATTTCAATTGGTATCAGAGGAGGCACCTACAGCTTTAGGTGAGTTCCTAAACAAATATTTTGATCAAGATGGACAATACCAGAAAAAGGAGGATCCATCAATTGACCACCTGTTCTAGATGGAAGTAACTACGGGTATTGGAACGCTCGGATGTGTGCTCTCATGAAATCCCTTGACAACAAAACATGGAAGGCTGTGATCAATGGCTGGAATGCCCCACAACTCAGTGACAATGATGGTAACCCTATCGGTCCAAAACCAGAAAAAGACTGGACTAATGATGAAGACGAGGAATCACTGGGAAACTCTCGAGCTCTGAATGATATTTTCAACGGTGTTGACAAGAACGTATTCAGACTAATCAACACATGCACAACTGCCAAATCTGCATGGGATATCCTAGTTGTTGCATATGAAGGAACGAAAACTGCAATACTTGACAACCAACTTCGAAGCCCTTGTCATGAAAGAGGATGAATCAATTGCAGAATTCAATGCTCGTATTCGTGATCTAGCCAATGAATCCTATTCTCTGGGAGAATTAATGTCTGATGAAAAAATGGTTAGAAAAACCCTGCGTGCTCTTAGCTCTAGATTTAAGATGAAGATCACCGCAATTGAGGAAGTTCATGACCTCAAGATCTTAAAATTCGATGAGCTGATGGGGTCTCTAATGACCTATGAGTTATCTTTGCCCAATATCGACAAAAAGAATAAAGGACTTGCTTTCAAAATCTCAACATACAAAGGATTCTGACTCCGAAGAAGACATCGATGCTACAATGGCCCTTCTCACAAAAAATTACAACAAAGTCATGAGAAGATTCAGTCGAATGGGCGAACGGAATGTCACAACAAATGCCATAAACAAAGCTCCACAAAAAGCTCAAACAGGAGGAAGTCTTGACAGACCAAACAGGAGTGGAGAAGAAAACAACAAGAACAAAGGATCTCAATGTCATGAATGTGAAGGATTCGGTCATATTCGTAGAGAATGTCCAAATTTCCTCAAACAACAAAAACGAGGTTATAATACTATCCTGTCAGATGATGACAATGAAGATAGTGGTTCTGAAGAGGTAAGAAACTTTGTTGCATTCACTACTACTAATCATGTATGTAACATTGATAACTCTGCTAATATCAATGATGATCACCACCATCCAACTCCAAACGAGAATTGGTCTAAAGAGCAACTAGTCGAGGCATACAAAAGCTTACATACCAGATGGGTCAAGCAAACATTGATCCTTGATCAACAAGGAGAACGGATCATCAGTCTTATCAACGACAACTCTAGATTTCTAGAGACGATCGTGGAGCTGAAACGCGAAATCACCAGACTTAATGGAGAAATTAGTCTTATGACTAAATTAGTAAAGATGATGTATCATATCACAGAAAGCCTTGACAAACTCCTACCAGTAAGAAAGCAGTCCAAAGATATGACGGGACTAGGGTACACACACAATATCCCCTCATCTAGAGTCACGAAGTTTGTCCCACAACAAGCCATGGTCGACAAGAAACTACAGGAGGCCACGACACATCCTACGGGACAACCTACAACAAATGTCATGACATCGTCTATAACATGTTCCTGTCAAAAAACTACCAAAAGACATCCTCCACGCAGATAGCAATACTACAGAAAACCAGCTCATCAATATCAGTGGATATGTCATTGCTGTGGTCAACAAGGTCACATCAAACCATTTTGCTTTCAAATCCATGAGAAGAAGCAAGCTAAGCTGCCACAGAAGCAAAGGAGATATCAAAGGCATCTCCCAACCCCTCAGAAAACATATCGCCTTGAATGGAGACCAAAGAATCTAGTCTATCGAGCTAATGTTGCATACACCTCCTTGAGTGCTTCAACCAACAAAGACTGGTATCTCGATAGTGGATGTTCTCGACACATGACAGGTACTCCAGAGTTTCTCTCCAATCTCAAATTATATACAAACTGCTATGTTACTTTTGGAGATGGGATTCGAGCTCGAATCATTGGAAAAGGAGTACTCAAGCATCCAGGAGCTTGTTGCCTAACTAAAGCATTACTTGTAGAAGGACTTAAGGCAAACCTGATTAGCATCAGCCAGTCACTATTCTACAAGGAATCCGCTCAATGGATAACTGTTACATCTGGTTGCCCGAAACACACATCGAAGTGGAAAAGTGTCTTGTCTCCAAAGCAGAAGAAACCAAACTGTGGCACAGAAAGCTTGGACATCTAAATCTTAGAAGTATGCAGAAGGCAATCTCAGAACAGGCCATTACTGCGGAGAATGTCAGATTGGTAAGAAAACTAAGATGTCACACAAGAAGCTACAGCATATCACCACCTCTCGAGTGCTTAAGCTAATACATGTTGACCTCATGGGGCCAATGCAAGTTGAAAGTCTTGGAGGAAAACGCTATGTCTTTGTGTGTGTAGATGATTACTCACGATACACATGGGTTGACTTCCCTCGTGACAAATCAGATACCTTCTCGATCTTCAAGAATCTATGCATCCAGTTCCAACGAGAAAAAGAGGAGACAATTGGCAAAATAATTCGCCTTCGTAGTGATCATGGTCGAGAGTTCGAAAACAGCAAATTTGCAGAATTCTGCAACTCAGAAGGGATAGCTCATGAGTTCTCAGCACCAATCACTCCCCAACAGAATGGCATTGTTGAGCGCAAAAACAGAACTCTACAGGAGATGGCCCCATGAGCACTTAACAACTCTACAGGAGTTATGATACTGGCCAAGGACATACCAACTCACTTCTGGGCAGAAGCACTTAACACTGCTTGCCATATCCACAATCGAGTCACTCTCCGACCGGGTATGACAGTAACTCATTATGAAATATGGAGGGGGAGAAAGCCCAATGTTAAGTACTTTCATATCCTTGGATTCACTTGTTATAATCTGGTTGATAGAGAGCCTCGTCGAAAACTTGATCCAAAGAGTGATGAAGGTATCTTCCTTGGTTACTCAAGGAATAGTCGCGCGTTCCGGGTCTTCAACAAACGAACCAATACTATGATGGAATCAATCAATGTTGTTGTTGATGATGACTGTGAAGATGCCCCAGAAGATGCAACAGACGAAGACGGAGTTTATCCCAACAATGTCAGGAAGGATGCTATTACTGATGTCAATAAAGATGCTAGCAGCAAATCAGAAGACAATGAAGCTAGTCCAAATGTCAATAACGATGAGTCAGTTCCTGAAACTAGCAACAAGAATCCCTCACGAAGAATCCAGGTTAATCATCCTATCTTTGGAGTAATTGGAGAACTAATTGAAGGCGTACAAACTCGGTCAAAAACTCCTGAGAACTACAACGAGTTGATAGGAAATATATGCTTCGTTTCAGAGGTTGAACCCAAAAAATATCGATGAAGCCAACAATGATGAGTATTGGGTCAATGCTATGCAAGAGGAACTGATTCAATTTTAGAAGAACCAGGTATGGGAACTGGTGCCCAAGCCAAGTGAAGGAAAGTCCGATTAGCTTGGAAACATCACTCGCAATAAGGCAAGGTTAGTAGCTCAAGGGTACACTCAAATTGAGGGAGTAGACTTCGATGAGACCTTTGCACCTGTAGCAAGACTCGAAGCAATCCGACTCCTACTAGGGATATCATGCCATCTACAGATTAAGCTTTACCAGATGGATGTCAAAAGTGCTTTCCTGAATGGAAATCTCAATGAAGAAGTGTATGTGTCACAACCTAAAGGATTTGTTGATCCTCACTCCCCTGATCATGTGTATAAACTCAAGAAGGCTCTCTATGGATTGAAACGAGCACCAAAGGCCTAGTATGAAAGGCTCACAAAATTTCTGATTCAAAGCTGCTACACTAGAGGGGGAGTCGACAAGACTCTATTTGTGAAAAATGAGGATGGGAATTTAATGATAGCCCAAATATATGTCGATGACATTGCCTTTGGAGGGATGTCAAGAAAGATGGTAGAGCAATTTATTCAAAAAATGCAATCAAAATTCCATGTGAGCATGGTGGGAGAGCTTACCTATTTCCCAGGCTTCCAAATCAAACAGCTAGAAGATAGCATCTTCACATCTCAGAGCAAATATGCGAAGAATATTGTCAAGAAATTTGGGCTAGAGAAAGCTTCACACAAACGGACACCTGCAGCTACAAATATCAACTAACTAAAGATGATCCAGGAGAAGCTGTCGACCAACACCTATATAGAAGCATGATTGGTAGTCTTCTCTACCTTATTGCCAGTCGACCAGATATTGCCTACTCTGTAGGAGTATGTGCACGATATCAAGCTAATCCTAAGGTTAGTCATCTATCCCAAGCTAAAAGAATTATAAGATAGGAAGAGCACATCTGGAGGATGCTTCTTCCTTGGCAATAACCTCATATCATGGTTTAGTAAAAAGCAAAATTGTGTTGCCTTGTCCACCGCTGAATCTGAGTATATCGCTGCCGGGAGTAGCTGCACACAATTGTTATGGATGAAGCAAATGTTAGTCGAATACAATGTCAGACAAGAAGCCATGACTTTATATTGTGATAATGTCAGTGCCATCAACATCTCAAAAAGTCCCGTCCAACACAGGAAGACCAAGCATATTGACATTAGACACCACTTCATTCGCGAGCTGGTCGAAGACAAGAAGATCATCCTAGAGCACATCCGTACAGAGAAGCAACTTACTGACATCTTTACTAAACCATTAGATGCAAGCAGATTTGAGTACCTCAGGACGTTACTCGGTCTCTGCACCATCAACATGTAATCAAAGTTGCAAAACGGTTGAGAGGAGTTAGTTGGTACCTCTTCATGAACCGGTCAAAAATCCCAACACATGCCATTGGGCCAAGTATGTGAAAAGCCCATATAAAGAGAGGAAAGGTCGCGAGATACGCTCTGTTACCCACATATCTGATTTGAATTGATTCGTTTTCAAAAACAAACATAGTCTGCATCTTCTCGCTTTCACTCTCATCTCCCACACCTCTCAAACCCTGTGACAAAAAACTTCACCACTCACAACTATGGTGAAAACAAGGAGCACTCTAGCGCCAAAGAAAGCCACTGATAGTCGACAAACCAAACCCAAGAAGGCAGAGGCAAAAACCTCCAAAAGCAGCAATCTCAGCACCAACAAACATGGGGTCTGAATTAAAAGACTAAAACCACAGAAGAATGCCGAGAGATCCTCTAGAGAAATCCCACCGGAAGAAGCACCAATACCCGTTTTTTCCCGAGTTCCCAAACAGACCCGAACCGGAAGTTCTGCATTCTCCATGACGGATCTGACAGGGTAAGAATGGGAAACTGATCTTGGCCAAGGAAGTCGAGAAGCTTCCATGTAGATTATTCCTGTTCCAGTATTAGCAAGTGTCCCAGGTATCGACTCCTCTATTATATTAAATACTGATACCTCTAGAAATAGTGACTTGTTAGAGTCGCTACTGGAAAATCAAGACCCTCCTCAAGAAGGTGTGGTTGAGGAACTGATAAATCCAGAAGGGGAAAAGAATGACTTGACCCCGGTCAATCATGGGTTAGAACGGATTGCTGAAAGAGAAGGCGAAGAAGAAGGTGTGAAAGATGTCATTCCAGAAGCCACAAAAGGAGGCTGTGGTAGGAGAAGAAGAAGTTGTTGACTCGGAAGAAGCCGAGGAAGAATCTGAGAAAGAAGAAACCAGAGACAGGGATACCGATCTCGAAGTAGTAGAGAAGGAAAGCAGTTCCGCAGTCAATAGCACAGAAGAAGCACCTCTGGATGCCAGTGGAGATGTTACAGAAAATGCCGCTGAGACAACACACACAATGTTGTCGTCCCTAAAAAAGAAGGTACTAGAAGAGAATGAAAGTCTGGCAGTGATGGTCGGAAAACTCAAAGAGACCAAGAAGAGGAAGGAGGTAAAAGATGATGGAGGCCCCAGCAAGAAGAAGAAATTGTCTACCAAAAATAAAAGAAAAAAACGCTATCTCAAAGAGGAGTTTAATTAATGAAGAAACTGATAACGATGCAGAGGAAGTTCCAGTAAAGGAAGCAAAGAAGGGAAGAATCCTGAAGACGATCAAGAATACCTCAAGTGTTTCGTATAACAATGTGTCTTTTCATTCTGCTGACAGTGCAAAACGATGGGAATTTGTGTTCCAGAGAACGGCATATCCCAAGAAGACCCTATCTTCGGAGTTACTAGGACTGGAAACCATTGTCAAACTCCTGGAACAAAAAGAACTCATGAAGACCGTCACTGACATTGGTAATCACTATCCCCTTTTGTCAAAGAATTCATTGCAAACTTGCCTACTGGATTTGGGACTCCGGAAGATCCGGATTGTGAGAAGGTATATGTCAGAGGCATGCACTTCAACATTTCCTCTGACATCATTAATACCTTCTTGGGGAGAAAGTGTGTTCATTCTGTGCCTCCACCTGACCTGAACAAGGTCCTCAAGGAGATTACTGGGGACAAAAGCAGAATGTGGCCTACCAAGGGCACCGTGGCAGCCTCGGACCTCAAATCAAAGTACTCCATCCTATTCCGTATCATAGTAGCTAACTGGGCTCCCTCCACACACGCATCCACCATCAAACCGGAGCTGGCAATACTCATCTTCCACATAGGTACTGGCTCCACTCTTGACTTTGGCCAGTTTGTTATTGATCATCTCATTAGACATGCCAGATCACAAGCGGTGAAGATACCTATTGCTTTTCCCTCCCTTATCTCTGAATTACTAGTCCGCCAACACCTTGGTGTGTTGAAGACAACTGATAAGGCTGGCAAACGCGGAGGACTAATTGTGGTGAGCCACAAGCTGTTCGAGGGAAAGCATGCTCCTGATCTTGTCAGGCCAGAAGCCAAGCTGACCAAGGCGACAACTAGTAGAGCCACAAGTGCTGCCCCTCCAACAGAGTTGCCATCATGCTCAAAAGAGAGATAGATGTACTTGACGAAGACATCGTCAACCTGAAGATGGCGCTGAAGCATCTCTCACAGCGAAGATCTCACTGTGCCAACCTGCTGAAGTCAATGCCTCCTCCAGACTCGAAAAATGATGATTCCTCCTCTCTACCCAATGGTACTGAAGACACTCCTCAAGATGCCTCTACCGATGCTACAGAAGAAGAGACTGCTAGTTCCAGCAGTAGTTCTATTTGATTTTAAGTACTTTCTGGTTTCCGTAGAAACTGAACAACTTTTAATTTGTATTTGTTTTGAACACTGTTTCATATGTATTCTCGACTGCTGATCGAGGATATGTGTGAGTTAAGTTTGCGTTTATCTTATTGCCCTGTTTGTTAGAAATATTTTTTTAATGTTTGGCTCTTTTTGAGCCAGCAAGGGGGAGTAAAATGTAAGATGGAAGACGACGCGATTAAGTACTTTCTGATTTTAAGTACTCCAAGCCTCCCAACGTGCCATCTCCAGGAAGTGAGTTTACATATAATATGAACGGCTCTCAGGCCGGGCATAAATATAAGGGAAAAGACACTTTTGTGCACCTAAATATACAATTTTGAAACTTTCATACCCTAACTTTTTTTTTCTCTTTTTTCCATACCTGAATTTCATTTTGGGGACAACTAACCATTTATTTACCAAAAATGGCCCTGAATTTTGGTTCAATTCATAGGTATTTTGTTCAATTCATGAGTATTTTGGTGCAATTCATTGGTATTTAGGGAAAATGGTCCAAAAGTACCCTGAATTTTGGTTCAATTCATGGGTATTTTGGAATTATTATCCCAAAATGAACTTCAGGTATGGAAAAAAGAGAAAAAAAAATTTAGGGTATGAAAGTGTCAAAAGTGTATATTTTAGTGCCCAAAAGTGTCCTTTTCCCTAAATATAATACAACCCAAAACTTAAGATGGCATAAACCGCCTTTTTATATTTACAAATCAAATGCAATATAAACGGTCTTGTCTTGATGGGCTTTAGCTATACATCATGCGATCTAACTTACGCATGTTGCAATCATATCATGTTATCAAACATATTGTAACACAATGCATGTTATCAATCACATTAAATTATACTTTAATCTTTATGATTTTACTGTATTGATTTCACTTGGAATCTGAAAGTCCTGATCTCGAAATCCTAAACAGTAACTCCTTCATTTTTCCCGTGAAATCCGGGAATCGGTCCTTCGATCTAATCGCAAGGACCCGGCCCCGCCACCAGTCGATGTAATCACTTCATCAACCGGTATGTCGAAATTCTAGTCTAACAAGAAAAACCCTAATAGGTCGTTGGGCGATACTAAAAGTTCAACATAATGTGCTAACAATGTATCAAGCACATTGAACGACACAATAATGCAGTCCTCTAGTTTCTCAGGTCATCAATCCCGTGGAAACTCGAGACCGCACTTTGTCTCGTCGGAAAAACAGTTTTCGATATTTTATATACTCGATGAAAACCAATTTAACCATATCAAGGATCAAGTACATCCATGGCATCAAAATCATAAAATAATCCCACTCGAAATCTTGATTCGCCTTAGGTCAAAATTTTGATTCGGCGAGAAAATTCCCCACTGACTGTAGGTGTCGATCGCCACCTTTAAGGACCGAGAGGTGTCGATCGCCACCTCAGGCGTCCAAATTGTGTCAATCGACACTACCTCTGTGGCGGAAAAACCGAGGTGAGGGGCGGTTTCGATCGCCACCATAGGGGTGTCGATCGACACCCACCTCGACCTGATCCTTTTTCCTCTATTCTCGAGACCGATTCTCGACCCGATTTCACTTGGATCGAGACCCTACTCCCGAGAATGATCCACTACATATATTGCATGAATCCCGAGCCGAAATAACACTCAGACACATAAAAATCCAACCTTTATCCGTAAAATGATCAAAGAACGGATTTTTATTGTTCCTTAGGCCAAACCAAAATAACCAAGCAGAGATTCATGCGTCAATAAATCATACAAACAATCAGATATGCTAAAGCAATCAATTTTACCACAAAATCATGCATGTATGATTCATCTAGAGATCAACCAGCCTCTGATACCACTGTTAGGGTTCTCTAATGGGTCAAGCGCAGCGGAATAGGAAACAGTGACCTAAACCCCTCATGAATCTTTATGCTTAAGCTAGATGAATCATGAACTAAGAGAAAGATGATAACTTTTACCTCTACAAGTCTCTAGCAAGCTTATCCTCCTCTCGAATTCTAAGCAAGCAAACGAGCTTGCTCTCTACGTGTGCACATATAACCGGACTTGAACCTTGCGAAGCTAAGACCTCCACAAAAATCACTAGCTTCCTTGGTGGCCTCTCTTTCTCTATTGTTCTTCTATTCTCAATGAGAGAGCTAGAAGAAACCTTTTGGGTGAATAGCAAATGTGCTCTATTGAGCTTATGGAGGCTCTCACCCCAAGCCTCTATTTATAGGCTTGAGTGAGGGCATGTAGGGCTCAGCCCGTCCGCGTATGGTGTCGATCGATACTCCTCTGAGAACAGAGGTGTCGATCGACACCCTACGTGTCGGCTGTTTGATCGACACCACCAAGGTGTCAATCGACAACCTATGTGGTGTGCGTAGATCGACACCACAAAGCGGTCGATCACCACCTACATTGCCACACTTCTATTCCACCCATTTCGGATCTCTTGAGTCCTATCGAGAAGCTTCGAGTCTTGCCACTGGCGTGTGACCTTGTAGGCCCGTGACCCATTGGCAGATCGGGTGAAACTCCATTTCACCCGATCTATCACAAGTGGTCTTTAGTAAGACGTTGTGATTACCCAATGTCCACGAGGTATCGATTCGATATCTCCTTCCTGTCATGAGATCGTATGAGGCATAGTATTGTAATCCTCATTTATTCGATCTAGTTCCTTAAATTCCGAGTTGAATGATACGTATTGGTGTGGCCGTACACTTCATCAGTAACGCTCATCGAGGGGCCCTGAACCATACCCTTCACAACATCTCACTGTGGGGAAACAAATCCCTTCGGACGCAACGTGGGCTCCCACTACAATCCGTCCAATGGCCAACGATGTCCGTTATGGCTGCCCTGTTACAGGAAGCGTTAGGACATGTCAAACCAATGGAGTGACATGCATGTGAGTCACTCGCTCCAATGTATTAAGGTAGTGATCACACGATGACGGAGTATGCGTTGGTGACTAAAACTATGCGCCATACTCTACCTCGGGTAATCCAATATCATTCTCGAGATGATATTCGTGATATGACCTTGGTAGTCCAACTACCTTGATCAACAGGACTTGATATTAAGTCATCATCACACTAGTCACTTATAGATAAGTATCTTACTAGGGATCCGTCAAGCATAACTTGATAATATCTAAAGGTTCTTTTGTTCTTGTGTAAACACTAACGACTTTAAATTAAGTTATTGCTTGACACATTATCACAACACAATAATAATGCAAATGTCATTCATTGCTTAAAGAAGATTACATAGAAAAGACTTGGAATAGGGCACAAGCTCTTACACTTTACCCTTATCACCTCCAGCTTTGAAGCTAGTTCCCTTCCTGACCATTAGAACATCATTACCTTGAGTGACCTTGATGTTCTTTTTGGCCGTTACAAGCATTTGATGTAACTCCGAAACGGTCTTGTCCATATTATGCATATAATAATTCATCACAAAACTATCATATGTATGAGGAAGGGATTCCATAACTAAGTCTGCTGCCATTTGCTTTTCCATCTCGAGACCGAGTCTCGTCAGGCCGTCGAGATGTCGCTTCATTTTCAGGACATGTGGACCTAAAGAACTACTTGCTGACATTTTGCACGCGAGGAGTTCCTTGAGAATCCTGAATCTTTCGAGTTGAGCTTTCTCCTTGAAAATTACCTTTATTTGCGCCATCATGGCCATAGGGTCATCAGACAATTCCATAAACTGCTTCTGGAGCTCCGGCTCCATAGCACCCAGCATCACGCACGCCACGTCGATATTGTTTCTAAGGTGCTTTCAGTATGCATCCTTAACGGCCCTCGGGGCGTTGAGTGCTGGCTCCAACGGGATAGCCCGGTCTAGGACGTATTCCTTGTGTTCCAACTTGAACACAAGTCGTAGGTTCCCGTCCCGTTGAGCTTACCCTTTTCAAGGATATGCGTTAACGAAAAACTATTCGCGTTCGTTGAATTATTCGCCATTTATCTACACGAGGAAAGTAAATTTAATCAGAAGGTTGAATAAATTTACAAAGATCCTGAATAAACACCAACATCCGATTCTAATTTAATAGAATCATAAAACCAAGACCCACGATTCGTGAATCGAAGTACACTAGGGCGCACTGCTCCGATTCACTTATTTAGGTAGGACATGCATCCAGTTACATCTAATGCAATTGGGTCCAATTACAACCAGTGTATTTCTTGGCAAGGGTCCGTACTATTGTACGCGGCATACCCTTTCTAACACCCTGGCTCGACCCTGGTCGAGAATCACAGTCAAGTCAACAAAATCAAGTATGCTCAGTTCGGTAAAGATGCTCCGCTAAGGCGCACGACGTCTAGATAAAACTGCAGCGACTTGTATGGAGTGCACTCTCGAAGATGCTCCGCTAAAGCGCACAATATCAACAGAATGGAGAACTATACAAGCTTATGATTTTGGGTTGGTGTCTCACATGACTTGAAATTAGTTGTGGTCGGCTGTGTTTAAATTATATATGTTTGATACAATTACGAACCAGTCACTAACAACCCATGTTGTGACGTTTCTAATTGCGCTTGCATTATCTTCTTTGAAACCGTCATTTGCAACCCGTCAAAGACGTTTCAAATTTGAACTCACCCATCACAACCCGTGTGATGATGGTCCACAACGCTTTAATATGCAAAAAATTAATCCTGTTTTAATATTTGCATGTGGGGCATAGCTTAAACTAAAATTAAGCTAAGTATGCTCGCAAACAAATTTATATACGAATAAATTCTACCATGCATTAAAGCGTTAAATATGCATAAATAGCCCAAGCTAAGGTCTTAAGTGTTCTACGAGACGAAAGCTTGAGAAGTCCAACTCCTTGAGCTCTTCTCATCATCACCACTTAGGGCACTCCCACTAGTTCGTGGACGTCCTCCAAGATCGTCACCATTCTCGGTTTCCATCCTTCTCGACTTGAGCAATAATTACAATTGATACTCGATTCGCAGATCAGATGAAAGAATAATTACACTTTTATTAGTAGCGGTTCAGAGCCCGCATAAAAGAATAATTCCATGCTAACCTTAAAGGCTCGCAGGCCGGATGAAATAATATTTACACGCTAACACTAACGGTTCGCAGACCGTGAAAAGCGGTAAATAATTAAACGCTCTAGTGGGCTATCTATGCACCATGCATATCAACACATCACACAACATGTTATCAAACAAACATGTCTTCAAACAAGATGCATTTTCGATTTGAACTTATGCCCAAGTTGCTCGGTCGGGTTTATCGAAACTAGACCTTTTCGAAAAGACGGTTTATCAAAATCGTTCAAATCTGAAAAAATTTCAAAACATTGGATTGCGGGTTTGTGACACAGATCAAACACCGTGCAACAAACCACCCTAGCCCAAGCCCAATGGGCCGAGCCAAAACACACCGATGCACTAGGGTTTGGCAATCCTAGTCGTCGGGTCTCCACCGCCTGCCACGGCCAAGAACTGACCGGGGTCGGGGCAGGAACGGGTTGTCCACATGACCATGGCCATCGAATGGCCACGGCCCTGTCCATCTTTGGCAAGCTGGAGCCCCCGTCCGGTCCCCTTCTCAAGTCCCCGAGATTTCCGTTCCGGTGAGCCAACAAATCCAATTTTTTTTCAAAAAATTCCAGAATTGGAATTTTCTCTAAAACATCATTTTTCATGACATTTAAACTCATATATGAGAAATAAGCATGTGATAGCAACAAGGCAAACAAAACAACAACGAAACCGAAAGAAACGAAGATTTAAGAGGGTAACCTTCCTCTGATACCACTGTAAAAACTTTGAGGCTACCAAGAACACCATGGAAACAGAAGCAACAATAAACAAAGCCTCAAATCTTCCCAAGAACTTAAACCATTAAACCCCAAGAAAAAAGCAAAATCACAAGCTTTACCTTTCGGTTTGTTCGAATCAAGTCTTGAAGAACACTTGAGATCATCAATTCTAATGTAGTCTATGAAATTATGAGTTGTGGCAGGGACAAGATGTCGAACACAATGTTGTGACAATTGGACAACTTTTCTGATCACAAATAAGTAAATAACGGAACAGTATATAGAAGACACACAATATGTTTCACCAGTTCGGTGACTCCGCACCAACGTCTGGGGGCACTTTGCTAGTGGAAAGGTTTTCACTATTTGGTAGTCAATAGTAAAATTTCAAACATAAACTAGCTATCACACAAGCTATTGTCCTAAGCTACTATAGATCTCACCGTGAAAAACCTCGACCAAGGGCCTCTCCCCTTGTCTTTGAGATCCTCTCAATTCCACCCTTCGAGCAAGCCTACGCTCTGCGTAGTTGTCTTCTAAAATTTTTTCGTGAATATTCAATCACGAACAAATACCCATAAATCACACACTCAAACCCTCACGTTTTGATGTATGTGATTGACACCGTTCTTCTAAAGATCCAGTCTCTCAATCCGCCAATCTTGCACGGTTAAGAGCTCTGAAATTAAGCACAAAGAAGGTGTGAATTGCTTTGGGGGTAGCACCTGCTTTTATAGCAATTCTACATGCCTAATTAGTCTTCAACTCCAAATAGGCAATACAATTCCAAATAGGAATTCCTTTGCCACCTTGCATTATTGGCAAGTTGACAAGTTGGCATTACTGCCTTAATTGGCCTTGCTGACGTGTATTCTTCCAGTTGGACGTTGCCTGATCTTGTATTAACTCATTTTCCCTAATCGATCAAACACTCAATTCTCCTTGAATGGTGTATGTCAAAGACATGGTTCTTAACGAATAGTCTTGACATTAGGCTAGGTTTCCTCTTCAGTGTCGTTACGCGTCTTCGAGTACTTTCCTAATTCCACAAGACTTGGGTTTCTTTTGTAGTGCATTTACGCGCCTTCGAATACTTCTCAGCGGCATGTTGGAACATATGTTGTACCACTTAGAATGACCTATATCTCCCCCATGATTGCCTCAAAAATGGACAAGGGCAAACAAGATTGCAGGTCAATCGTGTAGGGGAAATAAAAATAAACCGGCTCTATGACAGAGCAACATAAACGCAAAAAGATGTCATTTCTAAAGTCAACCCAAGTTTCGAGACATGTTACCATGATACCTCTCACCCTGGTTGCTTTAATGATATCTCCTTCTTGAGTTCAGCCAGCACCTTCCCATGGACTAACTTTCTAGTCACTGAGCTTCCTGCAATCTCCTGATGTCTCCCCAGATGGTCTGACAATATCTTTAGCATGCTTTCCTTTAAACAACTTGGTGCTTTTGGAGAGAGCTGAAAGGGATTTCCATGGGTTTCAAACAATAATTTCATGCAGCGGTATGAATTGAACCATGGGAATCGAAGAAAAACTAATGATCTTAATGAGAAATTCTGCATGCATTCAATCTTTTCAAAACTGAAAATTTACCTTTGATCGATTGAAAACACAAGAGTAGTGTTTCTCTATCAAGTCCACACAAGCACAATAACCTTGATCGGTTTTCTCTCACTCTCTTGCTAATGAAATTGAGAAAAAGAAGACAAAGTTGCAATGGTGGAATGGAAAGGGAGGGTCGCCAATGTGAGGGGGAATTGGAGAGTGATTGCCGAAAATATGAGCCAAATAGGGTAAGAAAATATTGTGTACTTATCATAAAAATCTGATTTTAAAATTCAAATAAATAATTACACAACTTACCCATTTAATCTTATAATCACACTCTTTCCCCATTCATGAATTAAAACCCTCAATGGGCTTCAAGCCCATTTAACCAAATCCAAATTAAAAACCCATTTAATTGAGTTCTAATTATTGTTTAGCTAAACCGGTCCAATTTCCCTAACTCGATTTCTTCAACCGTCTGGTTAATAAACCTAGGCCAGAAATCAACCGAATCGTTTTCAATTTGACTAAACTGAAAAGAGGATTCTTCCAATTTCAATCCATGCTTATTTGTCACATATTGTACTTAAAGCATGTGACCCTCTAGGCTCACGACCCGTTGGTAGACTGGTAAAATTACTATTTTACCCTTTCCGTCATAAGTGGTCTCTAGCAAGACATTATGATTACCCAACGTTCGTGATTATCGATTATTCGACTTAACCTGTTATCGTACATGTAACTGTCCTTTTATCAAACCGATATCCAGATTGATCAATAGGCATAGAATCGTTACCCTAATTTATCAATCATTGTTTCTTGATATCTGAGATGACTGAAAACTAATACTAAGGTATCACCTGCACGGCCGTGCTATTCCTTCAGTCATACTCATCAAGTGGCCTAAACGGATATCTTTCTCATACTGGAGTATGAGTGATAAATCCCTCAGACACCTTTTGAGTACACAAATGCAATTAATATCCTAGCCAATCAAAGCCGTTATAGCTACCCTTTTACATGTAACGTTAGACTAGGCCAAACTTAGGTATTCGTTACACAGTGCACACAAAGACTCATTGATCTTAGGATATAATGACAAACTACGATATGTGAGTATCTCATGACTGGATTTATGTTGCACACTCACAATCGGGTTGTACGATATCATCGACCTAGTGATATCTATGATATAGCTCTGGCACGCACTTTGCCATGATCAGTAGAGCATGATCACAAGTAGTTGGTCTCATCCCGATCGCTTCTGAAGAAGCTTAGCTGATCAGGGACTTATCGAATGCAATTCTTTCTGATCTACAGTTCTACTAAAAGTGGTTATACACATAATGATATAGATCAAATTACATTAGATATACTACTACAACACATTAGTAATATAATGCCTTTTATTATATCGAAAAATGATGTATGTTACAATATAGACTGAGGAATTACATTGGACTAGGGCATAATCCTAACAATCTCCCACTTGCCCCTAGTTCCAACTTAAGTTCCAATCTACCCCCATAGACTTCACATGTGCCTCATGCTTGGGCTGTGGTAAAGTTTTCGTCAAGGGGTCAGCAACGTTGTCATTAGTCGGTACATAAGTAATCTCCACATCACCATTATCGATATGCTCTCTGATAATGTGATACATCCTCTGTATGTGTTTAGTTCTGTTGTGGAATCTAGGCACTTGAGCTAATGTTATGGCCACCGTGTTGTCACACAACAAGCTTACCGGATCAGATGCTCGCGGCATTACATTTTATCCGGTTAGAAAGCTTCTAACCCAAAAGGCTTCCTTAGCTGCTTCTGCTGCAGCTATGTATTCAGCCTCTGTTGTAGAATAAGCAGTTGTGGCTTCCTTAAAGCTCTTCCAGCTGAATGCTCCACCATTTAACACGAATACAAATCCTGCCTGAGACTTGAAATCATCAGGATCTGTCTGAAAACTAGCATCAACATATCATTTGACTGCTAGTTCTCCATCCTTCCCACCATACACTAGGAATGGGTTTTTAGTTCTCCTAAGATATTTAAGGATACTTTTGACAGCAATCCAGTGCTCCTGGCCTGGGTTAGACTTATATCTGCTGGTACAGCTTAGTGCGAACAAGACGTCCAGTCTCATGCATATCATGGCATACATGATGGATCCCACAACCGAAGAATATGAGATCTTACTCATTTTTGAAATTCTGATCACTTAGTCGTGCAAGATGCCACACACAATGTTGCACAGGATGCTACAACGTTGTGTCTGACTTCTTGCGTAGACAATGCAGGACAGTAAATATAAAGCTACAAGTAATGGCACAGCAGATTATTTACCCAGTTCGGTGCAACGTCACCTACGTCTGGGGGCTCTCAACCTAGTGGAAAGATTTCACTTATCAGTAATCCGTCAGAACATACAAGTACCTGTGATCCTTCCTAGATCTATACTTTATGCTACGTCTTACAGTGCAATCTATCTCAGGGTCTCCCCCTGAATCCAAGAACGTCTTGATTCCACTCTTCGAGCAATCGCCTTGCTCTGTCGTCTTCAAGTCTTCTTCAAGCTTGGTGGTTGCGTGCAGTCTTCAACTCACGACTTTCAGTAAACCCTCAATCACCTAACTCTCTATAGTTATGTGATACACAACATCCTAAGCTCAATCTGCAATTTCTCAGCCCGCAAACCTTCACGTCTAAGAACCTTGCAAATTGTTGCTAGGAAACAAATAAAGAACCACACGATTGCTAAGGGGGTAGCCTAAGCTTTTATAGCAATCGTGGATGAGTACTAACCCTAAAGGGTTTCCTCTTAATCACCGTCTTTCTTCTTTTGAGATTAGGAGTCGTTCTGCACTTTCCTAATCGTTTTCTTGCTGCACTGCCGAATCTGCACTTTCCTGATTTCTGTCGATCAGGATGCTTGCCGAGATGCCGTCGACAATGTCACACAAGATGTCGTAGAAGATGCTTCGACATTCTGTGTAACATGTTTCTTCAGTTCCTTCAAAATTAGCCAATCTCTAAAAACGTCGTAACTACAATCTCCCCCTTTGGCTATTTTTAAGGACAACATTCTTCGTCGCATTCCGTGTCGCATTCGTCGTCTCGTCGATCGCCAGTGTCGTCGCGCATATCGTCGCGTCGTCTCTATCTTTCTTCCTTGTATCATCGCGCGCATATATCTAATTTAAACTTACTCCCCCTTGCTGGCTCAAAAAGAGCCAAACTTATAAACAAATATTGTAACAAGTCCGAGAAATAAGCAAAAATAAATCCAAACATAACTCACACTTGCTCTCGATCAGCTGTTGAGAGAAAGCGTGATACATTGTTCACAAAATATTACAGACCATAAAAGTTCTTTAGTAGTTCAAGAGTCAGAGAATTTCATAAAACTTTTCAAATAGAACTGCTGTTGGAACTTGCAGTCTCTGTTGCTTCTATGGAGGCTTCCTGGGTAGCATCTTCTGGATCATTTGGGTGATCATCGTCAGAGCCTAGAGGAGACATGGAGTGCAGCAGGTTGGCGCAGTAAGTTCGGCGCTGCGAGAGGTGCTTCAGAGCAGTCTTTAAGTTTGCAATATCTTCATCAAGCACAGCAATTTCTCGTTCGAGCATGATGGCATCCCTACTGGAGGTCCTGGTGAGAGGAATGGCACTTGTGGCTCTACTGGTTTTTGCCTTGGCCTCCGGCCTGACAAGATCAGGAGCATGCCTCCCTTCAAACAACTTGTGGCTCACCACAATTAGTCCTCCTCTTTTGCCCACCTTATCCGATGCTTTCAACACTCCAGGGTGTTGATGTACAAGTAATTTAGAGATAAGGGATGGAAAGGCTATGGGAATTTTCACAGCAAGAGATCTAGCATGGCGAACAAGATGATCAATCACAAATTGTCCAAAGTCAAGTTTAGATCCAGTACCTATTTGGTAGATAAGGATTGCTAGCTCAGGTTTGATCGATGATGCGTGGGTTGAGGGCGCCCAATTTGCCACTCCAATCCGGAAGAGAATGGAGTATTTGGAAGTCAGATCTGAAGCTGCCACGGTGCCTTTGGATGGCCATGTTCTGCTCTTATCTCCGGTGATCTCACGGAGGACTTTGCTGAGGTCGGGTGGTGGCATAGATCGAACCCTCTTCCTTCCCAGGAAGTCATTGATAATGTCGGAGGTTATGTCAAAGCGGATGCCTCTGACATATACCTTATCAAACTCTGGAGCACCTGGGGTACCAAACGTGGTAGGCAGATTTGCAATGAATTCTTTAACCAGAAGGGGATAGTGGTTGCCAATGTCGGAGACGGTTCTCATCAATTCAGCCTTCTCCAGGAGCTGTATAATGGCCTTTAGCCCAAGCAGCTCCGACGACAATGTCTTCTCTAGGTACGCCGTTCTCTGAAAGACAAACTCCCACCTCTTTGCGCCTTCTGCTGAGTGAAACGACACGTTGTCGTAAGTTACACTCATGGTGTTCGTGGTCGTCTTCAGGGCCTTCTTCTTCCTTTCTTCCTCAGCAGGGACCTCTTCAATGTCATCATCAGTGGATTCATCTATCAACCTCCTTGTTGCAATTACTTTCTTCCTCTTTTCTTTGACATGCGACTTTTTCCTTTTGTTGCTGGGACCTCCTGCCTCCTTTCCCTCCTTCCTTTTCCTTGTTTCTTTCAATTTTCCAACCATAACAGCCAAACTTTCAGTTTCTTCTAGAACTTTTTTCTTCAGGGTCGACAGCACTGTGTGTGCCGTCTCAGCAGCTTCTTCCATGACATCTTCTCTGGCATCCGGAGTGTTTTCTTCTGTGTTGTTGGTGGTGGCATCCTTGTTCTTCTCAGCTTCTTCCAGATCGTTCTCTTCGTTTCTGGTTTCTTCTTTCTCTTCTTCTTCTTCCTCGGCTTCTTCCGAGTCAGCTATTTCTTCCTCTTCTACAACTTTTTCAGTGGCTTTCGGTATGACTTATGTTCCTTCTTCTTCTCCTCCTTCTCCTTCCGCAATGCGTTCCAGCCCATGACTGACCGTAGTCAGATCCTCCTTTTCTCCTTCCGGACGTATCAGTTCTTCTACCACACCTTCTTGAGGTGGGTCCTGGTTTTCCAGTAGTGATTCTAGCAAATCACTGTTTCTAGAGGTATCGGCAGAGAAATCGTTACCTGTTGGTGTTGGAACTGCGACGATTTGCATGGAGGCCTCTCGATTTTCCTGGCCAAGATCATTCTCTCTTTCTGGTCCAGTTAGGTCAGACATTGAGAAAGCAGCACTTCCGGTCCGGGACTTCTTGGGAACTCGAGTAAAAACTGGTATTGGGGCTTTCTCTGGTGAAGCCTTTTTGAGAATTTCTTCTGACTTCTTCAGGGTTTTTGGCTCTTTGATTCGCACTCCATGCTTGTTTGTCTTCGCTCTACTGCTTCTGGAGCCTTTTGCTTCAGCTTTCTTTGAAGCGGTGGCTTCCTTTGGGGCTACTGTGCTTCTAGTTTTCACCATTGTTGTTTGAGAGATTTGCAGAGAGTGAATGGTGAAGGAGATGAGAGCGAGCACAGAGAGGAGGCAGACTAGGTTTTTGAAAACGATTCAAATCTTCTTAGCGTCTGACTGTATCTTTCCTTTTCTTTTATATGGGCTTTTGATATGCCTGGCCCAATGACATTCGTTGGTTTTTAGACCGGTTCATGAAGAGGTACCAACACTTCCTCTCAACCGTTTCTACAACTTCTTATTGTTCACTGATGGTGCACAGACCGAGTGATGATCTGATATCCTCGAATCTGCTTGCATCTAATGCTTTTGTGAAAATATCAGCAAGTTGCTTTTCTGTGGGAATGTGCTCTAGGATGATCTTCTTGTCTTCGACCAATTCTCGAATGAAGTGATGTCTAATATCAATGTGTTTGGTCTTGCTGTGTTGGACAGGGTTTTTGGAGATGTTGATAGCACTGACATTATCACAATATAAAGTCATGGCATCCTGTCTGATATTGTATTCGACTAACATCTGTTTCATCCAAAGTAGTTGTGTGCAGCTACTCCCAGCAGCAATATACTCCGATTCGGCAGTGGAAAGGGCAACACAGTTTTGCTTCTTACTAAACCATGATATGAGGTTGTTGCCAAGGAAGAAGCATCCTCCAGATGTGCTTTTCCTATCCGATGTGTTCCCAGCCCAATCGGCATCACAATACCCCACCGAGGTAGAGGATGTGTCGAATGAATATAACAAACCCAAGTTTGTGGTCCCCGAGATATATCTAATAATTCTTTTGGCTTGGGATAGATGACTAACCTTAGGATTAGCTTGATATCGTGCACATACTCTGACAGAGTAGACAATATCTGGTCGACTTGCGGTGAGGTAGAGAAGACTACCGATGATGCTCCTGTATAGGTGTTGGTCGACGGCTTCTCCTGGATCATCTTTAGTTAGCTTGACATGTGTAGCTGCTGGTGTCCTTTTATGTGAGGCTTTCTCTAGCCCAAACTTCTTGACAATATTCTTCGCATATTTGCTCTGAGATACGAAGATGCAATCCTTTTGTTGTTTGATTTGGAAGCCTAGAAAATAAGTAAGCTCTCCCACCATGCTCATCTCGAATTCTGATTGCATCTGTTGAATAAATATCTCTAGCATCTTGCTTGACATCCCTCCAAAAACAATGTCATCAACATAGATTTGAGCTATCATTAGATTCCCGTCTTCATTCTTCACAAATAGGGTTTTGTCAACTCCCCCTCTAGTGTAGCCGCTTTGGATGAGGAATTTTGTGAGCCTTTCATACCAAGCCCTCGGTGCTTGTTTCAGCCCATAGAGAGCTTTCTTGAGTTTATACACATGATCAGGACAGTGAGGGTCAACAAATCCTTTGGGTTGTGACACATATACTTCTTCATTGAGATCCCCATTTAAGAACGCACTTTTGACATCCATTTGGTAGAGCTTTATCTGTAGATGGCATGATATCCCTAGCAAGAGACGAATTGCTTCAAGTCTTGCCACAGGAGCAAAGGTCTCATCGAAATCGACACCCTCAATTTGAGTATACCCTTGAGCAACTAACCTGGCTTTGTTGCGAGTGATGTTTCCAAGCTCATCTGATTTGTTCTTGAAGATCCATTTAGTGCTTATGATGTTTCCTTCACTTGGTTTGGGTACCAGTTCCCATACCTGATTTTTCTCAAATTGAATCAGCTCTTCTTGCATAGCATTGACCCAATACTCATCATTGATGGCTTCATTGATGTTTTTTGGTTCTGTCTTTAAGACGAAGCAAATATTTCCTATCATCTCGTTATAATCTTCAGGAGCTTTTGACCGAGTCCGTACGCCTTCATTCAGGTTTCCAATAACTCCAGAGATAGGATGGTTAGTCTAGACTCTTCGTGAGGGATTCTTGTTGCTGGTTTCAGAAACTACTTCGTTATTGGCGACATCATCTTCGGTTTTGCTGCTAGCATCTTCTCTGACATCTGGGGTAGCATTCTTCCTAACATTGTTGGGCGGATAGGCTCCGTCTTCATCCGTCGCATCTTCTGAGGCATCTTCGCAGTCATCGTCAACAACAACATTGATTGATTCCATCATGGTCTTGGTTCGTTTGTTGAAGACTCGGTATGCACGACTATTCCTTGAATAGCCAAGGAAGATGCCTTCATCGCTTTTTGGGTCAAGCTTTTGGCGAGGGTCTCTATCAGCCAGTATATAACAAGTGGAGCCAAAGATATGGAAGTACTTAACATTGGGCTTTCTCCCCCTCCATATTTCATAATGAGTTACTGACATACCTGGTCGGAGAGTGACTCGATTGTGGATATGGCAAGCAGTGTTAAGTGCTTCTGCCCAGAAGTGAGTTGGTATGTCTTTAGCCAGCATCATAACTCTCGCCATCTCCTGTAGAGTCCTGTTCTTGCGCTCAACAATGCCATTCTGTTGAGGAGTGATTGGCGCTGAGAATTCATGTGCTATCCCTTCTGAGTTGCAGAAATCGGCAAACTTGCTGTTTTCGAACTCTTGACCATGATCACTACGAAGGCGGATGATTTTGCCAATTGTCTCTCCTTTTTCTCGTTGGACTTGGATGCATAGATTCTTGAACATCGAGAAGGTGTCTGATTTGTCACGAGGGAAGTCAACCCAAGTGTATCGTGAGTAATCATCTACTCATACAAAGACATATCGTTTTCCTCCAAGGCTTTCAACTTGCATTGGTCCCATGAGGTCAACATGTATCAGCTCAAGTACTCGAGAGGTGGTGATATGCTGAAGCTTCTTGTGTGACATCTTGGTTTGCTTTCCAATCTGACATTCTCCGCAGATCTTTCCTTCTACTATTTTTAGGTTTGGGATTCCGGTGATAGCCTGCTCTGAGATTGCCTTTTGCATACTTCTAAGGTTTAGATGTCCAAGCTTTCGATGCCATAGTTTGGTTTCTTCTGCTTTGGAGACAAGGCACTTGGTTGCTTTGGTATGTGTCTCGGGAGACCAGATATAGCAATTGTCTGTTGAGCGAACTCCTTGTAGAATAGTGACCTGATCTACTAAATCCTGATCACAGATTTGACTGATGCTGATCAGGTTTGCCTTAAGTCCTTCTACAAGTAATGCTTCAGTCAGACAGGTGGCTTCTGGATGCTTGAGCACTCCTTTTCCAATGATTCGAGCTCGGATCCCATCTCCAAACGTAACAAAGCAGTTTGTATATAATTTAAGATTGGAGAGAAACTCTGGAGTACCTGTCATGTGTCGAGAGCATCCACTATCGAGATACCAGTCCTTGTTCGTTGAAGCACTTAATGATGTATATGCAACATTAGCTCGATAGGTCAGGTTCTTAGGTCTCCATTCAAGGCGAGTTGTCTTCGGAGGAGATGGGAGATGCCTTTGATATTTCTGAGCTTGCTTCCTCTTAAGAAGTTGAAAACAAAAAGGTCTGATATGACCTGGTTGACCACAGTAATGACATATCCATTGATATTGATAAGCTGGTCTTCTGTAGCTTTGTTGTCTGCGTGGAGGATGTCTTCTGACAGTTTCTTGACAAGAACAGGTTGTAGACGATGTTATGGCTTTTGTTGTAGGTCGTCCTGTAGGATGAGTTGGGACATCCTGTTGTTTCTTGTCAGCCAAGGCTTGTTGTGGGATAAACTTTGTCCCTGTCGTTGAGGGGACAGCATTTGTGTACCCTAGTCCCGTTGTATCTTTGGACTGTTTTCCCACTGATAAAATCTTGTCAAGGCTTTCTGTGCTCGGATTCATCATCTTTACCGCTTTAGTCATGAGACTAATTTCTCCATTCAGTCTGGTGATCTCTCGTTTCAGCTCCACGATCGTCTCTAGAAGTCTCGACTTGTCGCAGGTAAGACTAATGATCTTTTCGCCTTGTTGATCAAGTATCAGAGTTTCCTTGATCCATCTGGTATGCAAGCCTTTGTATGCTTCGACTAGTTGTTCTTTAGTCCAATTCTCATTTGGAGTTGGATCATCATTGATATCGACAACATTATCAACATTACGTGTAGGAGTAGTAGTAGTGAATGCAACAAAGTTGCTTACCTCTTCAGATCCACTATCTTCATTGTCATCATCTGATAGGGTGGCATTGTATCCCCGTTTTTGTTGTTTGAGGAAATTTTGGACATTCTCTACGGAGGTGGCCGAATCCTTCACATTCATGACATTGAAGTCCTTTGTTTTTGTTTTCTTCCCCACTCCTGTTTGGTCTGTCAAGGCTTCCTTCAACCTGAGCTTTTTGTGGGGTTTTGTTTCTAGCATTTGCTATGACATTCCGTCCACCCATTCGACTAAATCTTCTCATGGCTTTGTTGTAATTTTTTGTGAGAAGAGCCATTGTACCTTCGATGTCTTCATCAGAATCGGAGTCCTCAGGATCTGGTTGGTTGTGTGTTGAGCTTTTGAAAGCAACTCCTTTGTTCCTTTTGTTGATTTTGGGTAGAGACAACTCATAGGTCATTAGAGACCCCATCAGCTCATCAAATTTCAAGACCTTGAGGTCATGAACTTCCTCAATTGCTGTGATTTTCATCTTAAACCTAGGGCTAAGAGCGCGTAGGGTTTTTCTTACCAATTTTTCATCAGACATTGGTTCTCCCAGAGAATAGGATTCATTGGCTAGATCACGAATGCGAACATTGAAATCTGCAATTGATTCGTCTTCTTTCATGATGAGAGCTTCGAAGTTGGTAGTCAGGTATTGCAGTTTTTGTTCTCGAACCTTAGTTGTTCCTTCATATGCTACGGCCAGGATGTCCCATGCTGATTTGGCAGTTGTGCATGTGTTGATCAGTCTGAATACGTTCTTGTCAACACCATTGAAGATAACATTTAGAGCTCAAGAATTTCCCAGTGATTCTTCATCTTCATCATCGGTCCAGTCTTTTTCTGGCTTTGGGCCGATAGGATTGCCATCACTGTCACTGAGTTGTGGTGCATTCCAACCATTGAGTACAACCTTCCATGTCTTGTTGTCTAGTGACTTCATGAAGGCACACATTCGAGCCTTCCAATAGCCATAGTTGCTCCCATCTAGAACAGGTGGTCGATTTATGGATCCTCCTTCTCTGGTATTGTCCATCTTTGATCAAAATATTTGTTTAGGAACTCACCTAAAGCTATAGGTGCCTCCTCTGATGCCAATTGAAATTCTGATCACTTAGTCGTGCAAGATGCCACAGACAATGTTGCACAGGATGCTACAATGTTGTGTCTGACTTCTTGCGTAGACAATGCGGGACAGTAAATATAAAGCTACAAGTAATGACACAGCAGATTGCTTACCCAGTTCGGTGCAACGTCACCTACGTCTGGGGGCTCTCAGCCTAGTGGAAAGATTTCACTTATCAGTAATCCGTCAGAACATACAAGTACCTGTGATCCCTCCTGGATCTATACTTTATGCTACGTCTTACAGTGCAATCTATCTCAGGGTCTCCCCCTGAATCCAAGAACGTCTTGATTCCACTCTTCGAGCAATCGCCTTGCTCTGTCGTCTTCAAGTCTTCTTCAAGCTTGGTGGTTGCGTGCAGTCTTCAACTCACGACTTTCAGTAAACCCTCAATCACCTAACTCTCTATAGTTATGTGATACACAACATCCTAAGCTCAATCTGCAATTTCTCAGCCCGCAAACCTTCACGTCTAAGAACCTTGCAAATTGTTGCTAGGAAACAAATAAAGAACCACACGATTGCTAAGGGGGTAGCCTAAGCTTTAATAGCAATCGTGGATGAGTACTAACCCTAAAGGGTTTCCTCTTAATCACCGTCTTTCTTCTTTTCAGATTAGGAGTCGTTCTGCACTTTCCTAATCGTTTTCTTGCTGCACTGCCGAATCTGCACTTTCCTGATTTCTGTCTCTCAGGATGCTTGCCGAGATGACATCGACAATGTCACACAAGATGTCGTAGAAGATGCTTCGACATTCTGTGTAACATTTTTCTTCAGTTCCTTCAAAATTAGCCAATCTCTAAAAACGTCGTAACTACAATTTTGCTTAGCTCATCAGGAGTCTTAGAACTCTGTTGCTTACTAAGCTTAATGCCATGCCGCATGGGTATGTATCCTTTCTTAGAATCAAGCATTGAGATTCTTCTCAACACTTTATCTATGTAAGTGCTCTGACTTAGGCCCAATATTCTTTTGGGTCGATCTCTATAGATCTTGATGCCCAGAATGAAAGCAGCATCACCTAAGTCCTTTATCGAGAAGCATTTCTCTAACCAAGCTTTAACCTCAAGCAAGGTTGGGATGTCATTCTCGATGATCAATATGTCATCGACATATAGCACTAGAAATACAATACTACTCCCACTCGCTTTCTTATATACGCAAGGTTCACTTTTGTTTTTGATAAAACCGAATTCTCTTAAGGCTTCATCAAAACGACGGTTCCAACTCCGTGAAGCTTGCTTTAATCCATAAATGGATCTAAGCAGCTTACAAATCTTTTCGGGATTCTCTTAATCAACAAAACCCTCCAGGTGTGTCATATACACATCCTCTTTTAAGTTCCCGTTAAGGAAGGAGGTTTTGACATCCATCTGCCATATCTCATAGCCGTAGTATGCTGCTATGGCTAGAATGATCCGGATAGATTTGACCATAGCTACTGGTGAGAAGGTTTTGTCATAATCGATACCTTCGATCTAGCGATAACCTTTTGCAAGCAGTCTAGCTTTAAAGGTCTGAGGTTTTTCATCCATGTCGGTCTTAAGTTTATAGACCCATTTACAACCGATGGGTTTTATCCCAGGGGTTTGATCAACCAAGCACCATACTTGGTTTTCATACATGGATTTCATTTCCTCATTCATGGCGTTCTGCCATTTTTCGGAGTTTGGACTAGCCAAAGTTTGTCTGTAGGTTTCTGGATCATCCTGATCCACCAATATCAAGTCAGTTTCTTCAGTGGCTATAAAGCCATATCTGATCGGAGCTTGACGAGATCTTTCAAACCTTCTTGGACCCTCTGGAATAGGTGTAGGGATTGGTTCTTGATCAATGACCTCTTTTGGCTATTTCCATATCTGGCATCGTGGGTTGTTCTGTATCAACTTGAATTTCTTCAAGATGCACGCACTCCCACTAGCGCTTTTGGAAATAAATTCCTTTTCCAAAAATACTCCTCCTCGAGCAACAAAAACTTTGTTCTCGCTGGGGTTGTAGAAATAGAACCCCCTTGTTTCCTTGGGGTACCCTACAAAGATACACTTATCTGATTTGGGTTCGAACTTATCGCCTAGAAGACGCTTGACGTAAGCTTCACATCCCCAAATCTTAAGGAAAGCTAATAAGGGTTTCTTCCCGTTCTATACTTCGTATGGAGTGCTTTCCACTACCTTTGTAGGAGCCCAATTCAAAATGAATGCGGTCGTCTCTAGGGAATAGACCCAGAAGGAGATAGGGAGTTTAGCCAGACTCATCATTGATCGAACCATGTCAAGCAAGGTCCGATTTCTCCGTTCGGATACACCATTCATTTGAGGTGTTCTAGGCGAAGTTAATTTAGAGAGGATCCCACACTCCTTTAAATGACTGTGAAATTCATGGTCAAAGTACTCATCGTCTCTGTCAGATCCAAACACTTTTATACTTTTACCAAGGTGGTTTTGTGCTTCGCTCTGGAACTCTTTGAACTTGTCAAAGGTTTCCGATTTATGTCTCATAAGATAGACATACCCGTATCTACTGAAGTCATCAGTAAATGTAACGAAGTGGTGAAAACCCCTTCTAGCCTGTGTGCTCATAGGTACACACGCATCGGAATGTATGAGACCTAATAAGTCACTAACCCTTTCACCTAAACCGGTAAAAGGTGCCTTTGTCATTTTGCCCATATGACATGACTCGCATCTCTCAATTGAAGTAAATTCAAACGGACTTAGAAGTCCACACTTGTGAAGTGTTGAGATGCATTTCTGGCCTATATGGCCTAATCGGCAGTGCCATATCACAGTATGGTTTAAATCATCGGATTTAACCCTTTTGTTACTTATATTATGAATTAAGCTAGTGTCAGTGTTTTGAACATTAAGAATATATAAACCACCAACCAAGGATGCATTGCAATAAAATATATTATTCTTAAAAAATATTGAAAATTCCATTATCAATAGAAAAACAATATCCTTCATTGTCAAGCAAGAAAACAGAAATAATAATCCTACGAAACGCAGGTATACAGTGAACATTGTTTAATATTAAAACCAGCCCACTGGGCAAACTTAGACTAATGTTTCCTATTGCAGTTGTTAAGACTTGATTGCCATCAGCAACTCATAGGTCCTCCTCGCCCCTGCCTACTTCTCTACTACTTGCAAGAGCCTGCACATTATCACAAATGTGAGATTCTGCACCGATATCAAGTACCCAAGAATCTGAAAACTGTGATTGAGCTCAATAACAAATATACCTGATCTGGAAGATGTGGAAGCTCCACTCTTCCTAAGAAACGTCTTGTGTTTCTTACAATCCTTCTTCCAGTGCCCCTATCCTTGGCAATAGAAGCAGACAACATCCTTCTTAGGATTCTCAACAGACTTTGGAGTTGTTGGACCCTTAGGTTGTCGAATCTTTCCCGCTAGGTGCATAGGGGTCTTATCCATGCCCAGGCTGGCTTTCTTGAAGCTCACTTGCTTGTTGTGTAGGGTTTTGGAGCGTTCAAGATCATCGAGATAGCGGAAGCATAAACAAAAGCAACTCCAAACCTTGTCAAAGAACATGAACCATTAAATCCCAAGGCAAAATCTATTCCACAAGAAATTTACCTTTTACTCTTTGTTGAATCAATAAAGAAGAACAATGTGATCTTCTTCTCTAGAGCAATTCCACACCAAGAGGATGATTTTCAAGATCCTTCACTAAAAGCCTACTAGAACAATTAAGTGAAGAACAAGAGAGCAAGAAGAGAGGAAAGAGGGGGTTGTGGCTGGCCAAGGAGAAAGAGAGAGGGGAGTTGTGAGTGATTGAATTAATGTCTTGATCTTTTCTACTTCATCAACTCATAAGCATGGGTTCAAAGGTAAGTCATTACCCATACCTCTTAAATCACTCACCTCTTAATCAACAATCACCAACTAAGCATGGTGTGTGGCCCCCACCCTTGGACCCACCAAGGTGGCCGGCCACTTGGGCTTATTTGGCCTAAAATGGGCCCTTGTTGGACCGGCCATGTGACCTCATGGGCTGAGCCCAATTGGCTCGCCCATGTGGTTGCGTGCCGTGTCCAAAAGTTGCCCGACCCTTTTTGTTGTTACTTATCAAACAAAGTCCGACGCGACATCGACGAAAATCTCAGTTTTCTCGATTCGCTAATTATTCTCTCAAACCGAACCCATGGCCGAAAACCTTCAGTTTTGTCCATGTATTGCTCCTCAAGAAACGTTAAGGTTTCCTTGTCTCAAGTTATCCGTCTTGTATGTGTGTGACCGTCCAGGCTCATGCCACCGTTGGCAGATCGGCGTAAGAGATCTCTCTTGTCCGATCCACCATAAGTGGTCTCTAGGAAGACATTATGATTACCCAAGGTGCATGATGATCGATGATTCGATTTAACCTTCTGCGTACAAGTCACTATCCTATTATCTCTAGACATCTTGATTGATCACAAGGCATAGAGTCGTCATCCTTGTTCAATCAATCATTGTTACTTGATATGTGAGGTGGCTGAGAACTTATAACCCGTATCACTGGCATGGCCATGCTCTTTCTCTCAGTCACTCTCGATCAAGAGGCCTTAATGGATATCTTTCCCATACCGTAGTATGAGGGTTAAATTCCTTAGTCGTCTTTCGTGTCACTCATGCAATCCGTTCCGCCACCCAATCATGCCCGTTATTGCAATCCTGTTATGGAAAGCGTTAGGCGCAAGTTAATGTAGGGTTTTGGAGCGTTCTCGATCGTCGAGATAGCGGAAGCAATAAAAGATAGTCTACTCCAAACCTTGTCCAAGAACATTTAAACCATTAAATCCCAAAGCAAAATCTATTCCACAAGATGTTTACCTTTAAGTCTTGTTTGAATCGATAAAGAAGAACGTTCGGATCTTCTTCTCTAAAGCTAGTCCACACCAAGAGGATGATCTTCAAGATCCTTCACTTAATTGCCTACTAGAACAATTAAATGAACAACAAGAGAGCAAGATGATGAAGAGGAGAGGGGTGGCCGGCCACAATGAGAGAGAGAGAGGATTTTTGTGTGTTTTGTGACTTAATGAATTAATGAATTAAAGTCTTGCATTATAATTCATCACCCAACTCACAAGTATGGGTTAAAAGTGATTGGTATGGGCTTAAAGGTGCTTTAACCCATACCCCTTAAATCACTCACCTCTTAATCCACAATCACCAACTAAGCATGGCATTGTGTGGCCCCCACAATGGCCCCACCAAGTGGGCCGGCCATATGGCCTTATTGGGCCGGCCATGAGGCTTCATGGGCCGAGCCCAATGGGCCCTCCCGTGTTGTCTCATGTCGCGTCCAAAAGTTGCCCGAACTTTTTGTCGTTACTTATCAAACAAAGTCCGACGCGATATCGACGAAAAACTCAATTTTTCTCGATTCGCTAATTATTCTCTCAAACCGAACCTATGGCACAAAACCTCCAGTTTTGTCCATATACTTCTTAAGAAACATCCATGTTTCCTTGTCTCAAGTTATCCGTCTTGTATGTGTGTGACCCTCTAGGCTCATGCCACCGTTGGCAGATCAGCGCAAGACTCGCTCTTGCCCGATCCATCATAAGTGGTCTCTAGTAAAACATTATGATTACCCAAGGTCCACGATGATCGATAATTCGACTTAACCTTTGTGCGTACAAGTCACCATCCTTTTATCTCTAGATATCCCAATTGATCTCAAGGCATAGAGTTGTCTCCCTTGTTCAATCAATCATTGTTACTTGATATGCGAGATGACTGAGAAATGATAACCCGTATCATTGGCATGGCCATGCTTTTTCTCTCAGTCAGTCTCCATCAAGAGGCCTTCTAACGGATATCTTTCCCATACCGTAGTATGAGGGATAAATCCCTTAGCCGTCTTTCGTGTCATTCATACAACCCGTTCCGCCACCCAATCATGCCCTTTATAGCAATCCTTTTACAGAAAGCGTTTGGCGCAAGTTAAAGCCGTACGTTCATTGCATAGTGATCACAAAGACTCCTTGGTCTAAGGACGTCGTGACAAGCTATCGCATCTGAATATGTTTATGGCTTAATCTATGAAAACACTATTCAATGCGGGTCGTCCGATATCAATCACCTCAGGATATCTATGATATGGTTCTAGGATCCCACATCCTTATGACAAGTAGAACTACGTCATTAAGAATCATCCTCATACTGGTCGCTTTTAAGGAAGCATAGGTTGACCAGGGACTCGTTAAGTGTGATCCGTACAGATTTATGGTTCTACTACTTTAGTGGTCATAAATCAGATCATGCTTAACATATTACTTCAACACATAAGTAATATAAAGCCGTTTATATTTATACATTACAAACGATGATATTTGAACATAGACGTTTACAGGCTAATACCAATTGGACTAGGGCACAAATGCTATCAATCTCCCACTTGCCCTTAGCTCCAATCTAAGTCCCAGTCTATACCCATTGACCTAACATGTTTTTCATGTTTATCTTGAGGAAGAGCCTTGGTCAATGGGTCGGCTGTGTTATCATCAGTTGCAACGTAGTGGATCTTCACGTCACCTCTAGCAATTATGTCGCGGATGATGTGATACTTTCTGAGTACATGTTTGGATTTGTTATGTGCCCTGGGTTCCTTAGCTTGCGCAATAGCCCCGGTGTTGTCACAATATAAGTCTATTGGGTTAGACGGGTTTTTTAATTACACCTAACCCAGCCATGAAACTCCTGATCCATACAGCCTCTTTTGCTGCCTCACATGCGGCAATGTACTCAGCTTCCGTCGTAGAGTCGGCAATGGTATCCTGCTTCTTGCTTTTCCAGCTGAATGCTCCACCATTCAACATAAACACATATCCCAACTGACTCTTAAAGTCATCGGGGTTTGTCTGGAAACTAGCGTCGACATATCCTTTGACGACGAGATCATCATTTCTGCCCCCGTATACAAGAAAGGCGTCCTTGGTTTTTCTCAAATATTTGAGAATCGCCTTGACAGCCATCCAGTGTGCCTCACCGGGTTTGGATTGATGTCTACTGGTACAGGTTAGGGCAAACGAGACATCCGGTCTCGTGCATATCATGGCATACATTATGGACCCTATAGCCGAAGCATATGGGATCTCATTCATTCTTGCTAGCTCTGCAGGTGTCTCAGCACCCTGCTTCTTGCTAAGCTTCACGCCATGACGCATGGGCAGCAATCCTTTCTTTGAATCTTGCATTGAGAATCGTCTCAACACCTTGTCTATATAAGTGCTTTGACTTAAGCCCAAGACCCGCTTGGCACGGTCTCTATATATCTTGATTCCCAAGATGTAAGAGGCCTCGCCTAAGTCCTTCATTGTGAAACACTCACCTAACCAAGTCTTCGTTAAGAGCAAGGTAGGGACGTCGTTTCCAATGAGCAGTATGTCATCAACATAAAGCACTAAAAAGATTATATTGCTCCCACTTGCCTTTTTATACACGCAAGGTTCATCATCGTTCTTGACGAAGCCAAACCGTTTTACTACTTCATCAAAACGCTGATTCCAACTCCGAGATGCTTGCTTCAAACCATAGATTGATTTGAGCAACTTGCGAATCTTTCCCTTATTCTTTGGATCCTCAAAACCCTCAGGCTGAGACATATAAACGTCCTCAGCTAACCTCCCATTGAGGAAGGCGGTTTTGACATCCATTTGCCATATCTCATAGTTGTGATATGCTGCTATGGCAAGAAGAATGCGGATAGACTTTACCATAGCTACTGGAGAAAAGGTCTCTTCATAGTCAATTCCGTGGACTTGTCTATAACCTTTTGCTACCAGTCTCGCTTTATAGGTCTGAGGTTTGCCATCCATGTCAATCTTTATTTTAAAGATCCATTTACACCCTATGACCTTAACATCAGGGGTATGATCTACCAAGTCCCACACTTGATTATCTGACATGGATTGCATTTCTTCCCTCATGGCTTCCAGCCATTTCTCAGAGTCGGTTCCGTCCAAAGCCTCTCGAAAGGTAGCTGGATCATTGTCCACTAGTACTAAACCATCACCTTCAGTTACTAAGAAACCGTATCTGACAGGTGCATGACTTATCCTTTCAGAGCGCCTCGGACCGTCCTTATTAACTGCAGCTATTGGTTCTTGCTCAATGACCACTTCTGGCTCTACCTCTTCTAGTGGGTCTTCTCGTGGTTCCCGAGTGACCATCTCATCTAGAACTTCATCAAGATGAATAGCCCTCCCACTGACTGTCTTGGAAATGAACTCTTTTTCCAAGAACGTCCCACCTCGAGCGACAAAAACTTTATTTTCGCTCGGTTTGTAGAAGTAGTATCCTTTTGTTTCTTTTGGATATCCGACGAAAGTGCATTTATCTGATCTTGGTTCGAGCTTGGTTGCAAGCAACCTTTTAACATAAGCCTCGCAACCCCAGATTTTAAGGAAGGACAAAACGGGTTCCTTCCCGTACCATTTTTCAAATGATGTCCCTTCCACTGCTTTCGACGGAGCCCTATTTATTATGAAAGCGGCCGTTTGCAGAGCATAACCCCAGAAGGAGATCGGGAGATCAGTGAGACTTAACATTGATCGAACCATATCTAACAATGTTTGATTCCTCCATTCAGACACACCATTAAGGTGCGGTGTTCCTGGCGGAGTCCACTGAGATAGTATTCCACCTTCAGTAAGATAACTAAGAAACTCCTCGGATAAGTATTCTCCACCCCGATCAGAACGGAGTGCCTTGATACTCTTTCCGAGTTTGTTTTCTACTTCAGTCCTAAACTCTTTGAATTTATCAAAAGCTTCGGACTTATGTCTCATGAGATAGACATAACCATATCTACTGAAATCGTCAGTAAATGTGATAAAGTAGCCTAAACCACCTCTGGCATGCGTACTCATTGGTCCACATACGTCTGAATGTATTAGACCCAATAAGTCACCTGGCCTTTCACCTAAACCAGTGAAGGGCGCTTTAGTCATCTTGCCCATCAAACAAGCTTCGCATCTTTCAATCGCTTGGAATTCGAATTGACTTAGAAGTCCGCGCTTATGAAGCGCTGAGATGCGTTTCTCATTTATGTGACCTAGACGACAATGCCAGATAAGAGTTTGGTCTAAATCATTAGTTTTAAACCTCTTAGCATTTACATTATAGAGCATGTTGGATTTCGAGTTTTGCATATTCAATATGTATAATCCTCCAACAGTGCGAGCATTGCCATAATATATGTTGTTGCGCATAATATCAAAAAACCCGTTCTTAATATTAAAATAATATCCCTCTATTTCAAGAAGAGAAATTGAGATAATATTCCTGTTGAAAACAGGTACGCAAAACACATCATTAAGTTCAATTACAAGCCCACTGGGCAAAACAAGGTTCATAGAACCCACAGCAGTTGCGGCAGCTCTGGTATTGTTCCCAACTCTTAGGTCCACCTCGTTTTCCTTTATATCTCTTCTACTGTGTAACACCTGCACATCAGCACAGACATGAGACTCAGCTCCAGTGTCTAGTACCCAGGTATTTATTGTAGAAAGATATAGCTCTAATGGAATACATGATGAAGTAGCGGCCCCACCGCCCTTCTTCTGATCCTCCTTCAGCTGCAGACAGTCTTTCTTCCAATGACCAGGCTTTTGACAGTAGAAACAGACCGACTCCTTTGCCTTCCCTTTGCCTTGTACGGGCATGTGAGGTCTAGGAATAAATGGTCGTCCGTTCCTCCCTGCGAGGTGTCTTGGGCCTTTACCCTTGCCACCAACAACTTTGAAGCTGGGTCCCTTCTTGACCATGAAGACATTTTTGGACGAACTGCCCCTTATGCTCTTCTCGGCAGTTACTAGCATGCTGTGCAACTCCGACACGGTCTTGTCCATATCATGCATATGATAGTTCATGACGAACCAACCATATGCATGAGGAAGGGATTGCAGAACAAAATCCGCAGCCATTTCCTTTTCCATAGACATACCGATACTAGTCATATGGTCAAAATGCCCCTTCATCTGTAGGATGTGAGGACCTACGGAGCTGCCTGCTGACATCTTGCAGGCTATGAGTTCTCGGAGAACAGTGTATTTTTCAATACGTACTTTCTCCTTGAACATATCCTTGATCTGTGCAAACATTGCAAACGGATCATGGGATAGCTCCATAAACTGCTTTTGGAGGTCCGCCTCCATGCAGCCCATGCATGACACACGCAACGTCGATAGAGTCGCTAAGGTGTTTCTGGTACGCATCCTTAACGACCCTCGTTGCGTTGGCAGCTGGCTCCTCAGGGATAGCCTTATCAAGGACGTACTCCCTACGTTCCATTTTTAACACAAGTCGTAAATTTCTGTCCCAGTCTAGATAATTTGTCCCGTTGAGTTTACACTTCTCGAGTATAGTCCTCAATGACAAATTAGACGAGTTTGTTGAATTACTAGCCATTTCTACACGAAGAAAGTAAATTTAATCAGAATAGTTGAATAAATTTACGAAGATCCGAATTAAACACCAACCATTAGATTCTAAAATTTAGAATCTTTAAACCAAGATCCCTTATTCGTCATTTGAAGTGCGCTAAGGCGCACCGCTCCAATTGACTTATTTAGGTAGGACATCCGTCCAATTACAACCCGTGTAACTCTTATTCAGGGTATGTGTAAAACACACGGCTTACCCTTCCGATGCCCCAGCTCGACCTCAGGCCAAGAATCGTGGTTGAGTCAACCAACTTTCACTAACGAGTTAACTTTGTGCAGATGCTCCGCTAAGACGCACGACATCCCACAAAGTTTACCATTCCCATCTAGAACCCATTCGATCGATGCTCCGCTAAGGCGCACGACACCGATAAAATGTTTCTACATGGGTGTGAATTTGGGTGGCATCTCACTTGACTCAAATTAACTTGTAATTTGGTTGTGTTTAATAATTCGAAAGTATTTGGTACAATTACGAACCCGTCATCAACAACCCGTGTTGTGACGTTTCTAATTGTATCACATACTATCTTCATTTGAATCCGTCATTTGCAACCCGTGCAAATACGTTTCAAATTTGAACTCATCCATCACAACCCGTGTGATGATAGTTCACAACGCTTTAAACATGCAAACAATTAAAGTTGATTTTAATCTTTGCATGTGAGGTGATCGCTTATAAACTTATAAACTAATCATGCAAGCATGCAATTAATTAAATAATTCAAGAAAGCATCCATAAAGCGTTAAATATGCATTTTATAGCCCATCCTAATCTTAGGATTCTACAAGTCTTCACATCTTCTCGTCTTTCTCATTCGGGCTCCCACTAGCTCTTGGACTTCCTCCAAGACCGTCATCGTGCTCGATTTTCCATCCTTCTCGTCTTTGAGTAATAATTACAATTAATACTCGGTTCGTAGACCGAATAAAAAATAATTACACTTTATGGGCTCGAATAAAAGAATAATTACACGCTAACACTAACGGTATGCAAACCGTGAAAGCAATAAATCTAATGGGCTACTAATGCATCATACATTTCATCACATCATCCAACATGTTATCACACAAACATGTTATCAAATAATATGCAATAATTCCAGTTTTAATTTTGCCAAGTTGCTTGGTCGGGTTTATCGAAACTAGACCTTTTCGAAAAACGGTTTATCGAAACCGATTAAATTTTGAAAGTTTTCGAAATATTGGATCGCAGGTTCGTGACATGGATCAAACACCACACACGAACCAAGTCGGGCCAAGCCAATGGGCCGAGGGCCCATTGGGCCGAGCCCAACTATGCACGGCCCGGTTTGGGCCTTGGAAGGCCCAAACCCGGCTTTCCGCCACTCTCGGCCTCGGCCAAGAGTGGGGACGGGCCCGGTCACCGCCGGCCTCACCGGCCTCCGGTGACCTCCGTCCGGTACCTCCGATCCGGCTCCCCGAGAGTCTCTTCTCGGACCCGACAAATCCAATAATTTCCGAAAAATTCCAAATTTAATATATTTTTCAAAATTAACATATTTCATGCAAATCTCCCAAAAAGTATTAAAATCATGTTATCAACTTTTGGCATGCAAATAATCACAAAACCGAAATGAATTCAACAAGACAAAGATTAAGAGGGTAACCAACCCTCTGATACCACTGTAGGGTTTTGGAGCGTTCTCGATCGTCGAGATAGCGGAAGCAATAAAAGATAATCTACTCCAAACCTTGTCCAAGAACATTAAAACCATTAAATCCCAAAGCAAAATCTATTCCACAAGATGTTTACCTTTAAGTCTTGTTTGAATCGATAAAGAAGAACGTTCGGATCTTCTTCTCTAAAGCTAGTCCACACCAAGAGGATGATCTTCAAGATCCTTCACTTAATTGCCTACTAGAACAATTAAATGAACAACAAGAGAGCAAGATGATGAAGAGGAGAGGGGTGGCCGGCCACAATGAGAGAGAGAGGATTTTTGTGTGTTTTGTGACTTAATGAATTAATGAATTAAAGTCTTGCATTATAATTCATCACCCAACTCACAAGTATGGGTTAAAAGTGATTGGTATGGGCTTAAAGGTGCTTTAACCCATACCCCTTAAATCACTCACCTCTTAATCCACAATGACCAACTAAGCATGGCATTGTGTGGCCCCCACAATGGCCCCACCAAGTGGGCCGCCCATATGGCCTTATTGGGCCGGCCATGAGGCTTCATGGGCCGAGCCCAATGGGCCCTCCCGTGTTGTCTCATGCCGCGTCCAAAAGTTGCCCGACCTTTTTGTTGTTACTTATCAAACAAAGTCCGACGCGATATCGACGAAAAACTCAATTTTTCTCGATTCGCTAATTATTCTCTCAAACCGAACCTATGGCACAAAACCTCCAGTTTTGTCCATATACTTCTTAAGAAACATCCATGTTTCCTTGTCTCAAGTTATCCGTCTTGTATGTGTGTGACCCTCTAGGCTCATGCCACCGTTGGCAGATCAGCGCAAGACTCGCTCTTGCCCGATCCATCATAAGTGGTCTCTAGTAAAACATTATGATTACCCAAGGTCCACGATGATCGATAATTCGACTTAACCTTTGTGCGTACAAGTCACCATCCTTTTATCTCTAGATATCCCAATTGATCTCAAGGCATAGAGTTGTCTCCCTTGTTCAATCAATCATTGTTACTTAATATGCGAGATGACTGAGAAATGATAACCCGTATCATTTGCATGGCCATGCTTTTTCTCTCAGTCAGTCTCCATCAAGAGGCCTTCTAACGGATATCTTTCCCATACCATAGTATGAGGGATAAATCCCTTAGCCGTCTTTCGTGTCACTCATGCAACCCGTTCCGCCACCCAATCATGCCCTTTATAGCAATCCTTTTACAGAAAGCGTTTGGCGCAAGTTAAAGCCGTACGTTCATTGCATAGTGATCACAAAGACTCCTTGGTCTAAGGACGTCGTGACAAGCTATCGCATCTGAATATGTTTATGGCTTAATCTATGAAAACACTATTCAATGCGGGTCGTTCGATATCAATCACCTCATGATATCTATGATATGGTTCTAGGATCCCACATCCTTATGACAAGTAGAACTACGTCATTAAGAACCATCCTCATACTGGTCGCTTTTAAGGAAGCATAGGTTGACCAGGGACTCGTTAAGTGTGATCCGTACAGATTTATGGTTCTACTACTTTAGTGGTCATAAATCAGATCATGCTTAACATATTACTTCAACACATAAGTAATATAAAGCCGTTTATATTTATACATTACAAACGATGATATTTGAACATAGACGTTTACAGGCTAATACCAATTGGACTAGGGCACAAATGCTATCAGTTAAAACCGCATGTCGACTGCATAGCGATCACAAAGACTGCTTGGTCTAAGGATATCGTGACAAGCTATCGCATTTGAATATGTTCATGGCTTAATCTACGAAACACTATTCAAAGCAGGTCGTTCGATATCAATCACCTCATGATATCTATGATATGATTCCGGGATCCCTCATCCCTATGACAAGCAGAACTACGTCATTGAGAACAATCCTCATACTGGTCGCTTCAATATAAAGCATATATTGACCAGGGACTCGTTAAGTGCGATCCGTACAGATTTATGCTTCTACAACTTTAGTGGTCATAAATTAGATCATGCTTAACATATTACTTCAACACATAAGTAATACAAAGCCGTTTTATTTATTACAAACGATGATAAATATACATAGACATTTATAGACTACTAGCAATTGGACTAGGGCACAAAAATGCTATCAATCTCCCACTTGACCCTAGTTCCAATCTAAGTCTTAGTGTATCCCCATTGACCTAACATGTTTATCATGTTTCGCTTGAGGAAGAGCCTTGGTCAAGGGGTCGGCTGTGTTATCATCAGATGCAGCGTAGTGGATCTTCACGTCACCTCTAGCAACTATGTCGCGGATGATGTGATACTTCCTGAGTACATGTTTGGATCTGTCATGTGCCCTGGATTCCTTAGCTTGCGCAATGGCTCCGGTGTTGTCACAATAAGAGTAATTGGGTTAGATGGGTTTTGAATTACACCTAACCCAGCCATGATACTCCTGATCCATACAGCCTCCTTTGCCGCTTCTGATGCAGCAATGTACTCAGCTTCCGTCGTAGAGTCAACAATGGTGTCCTGCTTCTTGCTTTTCCAACTGAATGCTCCACCATTCAACGTAAACACATATCCCAACTGAATCTTAAAGCCATCGGGGTCTGTCTAGAAACTAGCGTCAACATATCCTTTGACGACTAGATCATCATTTCTTCCCCCGTATACAAGAAAAGCGTCTTTGGTTTTTCTCAAATATTTGAGAATCGCCTTGACTGCAATCCAGTGTTCCCCATCGGGTTTGGATTGATGTCTACTGGTACAGCTTAGGGCAAACGAGACATCCGGTCTCGTACATATCATGGCATATATTATGGACCCTATAGCCGAAGCATATGGGATCTCATTCATTCTTTTTAGCTCTGCAGGTGTCTCAGCATACTGTTTCTTACTAAGCTTTATGCCATGACGCATGGGCAACAGTCCTTTCTTTGAATTATGCATTGAGAATCTTCTCAACACTTTATCTATATAGGTGCTTTGACTTAAGCCCAAGACCAGCTTGGCACAGTCTCTATATATCTTGATCCCCAAGATGTGAGAAGCCTCGCCTAAGTCCTTCATTGCGAAACACTCACCTAACCAAGTCTTTGTTAAGAGCAAGGTAGGGACGTCGTTTCCAATGAGCAATATGTCATCAACATAGAGCACCAAAAAGACTATTTTGCTCCCATCTGCCTTTTTATACACGCAAGGTTCATCATCGTTCTTGATGAAGCCAAACTGTTTCACTACTTCATCAAAACGCTGATTCCAACTCCGAGATGCTTTCTTCAAACCATAAATATATTTGAGCAACTTACAAATCTTTCCCTTATTCTTTGGATCATCAAAACCCTCAGGCTGGAACATATAAACGTCCTCAACTAACCTCCCATTAAGGAAAGCGGTTTTGACATCCATTTGCCATATCTCATAATTATGATAAGCTGCTACGGCAAGTAGAATGCGGATAGATTTGACCATAGCTACTGGAGAAAAGGTTTCTTCTTAGTTAATTCCGTGGACTTGCCTATAACCTTTTGCTACCAGTCTTGCTTTATAGGTCTGAGGTTTTCCATCCATGTCTATCTTTATTTTAAAGATCCATTTACACCCAATGACTTTTACGCCAGGGGTTTGATCCACCATGTCCCACACTTGATTATAAGGCATGGATTGCATTTCTTCCCTCATGGCTTCCAGCCATTTCTTAGAGTCGGTTCCGTCCAGGGCCTCTCGAAAGGTAGTTGGATCACTGTCCACTAACACCTCATAATCACCTCCAGTTACTAGGAAACCGCATCTGATTGGTGCATGACTTGTCCTTTCAGACCGCCTTGGACCGTCCTCATTAACTGTAGCTATTGGTTCTTGCTCAACGACCACTTCTCGCTCTACTTCTTCTAAGGGGTTCTCCAGTGGTTCCTGAGTGACTATCTCATCTAGAACTTCATCAAGATGAATAGTCCTCCCATTGACTGTCTTGGAAATAAATTCTGAAATTTTGATCAGCTAGTCGTGCAAGATGCCACACACAATGTTACGTATGAAGCTATAACACTGTGTATGACTTCTTGTGTAGATAACTCAGGACATAAAATATAAAGCCATAAACAATGACACAGCAGATTGTTTACCCAATTCGGTGCAACGTCGCCTACGTCTGGGGGCTCTCAGCCTAGTGGAAAGATTTCACTTATCAGTAATTCGTCAGAACATACAAGTACCTGTGATCATCCCTAGATCTATACTTTATGCTACGTTTTACAGTGCAACCTATCTTAGGGTCTCCCCTTGAATCCAAGACTCCGTCTTGATTCCACTCTTCGAGCAATCGCCCTGCTCTGTCGGTTCAAGTCTTCGTTGAACTTGGTGGTTGCGTGCACTCTTCACTCACGCGATCAGCAAACCCTCAATCACCTAACTCTCAATAGTTATGTGATGCACAATATCCTAAGCTCAATCAGCAATCTCTCAGCCCGCAGACCTTCACGTCTAAGAGCCTTGCAAATTATTGCTAGGAAACAAATAAAGAACCACATGATTGCTAAGGGGGTAGCCTAAGCTTTTATAGCAATCGAGGATGAGTACTAACCCTAAAGGGTTTCCTCTTGATCACCGTCTTTCTTCTTTCCATATTCCGAGTCGTTCTGGAATTTCCTAATCGTCTTCTTGATTTTCTGCCGAAACTGCACTTTCCTGATTTCTGTCGATCAGGATGTTTGCCGAGACGCCGTCAACAATGTTACACAAGATATCGTAGAAGATGCTTCGACATTCTTTGTAACATGTTCTTCAGTTCCTTTAAAAATCAGCCAATCTCTAAAACCGTCGTAACTACAAATTCCTTTTCCAAGAATATCCCACCTCGGGCGACAAAAAATTTGTTTTCGCTTGGTTTATAGAAGTAGTATCCTTTTGTTTCTTTTGGATATCTGACTGCACTTATCTGATCTCGGTTCGAGCTTGGTTGCAAGCAACCGTTTTACAAAAGCCTCGCAACCACAGATTTTCAGGAAGGACAAAACGGGTTCCTTCCCGTACCATTTCTCGAAAGATGTCCTTTCCACTGCTTTCGACGGAGCCCTATTTATTATGAACGCGGCCGTTTGCAGAGCGTAACAATAGAAGGAGATGGAGAGATCAGTGTGACTTAACATTGATCGAACCATATCCAACAATGTCCGATTTCTTCACTCGGACGCACCATTGAGTTGCGGTGTTCCTGGCGAGGTCCATTGAGATAGTATTCCACTTTCAGTAGGATGACTAAGAAACTCTTCGGATAAGTATTCTCCACCCCGATCAGAACGGAGTGCCTTGATACTCTTTCCGAGTTGGTTTTCTACTTCAGTCCTAAACTCCTTGAATTTATCAAAGGCTTCGGACTTATGTCTCATGAGGTAGACATAACCATACCTACTAAAATCATCAGTAAATGTGATAAAGTAGCCTAAACCACCTGTGGCTGGCGTACTCATTGGTCCACATATGTCTGAATGTATTAGACTCAATAGATCACCTGCCCTCTCACCTATACCAGTGAAGGGCGCTTTAGTCATCTTGCCCATTAAACAAGCCTCGCATCTATCAATCGTTTGGAATTCGAATTGTTAGAAGTCTGTGCTTATGAAGCGCTGAGATGTGTTTCTCATTTATGTGACCTAGACGACAATGCCAGATTAGAGTTTGGCCTAAATCATAAGCTTTAAACCTCTTAGCATTAACATTATAGAGTTTTGCATATTTAATATGTATAAACCTCCAACAGTGTGGGCATTTCCATAAAACATGTTATTGCGCATAATATTAAAAAACTCGTTCTTAATATCAAAATAATAACCTTCTTTTTCAACTTTTTCAAGAAGGGATATTGATACAATATTCCTGCTGAAAGCAGGTATGCAAAACACATCAAAAAGTTCTATTACAAGCCCACTGGACAAAACACGGCCAACTGAACCCACAGCAGTTGCGGTAACTCGCATGTTGTTCCCAACTCTTAGGTCCACCTCGTTTTCCCCAACATCTCTTCTACTATGCAGTACCTGCACATCCGCACAGACATGAGACTCAACTCCAGTGTCTAGTACCTAAAGATTTATAGTAGAAAGATTTAGCTCTAATGGAATGCCTGACAAAGTAGCGGCCCCACCGCCCTTCTTCTGATCTTCCTTCAGCTACTGACAGTCCTTCTTCCAATGACCAGGTTTTTGGCAGTAGAAACAGACCGACTCCTTTACCTTCCCCTTGCCCTGCATAGGTATGGAAGGTTTAGTAATGAAATGTCGTCTGTTCTTCCCCGCTAGGTGCATTAGGCCTTTGCCCTTATCACATCCAGCTTTGAAGCCGGATCCCTTCTTCACCATTAGAACACCTTTGGGCGTACTGCCCCTTATGCTCTTCTCGGGAGTCACTAACATGCTGTGCAACTCCGATGCGGTCTTGTCCATGCCATGCATGTGATAGTTCATGAGGAACCCACCATATGAATGAGGAAGGGATTGCAGAATAAAATCCGCAGCCATCTCTTTTTCCATAGTCATTCCGAGACTAGTCATATGATTGAGATGTCCCTTCATGCGTAGGACGTGTGAACATACGGAGCTGCCTGCTGACATTTTGCAGGCAATGAGTTCTCGGAGAACAGTGTGTTTTTCAATACGTACTTTCTCTTTGAACATATCCTTGATATGTGCAAACATTGCAAACGGATCATGGGATAGCTCCATAAACTGCTTCTGGAGGTCCGCCTCCATGCAGCCCAGCATGACACACGCAACGTCGATAGAGTCGCTAAGGTGTTTTTGGTACGCATCCTTAACGACCCTCGTTGCGTTGGCAGCTGGCTCCACCGGGATAGCCTTGTCTAGGACGTACTCCCTGCGTTCCAACTTTAACACTAGTCGTAGATTTCTGTCCTAGTCGAGATAATTTTTTCCATTGAGTTTACACTTGTCAAGTATAGTCCTCAATGACAAATTAGACGAGTTTGTTGAATTACTAGCCATTTCTACACGAAGAAAGTAAATTTAATTAGAAAAGTCGAATAAATTTACGAAGATCCGAATTAAACACCAACCATCCGATTCTAAGGTTTAGAATTTTTAAACAGAGATCATTTATTTGTCAATTGAAGTACGCTAAGGCGCACCACTCCAATTGACCTATTTGGGTAGGACGTCCATCCAATTACAACCTGTGTAACTCTTGGTCAAGGTATGTGCAAAAGCACACGGCTTACCCTTCCGATGCCCCAGCTCGACCTCAGGCCGAGAATCGTGGTCGAGTCAACCAACCCTCACTTATGCATCAGTTTGGTGCAGATGCTCCGCTAAGGAGCACGACATCCCACAAGGTTGACCATTCCATATAGAACCCATTCTATCGATGCTCCTCTAAGGCGCACGAAACCAAGAGAATGTTTCTACATGGGTGTTAATTTTGGTGGCATCTCACTTGACTCAAATTATGTTGTGATTTGGTTGTGTTTAATAATTCCAAAGTATTTTGGTGCAATTACGAACCCATCATCAACAACCCGTGTTGTGACGTTTCTAATTGTATCATATACAATCTTCTTTAGAAGTCGCCATTTGCAACCCGTGCAAACACGTTTCAAAATTGAACTCATCCATCACAACCCGTGCGATGATGGTTCACAACGCTTTAATCATGCAAACAATTAAAATCTTTTTTAATCTTTGCATGTGAGGTGATGGCTTATAAACTTATAAGCTAAGCATGCAAGCATACAATTATTTCTAATAATTCAAGCAAGCAAGCATAAAGCGTTTAAATATGCATCAATAGCCCATCCTATTCTTAAGATTCTACGAGACATCACATCTTCTCGTCTTTCTCATTTAGGCTCCCACTAGCTCTTGGACTTCCTCCAAGACCATCATTGTGCTCGATTTTCCATCCTTCTCGTCTTTCAGTAGTAATTACAATTAATACTCGGTTCGTAGACTAGACAAAAAATAATTATACTTTAAGGGCTCGAATGAAAGAATAATTACACGCTAACACTAATGGTATGCAAACCGTGAAAGCGATAAAATTCTAATGGGCTACTAATGCATCATACATCTCATCACATCATCCAAAATGTTATCAGACAAACATGTTATCAAATAATATGCAATTATTCCGGTTTTAATTTTGCCAAGTTTCTTGGTCGGGTTTATCGAAACTAGACCTTTTCGAAAAACGATTTATCGAAACCGATCAAATTTAAAAGTTTTCGAAATATTGGAGAAAATCAACGTGCACGAACCAAGTCGGTCCCAAGCTCAATGGGCCGAAGCCCAATGGGCCGAACCCAACACCACGGCTCGGTTTGGGCCTAGAAAAGCCCAAACCGAGCTTCCCTCCCCTCTCGCCTCGGCAAAGAAAGGGGACGGCCCCGGTCACCGCCGGCCTCTCCCGGCCTCCGGTGACCTCTGTTCGGTACCTCCGATCCGGCTCCCCGAGAGTCTCTTCTCGGACCCGACAAATCCAATAAAAGTCCGAAAAATTCCAAGTTCAATATAATTTTCAAAAATAACATATTTCATGCAATTTACAAAAAAAAGCATTGAAAACATGTTATCGACAAATATGGCATGCAAATCATCATAAAACCGAAACAAGTTTAACCAGACGAAGATTAAGAGGGTTAACCATCCTCTGATACCATTGTAGGGTTTTGGAGCGTTCAACATCACTGAGATAGCGGAAGCATAAAAAAAAGCAATTCCAAACCTTGTCCAAGAACATGAACCATTAAATCTCAAGGCAAAATCTATTCCACAAAAAATTTACCTCTTAGTCTTTGTTGAATCAATAAAGAAGAACTATGTGATCTTCTTCTCTAAAGCAAGTCCACACCAAGAGGATGATCTTCAAGATCTTTCACTAAAAGCCTACTAGAACAATTAAGTGAAGAACAAGAGAGTAAGAAGAGAGGAGAGAGGGGGTTGTGGCCGGCCAAGGAGAGAGAGAGGGGAATTGTGAGTGAGTGAATTAATGTCTTGCTCTTTTCTACTTCATCAACTCATAAGCATGGGTCAAAAAGTGAAAGCATGGGTTTAAAGGTAAGTCATTACCCATACCCCTTAAATCACTCACCTTGTAATCAACAATCACCAACTAAGCATGGTGTCTGGCCCCCACCCTTGGACCCACCAAGGTGGCCGGCCACTTGGGCTTATTGGGCCTAAAATGGGCCCTTGTTGGGCCAGCCATGTGACCTTATGGGCCGAGCCCAATGGGCTCGCCCATGTGGTTGCGTGCCGTGTCCAAAAGCTGCCCCACCCTTTTTGTCGTTACTTATCAAACTAAGTCCGACGCGACATCGACGAAAATCTCAGTATTCTCGATTCGCTAATTATTATCTCAAACCGAACCCATGGCCCAAAACCTTCAGTTTTGTCCATGTATTGCTCCTCAAGAAACGTTAAGGTTTCCTTGTCTCCAGTTATCCGTCTTGTATGTGTGTGACCCTCCAGGTTAATGCCACCGTTGGCAGATCGGCGTAAGAGGTCTCTCTTGTCCGATCCATCATAAGTGGTCTCTAGTAAGACGTTATGATTACCCAAGGTGCATGATGATCGATAATTCGATTTAACCTTGTGCATACAAGTCACTATCCTATTATCTCTAGACATCTTGATGTATCACAAGGCATAGAGTCGTCATCCTTGTTCAATCAATCATTGTTACTTGATATGTGAGATGGCTGAGAACTTATAACCCGTATCACTGGCATGGCCATGCTCTTTCTCTTAGTCACTCTCGATCAAGAGGCCTTAACGGATATCTTTCCCATACCGTAGTATTAGGGATAAATCCCTTAGCCGTCTTTCGTGTCACTCATGCAATCCGTTCCACCACCCAATCATGCTCGTTATTGCAATCATGTTACGGAAAGCGTTAGGCGCAAGTTAAAGCTGCACGTCGACTGCATAGCGATCACAAAGACTCCTTGGTCTAAAGATATCGTGACAAGCTATCGCATTTGAATATATTCATGGCTTAATCTACGAAACACTATTCAAAGCGGGTCGTCCGATATCAATCACCTCATGATATCTATGATATGATTCCGGGATCCCTCATCCCTATGACAAGCAGAACTACGTCATTGAGAACCATCCTCATACTGGTCGCTTCAATTTTAAGCGTCTATTGACCAGGGACTCGTTAAGTGTGATCCGTACATATTTATGGTTCTACTACTTTAGTGGTCATAAATCAGATCATGCTTAACATACTACTTCAACACATAAGTAATACAAAGCCGTTTTATTTATTACAAACGATGATAAATAGGCATAGACATTTATAGACTACTAGCAATTGGACTAGGGCACAAAAATGCTATCATGTTGACTATAAGAACTTCCTTGGACTTGCCCTTGAGATTCTTTTCAACACTCACGAGCATACTAAGAAGCTCTGTCACAGTCTTATCTATGTCATGCATATTGTAATTTCCAACGAAATCACAATATATCTCTGGAAGTGAATGCCGCACAAAGTCTACAGACATTTCCTTATTCACAGGATGACTGAGTCTTGTCAAGTGTTTCGAAAGACATTTCATCTTAAGGACATGGGGACTGACAGGAGCTCCAGCCTTTAGCTTGCAAGACATCAATTCACTAAAAGTGTCGTATCTTTCGACACGCGCTTTCTCTTTGAACATTTTCTCGATCTCTGCCATTAAGGCCTTGGGATCATTGGAAATTTCCAAGAACTGCTTTTGCAAGTCAGGCACCATACTGCCCATCATGATGCACTGCACGTCGATCCGGTCACTAAGGAATTTCTGGTAGGTATCCTTTAGTGCCCTTGCGGCGTCCAGTGCTAGCTCAGTAGGTGGTTTCTGGTTAAAGATATAATCCTTACGTTCATGCTTGAAAACGAGTCTCAAGTTCCGGTCCCAATCAAGGAAGTTTACTCCATTAAGCTTATCCTGTTCGATTAGCGACCTAAGCGCGCTGTTACCAGAATGATTCGTGTTTGCCATTTATATCTACACAATAAACAAAATTTTAATTAGTATTAATTAAAATTGAAGTTGGAGATTTACTTATAAAACACTTTCTGATTCTAACATTAGAATCTGAACCAGGATCCTTTCATACTCTCAATTGAAGTGAACGGAGGCTCAGTGCTCCAATTGAGAGCATCAAGGTAGGAATACATCCATCTACAAGACCGTGTAGTTCATGGCTAGGGTTTGTACTGTAAGTATGTGGCATACCCTATACTGATACCCTAGTTAAGCCCTAGCTTACAATCGTAGACAAGTCTACCAAGCTTGAACTATGGGTAGAACTAATGTGGCTACTACGCGAAGGCGCACGCACCCACACAGAACTATCCATCTCATCCAGACTTCTCCTCTATGAATGTTACGCGGAGGCGTATCGACATCCATAGGGTCAAAGCCCTTTTGAGTACCCAAACTTGGATGGTATCACGCTTGACTTGTAATTACTTGCGTTTAAGTGAATTATAACAGTCAGATTGTATATCGATACAATCTTAATCTGGAATCATAAATTGCAAATTCATGCAAAGATAATCCCTTAGCAGGTTACATGCAAGTATGATTAAATACCGGGTTTTTAATCTTTGCATGTGGGTGATAGCTAATCATACATAAACTTGTATATTAAAAATATCATACATTCGTATATTCATACATATAAATGTAACGGTAAATCTAGCAAAACTAATCCTAAAGACTTGATCTTCAAGCTCCAGACTTACTCCATTCTTGTGGAATCCCACTGGCTTCGAGCCTCCTCCAACCATCGAGTCTTCCTCTTGACTTGTATCTTGCGTCGGTCTTCATGATTACAAATTCAAAAACAATAAATAAATTACAAATCACGACACGCATGCCTTATTTACTACAACCCAAAACTTAGCAACACGCAGGTTGCAAAACCGAAATTAAAATACAAGTCTAGAGGGCTTAGCTATACATCATGTGATCACTCAGCATGCTTATCAAACAACAAATTTTTCCAAATTTTATCTTTCTTAAGTGTGGAAAAATTCCGGTTTATCGAAATCGGACGGTTTAATTAATTAATTGAATTTTGAATCGGTTCACGTTGGTTTATCGAAACCGAACCAAATCTGAAAAATAAAATTTTAGGGCTTTATATATTCTCGCGAACCGGCCGGTTCAGCTCGAATCTAGTCGAGCCGAACTGGCCCAACCGAGGTCGCCCGCGGAGGCAACCATGGTGGCCCACGAGGGCTGCCATGGTCGCTCGCGGGGCTGACTATGGTCGCCCACGGGAGCGACCATGGTCGCCCGCGAGGGCTGCCATGGTCGGCCCTAGGGTAGACCCTGGTTCCCCGCGAGGCAACCATGGTGGCCCGCGAGGGCTGCCATGGTCGCCCGTAGGCAACTTGGGCGGCCATTCCATGGTCCACCAAAGGTATCGACCATGGCTCGGCCATGGCTAACCAGAAACAACTCCAAAAATTAATTTTTTCAATTTTTCAAAACCAATTTTTTCAATTTCATGCATATTCATATGATGAGCACAAGAACATAAAATAAAAAAATCAGATTATGCACAAGTAATTAAACTCAAAACAACCATGCTTTGATACCACTGAAAGGGATTCCTATGGGTTCTAAACAATAATTTCATGCAGCGGTATGAATTGATCTATGGGAATCGAAGAAAAACTAATGATCTTAATGAGAAATTTAGCATGCATTCAACGTTATCAAACCTGAAAAATTACCTTTAATCGATTGAAAACACAAGAGTAGTGTTTCTCTATCAAGTCCACACAAGCACAATAACCTTGATCGGTTTTCTCTCACTATCTTGCTAATGAAATTGAGAAGAAGAAAACAAAGTTGCAATGGTGGAATGGAGAGGGAGGGTCGACAATGTGAGGGGGAATTGGGAGAATGATTGCCGAAAATATGAGCCAAATAGGGTAAGAAAATATTGTGTAATTATCTTAAAAATCTAATTTTTAAATTCAAATAAATAATTAAACAACTTACCCATTTAATCTCATAATCACACTCTTGCCCCATTCATGAATTAAAACTCTAAATAGGCTTCAAGCCCATTTAACCAAATCCATATTAAAAACCATTTAATTGAGTTCTAATTATGGTTTAGCTAAACCGGTCCAATTTCCCTAACTCGATTTCTTCAACCGTCTAGTTAATAAACCTAGGCCAGAAATCAACCGAATTATTTTCAATTTGACTAAACTGAAAAGCAGATTCTCCCAATTTCTATCCATATTTAATTGTCATGTGTTGTACTTAAAGTGCGTGACCCTCTATGATCACGACCCGTTGGTAGACTGGTAAAATTACTATTTTACCCTTTCCATCATAAGTGGTCTCTAGGAAAATATTATGATTACCCAACGTTCGTGATTATCGATTATTCGACTTAACCTGTTATCGTACATGGAACTGTCCTTTTATCAAACCGATATTCATATTGATCAATAGGCATACAATCGTCACCCTAATTTATCAATCACTATTTCTTGATATCTGAGATGACTGAAAACTAATACTAAGGTATCACCTGCACGGTCATGCTATTCCTTCAGTCATACTCATCAAGTGGTCTAAACGGATATCTTTCTCATACTCATCAAGTGGTCTAAATCCCTCAGACGCCTTTCGAGATCACAAATGCAATTAATATCCAAGCCAATCAAAGACGTGATAACTACACTTTTACAGGTAATGTTAGACTAGGTCAAACTTAGGTATTCGTTACACAGTGCACACAAAGACTCTTTAATAACAAGCTACGATCTGTGAGTATCTCATGACTGGATCTATGTTGCATACTCACAATCGGGTTGTCCGATATCATCGACCTGATGATATCTATGATATAACTCCGGCACGCACTTTACCATGATCAGTAGAGCATGATCAGAAGGAGTTGGTCTCATACTGATCGCTTCTGAAGAAGCTTAGCTGATCAGGGACTTATCGAATGCAACACATAATGATATAAATCAAATTACATTAGATATTCTACTACAACACATTAGTAATATAATGCTTTTATTATATTGAAAGATGATGTACGTTACAATATAGATTGAGGAATTACATTGGACTAGGGCATAATCCTAACAAAAGCACTAGGGCGCTTTCCTAGTACATGGGTGGCGCGCACAATAGCTGTGAGGTAGATCAATTGAACTAGATCTTTCGAGGGTCAGACCTCTTCTTGACTCCAGGAATTTTCTTAACAATCGAGTTTATGATAGGAACACGATCTGTAGATGTGCCCTTTGAAAGAGATCACCACGGGTTCCAATCGATGAATATCATGCAGCGGACGTTATGTAACCGTGGTGATCGAAACAAGCTCTGATCTTAATGTAAATTCAACATGTTATATATATATGTATATTAAATCTGAAAGTTACCTCTTCTAATCGATGAAAACACAAGCTTAGTGTTTCTCTATTAGGTCCACACAAGCACCACAACCAAAGAAGGTTTTCACTCAAATTTTTGCTATGAATTTTGAGAGAAGCTTGTAAACAATGGAGGATGAGAGGGAGAGGATTTTCGGCAATCAGGGGGAGAGAATGAGGGAGGAAGTTGCTGAAAAATAATTGAGGATAATCGAAGATATTATGTGATTTTAATTTGAAAATTAATTGAATTTCAAATTAAAATTGCATCATCTATCCTTTATAATCTCTTATTTCCATTTGTTCCCACTCATAACTTAAATCCCTAAATGGGCTTCAAGCCCGTTTAACTAAAACCCAAATTAAACCCATTAACTTGAGTTCTAATTTCGGTTTAGACAAAACGGCTCAATTCCCTCGAATTGATTTCTTCAACCGTCTGGTTAAAACCTTAGGCCAGAAAACTACTGAATTGTTCTCAATTGTCATCCATAATTGTTTTCATGTATCGTGCTTAATGCGTGTGACCCTCTAGGCTCACGAATAATTGGCAGACTGGTAAAACTACTATTTTACCCTTTCCATCATAAGTGGCCTCTAGCAAGACATTATGATTATCAAGTATTCGTGATTATCGATTATTCGACTTAACCTGTGATCGTACATGTCACTTTCCTTTTATCAAACCGATATCCAGATTGATCAATAGGCAGAGAATGGTCATCCTAATTTATCAATCACTGTTTCTTGATATCTGAGATGACTGAAAACTGATACTAAGGTATCACCTGCACGGCCGTGCTCTTCCTTCAGTCATACTCATCAAGTGGCCTAAACGGATATCTTTCTCATACCGTAGTATGAGTTATAAATCCCTCATACGCCTTTCGAGTTCACTAGTGCAATCAATATCAAAGCCAATCGAAGCCGTTATAGTTACCCTTTTACAGATAACGTTAGACTAGGTCAAACTTATGTATTCGTTACACAGTGTACACAAAGACTCCTTGGTCTTAGGATATAATGACAAATTACGATATGTGAGTATCTCATGACTGGATCTATGCAGCATATTCACAATCGGGTTGTCCGATATCATCGACCTGATGGTATCTATGATATAACTCCGGCACATACTTTTCCATGATCAGTAGAGCGTGATCACAAGGACTTGGTCTCATACTGATCGCTTCTTAAAGAAGCTTAGCTGATCAGGGACTTATCAAATGTAATTCTTTCTGATCTATAGATCTACTATTAGTGGTTACACACATAATGACATAGATCAAATTACATTCGATAAATTACTACAACACATTAGTAATATATGCCGATTTATTTATTCGGAAAGATGATAAAACATTACATCTGTAGATCACTTATATATTGGATTGGGGCATAACTCTAACAATCTCCCACTTGCCCCTGGTTCCAATTTAACTTCTGATCTACTCCCATAGACTCTACATGTTCCTCATGCCTAGGCTACGGCTGAGCCTCTGTCAAGGGATCGGCCATATTATCATCAGTCGAATAGTGTTTAATCTCCACATCACCTTTATATGTGATAACTCTCACGAGGTGATTTCTGCTGAGTATATGTTTGGATCTGTTGTGAAATCTGGGCTCTTGAGCAATAGCTACGGATCCTGTGTTGTCCCACAACAAGCTTATCGGATCAGACGCTCGCGTCGTTGCATCTAATCCGATCAGAAAGCTTCCAATCTATACGGCCTCTGTAACTGCTTTTGTTGCAGCTATATACTCAGCCTTCATAGTAGAGCTGGCCATTTTGGCTTGCTTAAAGCTTGTCCAGCTGAAAGCGCCAACACTCAACACAAAATATATCCTGACTGAATTTTAAAGTCATCTGGATATGTCTGAAAACTAGCATCGACTTTTCCTTTGACTACTAGTTCTCTATCTTCATCCCCATACACCAAAATGCATCCTCGATCCTCCTCAAATATTTGAGGATGGCCTTTGACAGCAATCCAGTGTAATTGGTCGGGGTTAGATTGGAATCTGCTGGTACAACTTAATGCAAACGAGACTTCCAGTCTCGTGCACATCCTGGCATACATGATGGATCCCACAGCCGAAGCATAAAGGATCTTACTCATCCTACTCAGCTTATCAGGAGTACTAGGACTCTGTAGCTTGCTGAGCTTAATGTTGAACGAGATCACCACGGGTTCCAATCGATAAATATCATGCACCGGACGTTCTGTAACCGTGGTGATCGAAACAAGCTTGATCTTAATGTAAATTAAACATATTATATATATATATATATATATATTAAATCTGAAAGTTACCTCTTCTAATCGATGAAAACACAAGTTTAGTGTTTCTCTATTAGGTCCACACAAGCACCACAACTGAAGAAGGTTTTCACTCAAATTTTTGCTATGAATTTTGAGAGAAGCTTGACAACAATGGAGGATGAGAGGGAAGAGAGAATTCAGCAATGAGAGGGAGAGAGTGATAGGATTAGTTGCTGAAAATTAGAGAAGATAATGGAAGATATTATGTGATTTTAATTTGAAAATTAAATTGAATTTCAAATTAAAATTGCATTATCTATCCTTTATAATCTCTTATTTGCATTTGTTCCCACTCATAACTTAAATCCCTAAATGGGCTTTAAGCCCGTTTAACTAAAACCCAAATTAAACCCATTAACTTGAGTTCTAATTTCGGTTTAGACAAAACGGCTCAATTTCCTCGAATTGATTTCTTCAACCATCTGGTTAAAACCTTAGGCCAGAAAATTACTGAATTGTTCTCAATTGTCATCCATAATTGTTGTCATGTATCGTGCTTAATGCGTGTGACCCTCTAGGCTCACGAATAATTGGCGGACTGGTAAAATTACTATTTTACCCTTTCCATCATAAGTGGCCTCTAGCAAGACATTATGATTATCCAATGTTCGTGATTATCGATTATTCGACTTAACCTGCTGTCGTACATGTCACTGTCCTTTTATCAAACCGATATCCAGATTGATCAATAGGCATAGAATGGTCATCCTAATTTATCAATCACTGTTTCTTGATATCTGAGATGACTGAAAACTGATACTAAGGTATCACCTGCATGGCCGTGCTCTTCCTTTAGTCATACTCATCAAGTGGCCTAAACGGATATCTTTCTCATACCGTAGTATGAGTTATAAATCCCTCAGACGCCTTTCGAGTTCACTAGTGCAATCAATATCAAAGCAAATCAAAGCCGTTATAGTTACCCTTTTACAGATAACGTTAGACTAGGTCAAACTTAGGTATTCGTTACACAGTGTACACAAAGACTCCTTGGTCTTAGGATATAGTGACAACCTACGATATGTGAGTATCTCATGACTGGATCTATGCAGCATACTCACAATCGGGTTGTCCGATATCATCGACCTGATGGTATCTATGATATAACTCCGGCACATACTTTGCCATGATCAGTAGAGCGTGATCACAAGGAGTTGGTCTCATACTGATCGCTTCTTAAAGAAGCTTAGCTGATCAAGGACTTGTCAAATGTAATTCTTTTTGATCTATAGATCTACTATTAGTGGTTACACACATAATGACATAGATCAAATTACATTCGATATATTACTACAACACATTAGTAATATATGCCAATTTATTTATTCGGAAAGATGATAAAATATTACATCTGTAGATCACTTATATATTGGACTGGGGCATAACTCTAACACCCTTCTCTCTTCACGAGAAGTCATTGATTGCACTAGTGGAGAAATCGAAACAGTGCCCTCGCACACGCACTTTTCTGAACTCGGGTCTTCAAGATCATCACAGGTAGTAGACATGTTTATCATAAACTCTTTCACCAGGGAGGGATAGAGTGTACTGATATTTGAGACTGTCTTGAGCAGCTTTAATAATTCTGGAATGCATTAGGGTTTCCTTAACCGTTTAAGATCTTGGTTTCCCAATTCCTTATCGCCGAATATCTTTTCAGAATCTCTATCATGGCAGGAAGCTTTCCATAAGCATAACACAATCCAGACTTTCCAAAAGTAAAAAAAAAACTAGAGACATTATTAAAGCTTTCGCTTGCTTGGCTCCATCTTAGAACTCCGTCCTCTGTGTGGAAAGACACATTATCCATAGAAACAACAGTAACATTCTTTGGTGGCTTCTAGCCTCCCACTGATTTCTTGTTTTCATGAGAAAAGGGCGGCATAAGATCTTCTTTTTTCTTTTCTGGTTCTCCTTCCTCTCTAGAAGGAAATGATACATCAACAATAGGCACAACATCCATCTTCTTCTTCTCGTTCTTTTCCTCGATAGGAATCATAACTTCCTCTTCGTGCAACAAAGCTTGCAGATCATAAACCCTGAGATTGGGAAACAGAATAAGAAGAGTCGCCTCCCTCAGAATTACCATTTTTGTTCCCCTCAACAACTTCAATTTCTTCAGCTTTATTTTCTTGGAGAAGTAGAACCATCCGCATCAGTATGAACAAGATCTGTACATACAAATTCTATGAGAAAGAGGGTCTCGATGGTCTTCTTGAGCACGCTAATCTCCTTACTGAGCTCCTCTCTCAACATTCTCTTACTTTCTCTCTTCTCAGCCAAAATCTTTTTCAGAGTCATAGTCTCCTCGTTTTGAGGTGTATCCGTCTTAACATTATGACTTAGCGCCTTAGCGTCAGCGGAAGTAACAATGGATGTTGGAACATCCTGCATACCATCTTGCCCTTCCCCAATCTCAGGCAGATACTCATCAAGAGTAGATGAAATTTTGGGAAGAATCTCTTCGGCTTTGGCTTCTTCATCTCAGAACTCAGATGCTTCAGTGATATAGTCTTCATCATTAGGCGTCAAATCCACAAGTTCTTCAGGTGCAACTTCGTCATGCTCTGCTCGGGCGACTGTAGATCCTTCACCAGACAAGTTGCCTGAATGTAAATCCTAGTTTTTGGGAAAGTGACGTAGAGGCCGAGGAAATCGGTGAGATGCAGAGACGCCTGATTTTTCTGCTGCAGATAACCGAGAGGTTCGGGCATGTGATTGGTTGAAAGTCTCGTCAGTAGATGACAAAACAAAAGGTCTTGTTTCCCTTTCTGATTTTGTGTTTGTTTTTGGAATAAGAATGAAACAGGCTTGGATAAAGTGGGCCCAGATTCGAATTTGTAGACCCTAGATCGTCTGTTAGAGAGAGAGAGTAAAACAAATCAACAAAAACTCTCCCTTCTTTCCTTGATGTTCTTACTCCAAGCAGCAAAGTCCAAAGGAGGACCTTAGACTTTCAAATCGATCTGCATCCAACGTTTTTGTGATGATGTCTGCCAGTTGTTTCTTTGTGGGGAGATACTCAAGCTTTATTTTCTTGCCCTCTACAAGCACTCGGATGAAGTGGTGCCTGATGTTTATGTGATTGGTTTTGCTATGATGCACAAGATTCTTTGAGATGTTGATGGCACTAATGTTGTCACAGAACAATGTCATGACATATTGCTTGACATTATACTCTGCAAGCATCTGCTTCATCCATAACAGTTGAGAGCAGCTACTTCCGGCGACAATATATTTGGACTCATTAGTTTATAGGGATATACAATTTTGTTTCTTGCTGAGCCAGGAGACAAGGTTATTGTAAAATTATCCACCCGAGGTGCTTCTTCGATTAGATGTGCTTCCAACCCAGTCGACGTCGCAATATCCAACAAGTGTAGATGATGTATTAAAAGAATATAGTAGACCTAGATCAGTTGTTCCTGATATGTACCTCACAATTCTTTCTGCTTGAGCTAGGTGACCTGTATTTGGATTGGCTTGATACCAAGGACAGATTCCCACTTGATCATCCTTAGTAAGCTTTACATGTGTAGCAACCAGAGTTTTCTTGTGTGAAGACTTTTCCAAACCAAACTTCTTCACAATGGTCTTGGCATACTTGCTTTGAGATATAAACATGCCACCATTCATCTGTTTGATCTAGAATCCTAGAACGTAGGTTAGCTCTCCTACCATACTTATCTCGAACTCAAACTGCATATGTTGCACAAACGTTGCACCATCTTGTCTGGCATTCCACCAGAAACATTGTTGTCCGCATAGATTTGAGTAATGAAAATTTTGATTCCTTCATTCTTTATGACAAGGGTCTTATCAACTCTCCCTCGGATACAGTCATTTTGAACTAAGTACTGAGTTTAACGTTCATACCTGGCTCGAGGGGCTTGCTTAAGTTTGTAGACATGGTTTGGAGAAGTGTGGTCTTCATATCCTTTTGGCTAAGCAACATAGACTTCTTCGTTTAGGTATCCAATGAGGAGAGCGTTCTTTACGTCCATCTGATAGAGTTTGAATCGTAAATGGCAAGCTATGCTGAGAAGAAGTCGGATAGCCTCAAGTCTGGCCATGGGGGCAAAAGTCTCATCGAAGTATACCCCTTCCACTTGAGTATACTCTTGGGCTACAAGTCTCGCCTTGTTCCGAGTAATGTTTCCTTGCTCATCTGATTGGTTCTTGAAGATCCATTTTGTCCCGATAACATTGACATTTCTTGGTATTGGTACCAGCTCCCAAACTTCATTCCTTTCGAACTGTACTAGTTCTTCTTGCACGGCACACGCCCAGTATTCATTGTTTATGGCTTCTTGTACGTTCTTGGGTTCCATCTTTGAAACGAAGCACAAGTTACTGATCATGTCGAGATCATGTCACCAATCACATCATGAGGTGGGTGATTCTTCTGAATTCTCATTGATGGATTTTTCTGATCAGCTTTTGGAGACGATTCTTCTTGTTCAATGGAACATGCTTTGTCAGTGCCATCTCGTCCGACTTTTGGAGTATTCACAATAGCTTCGTCGTCGTCATTAGGGTGTTCTGAGCTATCATCAACTTCTACGTTTATGGACTCCATCTCATTTGTTGAATGCCCGAAAGACACGACTATTTCTATAATATCCAAGAAAAATACCATCGTCATGATCAAGTTGCCTTCGTGGTTCTCTATCGGCGATAATGTAACATATCGAACCAAAGACACGGAAATATTCCCCCCCCACTCCATATTTCATAGAGTGTGAACGTAGTACCTGGATGGAGGGTAACACGATTGTGAATATGGCAAGCCGTGTTCATCACTTCTTCCAAGAAGTGTAGGGGTATGTCTTTGGATAGCATCATGACATGAGCCATCTCTTGTAAAGTTCTGTTCTTCCTCTTAACGATTCTATTCTGTTGAGGTGTTATGGGGGCAGAGAACTCGTGAGCTATTCCTTCGGCGTCACAAAAATTGGCAAAGCTGGTGTTTTTAAATTCAAGCCCAAGTTCACTTCTTAGTCTGTCCACTGTGCCAAAACTTTCTCCTTTCTTCCTTTGAACTTTTCGGCATAGAGCTTCAAAGACGGAGAATGTGTCTGACTTTTCTCGAATAAAGTCAACCCAGGTAAATCTTGAAAAGTCATCGACACAGACAAAAATATACTTCTTTCCTCCTATGGTCTTGACTTGCATTGGTCCCATGAGGTCGACAAGTAGAAATTCTAAAACTCGAGACGTGGTAATTGACTTGTTTACCTATCTGACATTTTCCGCAGATCTTGCCTTCCACAATTTTTAGATCTGGAACTCCAATGATAGCTTGTTTAGATAGGTTTTTTTTGCATGCTTCTTAAGTCATATGTCCAAGTTTTTGATGAAATAGTTTGGTTTCATGAGCTTTGGACATAAAACACTTGGTGGATCTAGGAGCTTGGTTAGGGGACCATATGTAAAAATTGTATCGTGACCTGAGACCTTTCATCAGTTCTTCTTGATGTTTATTCACAACCACAGATTTGTCAAGAGTAAAGTTGACACATAGATCCATATTACATAGGTGGCTGATGCTAATAAGATTGGGAGTGAGTCCTTCTACTAATAACGTCTCCTTTAAACAAGATGAGCTAGGGTAGTTTAGCTTGCCATTTCCCAAGACCTTGGCCTTCACACCATCACCAAAGGTGATAAAGCAATTTGAACAACGAGTTATGGTAGTCAACAATGGAAGGTTACCAGTCATATGTCGAGACGATCCACTATCAAAATAACAATCGTTGGTTGCAGAGGCATTTAAAGAGGTGTACGCAATATGAGCTTGATGGTGTACCTCTTTTACTCGCCATTCTTGTCGAGGTTGAGCTTTCTTGATGGATGTCTTGCGTTTAATGGAGCTGTTTCCATAAGGGCGATACCATAATGATTGAATATGACCTCTTTGTCCATGGTAATGACAGACCCAGTTATGCCTTTTATTTTTTGAGCTGCCATGATGGTGTTTTTTTTCCGGCTGACTATTGCCAGATGTCTGTGACATCTGTCGTGGCATGTTGGTGACAGTCGTTTGGGGGACGTATGTAGTCTTGGATATTGAGGCTCCTTTTGAGTAATCAAGGCCTTCCATGATTTTCGCCAGTTTACCAATGGATAGAATTTGATCCAAAGTGTCAGTGTTTGAATTCACCTTCTTGGCTGACTTGGTCATTAGCTCTAGATCCCCACATAGATGAGAAGTTTCACGTTTGAGGTCAATGATGGTTTCGAGAAGCCTAGTCTTTTCTGAAATAGATCACCACGGCTTCCAAACATTGAAAATCATGCAGCGGACAATATGTAACCGTGGTGATCGTAAAAAAATTGATCTTAATGCTATTTGAACAAGTTATAAACATAATTAAAATATGATATTTACCTCTTGTAATTGACAAGAACACAAGCGTAGTGTCCTCTCTATCAAGTCCACACAAGAACACAACCGAAATGGTTTTTCTCTCAAACTTTTTGCTAGAAAAATTAGAGAGAAAACTTTGAGCAATAATGGAGGTAGAGAAAGTGAGTGATTTCGGCAATGAGGGAGAGAGAGAGGGGAGTTGGTTGCTGAAAAATTCAAAGAATAAGATAATAATAGATTATGTGATTTTTAAATTGAAATTAAATTGAATTTCAAAATAAAAATTGCATTATCTATCCTTTTAATCCTTCTTATTTGCATTTGACCCCTCTCTTATCTTAAATCCCTAAATGGGCTTTAAGCCCATTTAACTAAAACCCAAATTAAACCCATTAACTTGAGTTCTAATTTCGATTTAGTCAAAACGGCTCAATTTCCTCGAATTGATTTCTTCAACCGTCTGATTAAAACCTTAGGCCAGAAAACTACCGAATTGTTCTCAACTCTCATCCATAATTATTGTCATGTATTGTGCTTAATGCGTGTGACCCTCTAGGCTCACGAATAATTGGCAGACTGGTAAAATTACCATTTTACCCTTTCCATCATAAGTGGCCTCTAGCAAGACATTATGATTATCCAATATTCGTGATTATAGATTATTCGACTTAACCTGTTATCGTACATGTCACTGTCCTTTTATCAAACCGATATCCAGATTGATCAATAGGCATAGAACGGTCATCCTAATTTATCAATCACTGTTTCTTGATATCTGAGATGACTGAAACCTGATACTAAGGTATCACCTGCATGGTCATGCTATTTCTTCAGTCATACTCATCAAGTGGCCTAAACGGATATCTTTCTCATACCGAAGTATGAGTGATAAATCCCTTAGACGCCTTTCGAGTTCACTAGTGCAATAAATGCCAAAGCCAATCGAAGCATTTGTTACATAGTGTACACAAAGACTCCTTGGTCTTAGGATATAATGACAAGTTACGATATGTGAGTATCTCATGACTGGATTTTTGCAGCATACTCATAATCGGGTTGTCCGATATCATCGACCTGATGATATCTATGATATAACTCCGGCATATCTTTGCCATGATCAGTAGAGCGTGATCACAAGGAGTTAGTCTCATACTGATCGCTTTAGAAGAAGCTTAGCTGATCAGGGACTCTATCGAATGCAACTCTTTCTGATCTATAGTTCTACTATAAGTGATTACACACATTATGACATAGATCAAATCACATTAGATATATTACTACAACACGTTAGTAATATTATGCCTTTTATTATGTAGAATAATGATGTCCGTTACAATATAGATTGAGGAATTATTTTGGACTAGGGCACAAATCTAACAATCTCCCACTTGCCCCTAGTTCCAACCTAAGTTCCAATCTACCCCCATAGACTTCACGTGCACCTCATGCTTAGGCTGCGGTAAAGCCTTTGTCAGGGGATCAGCAACATTGTCATCAGTCGGTACATAAGCCATCTCCACATCACCGTTATCAATATACTCTCTGATAATGTGATACTTCCTGTGTATGTGTTTAGTTCTGTTGTGGAATCTGGGCTCTTGAGCTAATGCTATGGCCACAATGTTGTCACACAACAAGCTTACCGGATCAGATGCTCGCGGCATTACATCTAATCCAGTTAGAAAGCTTCTAACCCATACGGCTTCCTTAGCTGCTTCTGCTGCAGCTATGTACTCAGCCTCTGTTGTAGAATCGGCATTTGTGGCTTCCTTGAAGCTCTTCCAGCTGAATGCTCCGCCATTTAACACGAATACAAATCCTGCTTGTGATTTGAAATCATCAGGATCTGTCTGAAAGCTAGCATCAACATATCCTGTGACTGCTAGTTCTCCATCTTTCCCACCATACACTAGGAATGCGTCTTTAGTTCTCCTTAGATACTTTAGGATACTCTTGACAGCAGTCCAGTGCTCCTGGCCTGGGTTAGATTGGTATCTGCTGGTACAGCTTAACGCGAACGAGACGTCTGTTCTCGTGCAAATCATAGCATACATGATGGATCCCACAGCCGAAGCATATGGGATCTTACTCATTCTGCTTAGCTCATCATGAGTCTTAGGACTCTGTTGTTTGCTAAGCTTAATGCCATGTCGCATGGGTAAGTATCCCTTCTTAGAATCAAGCATTGAGAATCTTCTCAACACCTTATCTATGTAAGTGCTCTGACTTAAGCCCAATATTCTCTTGGGTCGATCTCTGTAGATCTTGATGCCCAAAATGAAAGCAGCATCACCTAAGTCCTTCATCGAGAAGCATTTCCCTAACCAAGCTTTAACTTCAAGCAGGATTGGGATGTCATTCCCGATGATCAGTATGTCATCGACATATAGCACTAGGAATACTATTTTACTCCCACTCACTTTCTTATATACGCAAGGCTCACTTTCGTTTTTGATAAAACCGAATTCCCTTATGGCTTCATCAAAACGAATGTTCCAACTCCGTGAAGCTTGCTTTAATCCATAAATGGATCTAGGCAGCTTACAGAACTTTCCAAGATTCTCTGGATCAACAAAACCCTCGGGCTGTGTCATATACACATCCTCTTTTAAGTTCCCGTTAAGGAAGGCGGTTTTGACGTCCATCTGCCATATCTCATAGTCGTAGTATGCTGCTATGGCTAGAATGATCCGGATAGATTTGACCATAGCCACAGGTAAAAAAGTCTCGTCATAATCGATACCTACGATTTGGCGATATCCTTTCGCACACAGTCTAGCTTTATAGGTCTGAGGTTTATCCATCCATGTCGGTCTTAATTTTATAGACCCATTTGCAACCGATGGGTTTTATCCCACGGGTTTGATCCACCAAGTTCCAGACTTGGTTATCTGACATGGATTTCATTTCCTCATTCATGGCGTTCTTCCATTTTTCGGAGTCTGGACTGACCAAAGCTTGTCTGTAGGTTTCTGGATCATCCTGATCCACCAACATCAAGTCATTTCCTTCAGTGGCTAGGAAGCCATATCTGATAGGAGCTTGACGAGATCTCTCATACCTTCTTGGACTATCTGGAATGGGTGTCGGGATTGGTTGTTGATCAATGACCTCTTCTGGCTCCTGTATTTCTACATTCGGCGTAGTGGGTTGCTCCGTATCTTCTTGAATTTCTTCAAGATGCACGGCACTCCCACTAGCTCTTTTGGAAATAAATTCCTTTTCCAAAAATACCCCTCCTCGAGCAACAAAAACTTTGTTCACGCTGGGTTTGTAGAAATAGTATCCCTTGTTTCTTTAGGGTACCCCACAAAGACACATTTGTCTGATTTGGGTTCGAGCTTATCGCCTTGCAAACGCTTGACGTAAGCTTCACATCCCTAAATCTTAAGGAAAGCTAATAAGGGTTTCTTCCCGTTCTATACTTCGTATGGAGTGCTTTCCACTGCCTTTGTAGGAGCCCGATTCAATATGAATGCGGCCGTTTCTAGGGCATAGCCCCAGAAGGAGATAGGAAGATCAGCCTGACTCATCATTGATCGAACCATGTCAAGCAAGGTCCGATTTCTCCGTTCGGATACACCATTAATTTGAGGTGTTCCAGGCGGAGTCAATTCAGAGATGATCCCACACTCCTTTAAATGACTGTGAAAATCTTGGTCTAAGTACTCACCGCCTCGGTCAGATCGAAGCGCCTTTATACTTTAACCAAGCTGATTCTGTGCTTCGTTCTGGAACTCTTTGAACTTGTCAAAGGTTTCCGACTTATGTCTCATAAGATAAACATACCCATATCTACTGAAGTCATCAGTGAATGTAACGAAGTAGTGAAAACCTCTTCTGGCCTGAGTGCTCATAGGCCCACAAACATCGGAATGTATGAGGCCTAGTAAGTCACTCGCCCTTTCTCCTAAACCGGCAAAAGGTGCTTTTGTCATTTTGCCCATAAGGCATGACTCGCATCTCTCAATTGAAGTGAATTCACACGGACTTAGAAGCCCACACTTGTGAAGTGTTGAGATGCGTTTCTGGCCTATATGGCCTAAGCGGCAGTGTCATATCACAGTCTGGTTTAAATCATCGGATTTAACCCTTTTGTTACTGATATTATAAATCGAGCTAGTGTCAGTGTTTTGAATATTAAGAATATATAAACCACCAACTAATGAAGCATTGTAGTAAAACATGTTTTTCTTGAAAATACTAAAAACTCCATTATCAATTTAAAAATGATATCCTTCCTTGTCGAGCAAGGAAATTGAAATAATATTTCTGCGAAACGCAGGTACACAATGAACATCATTTAAAAATAAAACTAGCCCACTGGGAAAACTGAGACTAATATCTCTTACAGCAGTTGTCGAGACTTGATTGCCATCGGCAACTTGTAGGTCCGCCTCGCCCTTGCTCACTTCTCTTCTACTTCCCAGAGCCTGCACATTAACACAAATGTGAGATTCTGCACCGGTATCAAGTACCCAAGAATCTGAAGTAGATAAACTGAGATTGAGCTCAATAACAAATATACCTGATCCTGAAGACGTGGAAGCTCCACTCTTCTTAAGAAACAACTTGTGTTTTTTGCAATCCTTCTTCCAGTACCCTAGTCCTTGGCAATAGAAGCAGACGACATCCTTCTTAGGATTCTCAACAGCCTTTGGAGCTGCTGGACCCTTAGGATGTCGAATCTTCCCTGCTAGGTGCATAGGAGCCTTACCCTTGCCCAGGCCGGCTTTCTTGAAGCTCACTTGCTTGTTGACCATAAGAACCTCCTTGGTTTTCCCCTTGAGATTCTTTTCAACAGTCACGAGCATACCATGAAGCTCTGACATGGTTTTATTCATGTCATGCATATTGTAATTTCCAACGAATTCACGATATGCTTATGGAAGTGAATGCAGCACAAAGTCTGCAGACATTTCCTTGTCCACAGGATGACCTAGTCTGGTCAAATGTTCCAAAAGACGTTTCATCTTAAGGACATGAGGACTGACAGTAGCTCCAGCCTTTAGCTTGCAAGACATCAGTTCAACGAAAGTGTCGTATCTTTCGACACGCGCTTTCTCTTTGAACATTTTCTCGATATCAGCCATACAGGCTTTGGGATCGTCGGAAATGTCCAAGAACTGTTGCTGCAAGTCCGGCACCATACTGCCCATCATGATGCACTGCACGTCAATCCGGTCGCTAAGGAATTTCTGGTAGGTATCCCTTAGCGTCCTTGAGGCGTTCAGTGTTGGTTCAGTAGGTGCTTGTTCCTGGGTAAGGATATAATCCTTACGTTCATGCTTGAGAACGAGTCTCAAATTCCGGTCCCAATTGAGAAAGTTTACGCTGTTAAACTTATCATTCTCGATTAGTGATCTAAGCTCGCTACTAGAGTGATTCGTGTTTGCCATATTATATCTACACAGTCAACAACTTTTAATTAGTATTAATTAAAACTGAAGTTGGAGATTTAATTATAAAACACTTTCTGATTCTAACTTTAGAATCTGAACCAGGATCCCATCATACTCTCAATTGAAGTGAACGAAGGCTCACTGCTCCAATTGAGTGCATCAAGGAAGGAATAAATCCATCTACAAGACCATGTAGTTCCTGGCTAGGGTCTGTACTTGTTAGTACGTGGCATACCCTATACTGATACCCTAGGTCAGCCCTAGCTGACAATCGTAGACAAGTCTACCAAGCTTGAACTATGGATAGAACTAATGTGACTACTACGTGGAGGCGCACGCACCCACACAGAACTACCCATCTCATCCAGACTTCTTCTCTATGAATGTTACGCGGAGGCGTACCGACATCCATAGGGTCAAAGCCCTTTTGAGTGCCCAAACTTGAATGGTATCACGCTTGACTTGTAATTATTTGCGTTTAAGTGAATTATAAAAGTCTGATTGTATATCGATACAATCTTAATCTGGAATCATCAATTGCAAATTCATATAAAGATGATCCCTTAGCAGGTTACATGCGAGTCTGATTAAATTCCGATTTTAATCTTTGCATGTGGGTGATAGCAAATCATACATAAACTTGTATATTTAAACTATCATACATTCATACATTCAAATATACAAATGTAACAATAAAATATGCATAGCTAAGCCCGTCTAAGGTTCCTAAGAATCTAGCAAAACCGATCCTAAAGACATGGTCTTCAAGATCCAAACTTGCTCCATTCTTTTGAACTCCCACTGGCTTCGAGCCTCCTCTTGACTTGATTCTTGTGTCGGTCTTCGTGATTACATATTAAAATAAATTAAATAAAATACAAATCACGACACGCAGGCCGTATTTACTACAACCCAAAATTAAGCAACACGCAGGTTGCAAAACCGAAATTAAAATACAAATCTAATGGGCTTAGCTAGCATCATGTGGAAAACATCATGTTATCAAAGATCATGTTATCAATCAACATGCTGATCAAACAAATAATTTTTTCAAATTTTATCTTTCTTAAGTGTGGAAAAATTCCGGTTTATCAAAACCGGACGGTTTAATCGATTAATTGAATTTTGGACCGGTTCTCGCTAGTTTATCGAAACCGAACCAAATCTGAAAATTAAATTTTATTAGGGTTTCCAAATATCCTTGGGAACCAACCGGTTCACTCGAATCTGGTCGAGCGGAACCGGCTCAACCGAAGGTCGCCCGCGGAGGCAACCACGGTGGCCCGTGAGGGCTACCGAGGTCGCCCGCGGGGCTGACCTTGGTCGGCCACGGGAACGACCATAGTAGCCCGCGAGGGCAGCCATGGTCGCTCCTAGGGCAGACCCTGGTCGCCCGCGAGGCAACCATGGTGGCCCTCACAGGCTGCCATGGTCGCCCGCGAGGGCTGCCATGGTCGCCCGTAGGCGACCCTCGTCGGCCCATGGTGCTGACCATGGTCTGCCCTAGGGCATTTCATGGTCCACCATGGGACTCGACCTAGTCGGCCATCGCTAAGCCATGGCTAACCCCGAAAAACCCAAAAAAAAATTAATTAATTTTCCAATTTCCAAAATCAATCAAATCTGAAAAAAATTTCGATTTACATGCATGCTAATGATGAAGAACACATATAAATATAAAAAATTATCAGATTTAAACATATACAATTAAACTTAATAACCATGCCTCTGATACCAATGAAAGAGATCACCACGGGTTCCAAACATTGAAAATCATGCAGCGGACAATATGTAACCGTGGTGATCGTAAAAAACTTGATCTTAATGCTATTTGAACATGTTATAAACATAATTAAAATCTGATATTTACCTCTTGTAATCGACAAGAACACAAGCGTAGTGTCCTCTCTATCAAGTCCACACAAGCACACAACCGAAATGGTTTTTCTCTCAAACTTTTTGCTAGAAAAATTAGAGAGAAAACTTTGAGCAATAATGGAGGTAGAGAGAGTGAGTGAGTGATTTCGGCAATGAGGGAGAGAGAGAGGGGAGTTGGTTGCTGAAAAATTCAAAGGATAAGATAATAATAGATTATGTGATTTTTAATTTGAAATTAAATTGAATTTCAAAATAAAAATTGCATTATCTATCCTTTTAATCCTTCTTATTTGCATTTGACCCCTCTCTTATCTTAAATCCCTAAATGGGCTTTAAGCCCATTTAACTAAAACCCAAATTAAACCCATTAACTTGAGTTCTAATTTCGGTTTAGTCAAAACGGCTCAATTTCCTCGAATTGATTTCTTCAACCGTCTAGTTAAAACCTTAGGCCAGAAAACTACCGAATTGTTCTCAACTCTCATCCATAATTATTGTCATGTATTGTGCTTAATGCGTGTGACCCTCTAGGCTCACGAATAATTGGCAGACTGGTAAAATTACCATTTTACCCTTTCCATCATAAGTGACCTCTAGCAAGACATTATGATTATCCAATATTCATGATTATCGATTATTCGACTTAACCTGTTATCGTACATGTCACTGTCCTTTTATCAAACCGATATCCAGATTGATCAATAGGCATAGAACGGTCATCCTAATTTATCAATCACTGTTTCTTGATATCTGAGATGACTGAAACCTGATACTAAGGTATCACCTGCATGGCCATGCTATTTCTTCAGTCATACTCATCAAGTGGCCTAAACGGATATCTTTCTCATACCGAAGTATGAGTGATAAATCCCTCAGACGCCTTTCGAGTTCACTAGTGCAATAAATGCCAAAGCCAATCGAAGCCGTTATAGCTACCCTTTTACAGATAACGTTAGACTAGGTCAAACTTAGGCATTTGTTACATAGTGTACACAAAGACTCCTTGTTCTTAGGATATAATGACAAGTTACGATATGTGAGTATCTCATGACTGGATCTATGCAGCATACTCACAATCGGGTTGTCCGGTATCATCGACCTGATGATATCTATGATATAACTCCGGCATATCTTTGCCATGATCAGTAGAGCGTGATCACAAGGAGTTAGTCTCATACTGATCGCTTCAGAAGAAGCTTAGCTGATCAGGGACTCTATCGAATGCAACTCTTTCTGATCTATAGTTCTACTATAAGTGATTAAACACTTTATGACATAGATCAAATCACATTAAATATAGTACTACAACACGTTAGTAATATTATGCCTTTTATTATGTAGAATAATGATGTCCGTTACAATATAGATTGAGGAATTATTTTGGACTAGGGCACAAACCTAACATTTTCCTCGTTGAGAGACTGAATGAGAGCATCCTGTTTTTCGAGGACTTGAGAGTCTTCAAGCCGCTTGACATACCACTCATTGTATGCATTATTAAGAGTCTCATTAGACAATTCATCATCCAATGCGAGTTTCTTCAAGGGTTCAGTGGATGTAGAGGCAGTGAAGGCTACATAGTTAATTGTCTGTTCTATGTTGCTATCTTCTACTTCCTCGTCAGATTGTGATGCAGTAAATCCCTTCTTTTGCTTCTTGAGGTAGTTGGGAAATTCTTTCTCCACATGTTCATAGCCTTCACATTCGTAACACTGCACCCCTTTTTCTTTTTCTGCTCTTCCGCCTCGTCTGCCATTAGTGTTCTCAAATTTCTGAAACTTTTGTTGGGGTTTGTTTCTGACATTCTGAGAGACATTCTTCCCTGCCGTCTGATTGAATCTTCTCATAACTCTGTTGTAGTTCTTGGCTAGCATAGCAATTGTTTCATCGACTTCGCTATCAGAGTCGGAGAACGCCTATTTTTTGTTCTGATCATGAGTTGAGCTCTTGAAGGCCACGCTTTTTTGTTTCTTCTCTAAGGTAGGAAGGGAGAGCTCGTAGGCTATGAGAGATCCCATGAGTTCATCAAACTTCAAGATTTTTAGATCATGACATTCCTCTATGGCAGTGATCTTCATCTTGAACCTAGAGCTTGATGCCCTTAGGGTTTTTCTGACAAGGTCTTTGTCAGTTATGGTTTTGCCAAGAGAAAAGGATTCATTGGCCATGTCCCTAAGCTGTACGTTGAACTCGGCTATGGTTTCATCCTCATTTATTGTGAGAGCTTCGAAATTAGTGGTGAGGTATTGTAATTTTTGCTCACGTGCCTTAGAGGTTCCTTCATAGGCCACATCAAGAGTATCCCAGGCTATTTTGGCATTTGTGCATGTGTTGATTAGCCTGAAGAAATTCTTATCAACTCCGTTGAATATAGCGTTGAGTGCACGGAAGTTACTTAGGGCTCCCTCATCTTCTATGGGGCTCCACTCCTTCTCGGGTTTAGGACCAATACTATTGCCTGATCCATCAGAATATTGGGGCTCCTCCCATTCGTTGATTAGTGCCTTCCATATTTTGCTATCGAGTGATTTCATGAAGGCACTCATACGAGCTTTCCAATATCCATAGTTTGTTCCGTCAAGCATGGGTGGTCGATTGATCGATCCTCCTTCCTTTGACTCCATATCAGGTACTCAGAATCTTTGCAGGAAATCACCTAGAAGATATGGTGCCTCCTGTGATACCAATTGAAATTCTGAGTTGTGGCAGGAACAAGATGTCGAACACAATGTTGTGACAATTGGTTCGACAACTTGTTTGATCACAGATAAGTAGATAACATAACAGTAAATAGAAGACACACAATATGTTTACCAAGTTCGGTGACTCCGCACCTATGTCTGGGGGCACTTTGCTAGTGGAAAGGTTTTCACTATTTGGTAGTCAATAGTACAACTTCAAGCATCAACTAGCTATCACATAAGCTATTTTCCTAAGCTACTATAGATCTCACCGTGAACAACCTCGACCAAGGGCCTCTCCCCTTGTCTTTGAGATCCTCTCAATTCCACCCTTCGAGCAAGCCTATGCTCGGCGTAGTTGTCTTCGACAATTTCTTCATGAGTTTTCAATCACGAACAAATACCCACAAATCACAAACACTCAAACCCTCACATTTTGATGTATGTGATTGACATCGTTCTTCTAAAGATCCAGTCTCTCAATCCGCCAATCTTCCACGGTTAAGAGCTCTAAAATTCAGCACAGAGAAGGAGTGAATTTCTATGGGGGGTAGCACCTGCTGTAAGGACCGCTCCCGGTCAATTTGGGTCAATTTGGGTCAATTTTGTGAAAAATGGATGAAAATTTAATAATTCGCGATTTGACCAAATTTCGACCCGAGAGTCACCGAGGACTACTATTTGAGCCATTTTAAGTTGGAATTGTAATATTATGGATATTAGGTTCATATGGAAGCTAAAATTTAGCAAAACATCACGGTTCCGACGGTTTCGAAAAACGTGTCCGTTTCGGACGATTTCGGGTCCAAAATGACAAAAGTGGCTTGTGGGACCCCTCTACTTTACACTTGTCATGTATCTAGAGGGGGGGAGACTTTTGAGTGATTAAAAAAAATTAATTGTTTTAATTTAGATTTAAAAGAAAATGGAAAATAGGTTTATTTTATTAGTTTAATGTTTAAATAATTATATTTAAGTTATAAGAGAGGGGGGGGAGTTGATTCTCGGCAGAACACAAGGAAAGAGAAAGAGAAAGAGAAAGAGAAAGAAGAAAGAAGGAAGAAGAAGAGAAAAGATTGTGGCGATTTCCCGACGTTCCGACCGTCCAAACGTCTTGATTTTTGCGTGTTCGGGTTCTCCTCGTCGTGGGCTACAAGAGGTATGTTTTGGATTCTCATTTCCTTGAGTTTGGTTTTATGGAGTTGTGGAATATGGATTGATTGAGGTTGGATTAGTGTTAAGGGGGTAATTTGGAGCGTTTTGAGACAAACGGGAGGTTTGTCCGGTGACCGGGAGCTCGCCGGAGCTCCGGCCGGTCACCGGAGGTGGGGCCCGCGTGCCCGGAGTTCGGGTTTTTACGTGTTATGCAATCCCGGAAAATCCCTAGAACACTAATTCGTGACTTTGGAAGAAATTGGAATTAATTTGGCTAAAATGTGTTTGTTTCGCTAAACTTTAAAGTCGAGATTAAATCCCCCGGAAGTCGGAACGTAATTCCGTCAATTTTATTGGTGATCTCGAATTTAATTATGCGCGTAGAATAAATTTGAGAATTGTTGGAATTGAATTGTGGGAAAAGATTATTTATTATTTGAGGAACCTTAATGACGGGATTGAGTCGCTCGGGCGTCGGAATTTGGTTCCGTCGATTGCGTTGGACCCCTTGAATATAATTATGATTTGCTGATGCGAAAATGGAATTTTTCGGGGTCCCGAGGTCATTTTAGCGTTTCCGGGCAGATTCGGGAAAGTGCGCGAATTGGGCCGTTCCGGGTCCTTTTTGGCAACTCGGTGTAATTAGGAAGTATTGGAGTGATCGGGACTCATTGGGGTGTACTTGGGCGTTAGTTTCGTTAGAATCGGACTTCGATCAATTGCTAAAGTTTTGTGCGTTTGTCGTTATTAGATTCTTCCATCGCTCGTGGAAAGGGAAGGATTTAGACGTGGTGTCGCGAGAGACTTGGAGCTAACGTTGGATAATTATCGAGGTAGGGAAAAGTAGCCGTATATCCGTACATGACTTGGGAAAGTTACTAGTAATTGCATGTGGGCACCTTCTGTGTTCTTAGTATATGTATGTGTAGAATTGCATGTGGGCACCTGGTTGTGTCTATAGGTTGATTATACTACAGCGACATGCCATTCCGCTGTATGCTTTGTTGGGGGTGTTACCGCTTTACTCGTTGCGTTTGGTTTGAATGTGTTATGCTTGTTCAATTGTGAGTAATGGTAAATTGTGATTTGACGTGTTTGAAGATGTCGTGCCTTAACATGTAAATTGAAATGATTTGAGTTGAGTATATTCTTCACTATGGTTGAACTGTATTGTGAGTAAATGGTAAATGCGATTTGATGTGTTTGAAGATGTTGTGCCTTAACATGTAAATCGAAATGACTTGAGTTGATTATTTCTCTCCTGTGGTTGAAATGTTTTGTGGATGATGGTTACGGGCGGGAGCCCAGTGTGTGTGGATGTTGGTTACGGGCGGGAGCCCAGTGTGCGTGGTGGTTTGTGTTTGTTGCTGGTTGACGCCCAGGTGGGAAAGATACGTCCGTGATCTCCGTTCGGGTGGGGTAGATTTGCGCTCTTACCGCGCTTCTCCATCCATGCCGCGAAGAGGCGTCCACGCCTTTCGATTAGCAATCGAAGAAGTGGGGGGCAGACCAGGCCCAGACAGCTAGCCACTGTAAACTGGCGGCCGCGAAGAGGTTTCACGCCTACGACTAGCTATCGAAAAGTGGGAGGCAGACCAGGCCCAGACAGCTTGCGACTGTAAACTGGCGTGTTATAGGTTGCATCACCTGGTCGTGTAGACCTTGTCCAACACCGTGCGTGTTTGGCAAGATGGACTCGACGAAGTACCCGGATTGTTGCCTTTCCTTGAGTGAAAGGTTTGTTTGATTGATGTTGCTTGGTTGATTGTGTGATGATTTGAGTATTGAGAATGAGATGAAATGTTTGGATAATGGTTGAGTTTTACTATTGACCTTTTTCGAACTGTGCTTATGTATCACCCTGTCAATTACTTGTATGCCGTTGTCAGTCGGGTATCCGTTGCGGTGAGCGTAAATGCTCACCCCCTGCTACTTTTCCTGCAGACAGGTGAGGATCGTGATTGTGGATAGGAGGATATCTCGAAGCTGGAGGAGCTGGAGAGTCCGGGTTGTTTTGGGCGTGTTAGTTGACGTACAATTTAGTGTCGACGTTTTGTTGTTTCTTGATCATACTTTGAGTCTCTGACTCGTGTTGTATATTCTTTTGAGCAGTTATAAAATTCGCGGTTCATTGTATTTGTGTTCTTTTTATTTGGTTACTATTATTGTTTCAGTTGTTTCGGACACTGATTCCTCGTTCGCGTTCCGGGCTCGGTCTCTACCGAATTTGGGGCGTGACACCTGCTTTTATAGCAATTCTATATGTCTAATTAGTCTTCAACTCCAAATAGGCAATACAATTCCAAATAGAAATTCCTTTGCCACCTTGCATTATTGGCAAGTTGGCATTGTTTCCTTAATTAGCCTTGTTGGTGTGTATTCTTCCAGCTGGACGTTGCCTGATCTTGTATTAACTCGTTTTCCCTTTGTCTCACGTTTCTGAAAATCAAACAGGAAAGATCAAAAACTTTCCTTATCCCGCGCGCGGTATGTCACTCCAAATGTGTTGCAACATATTGGCTGACATCTTGATCTTGCGCTAAAAAATATGTCAACACTAATCGTAGCAACAGTCTACACGGATAGGAAGATCACAATCGATCCAACTACACAATACCTAATAGAGTTTGTGTGAAGAATGAGAGAGGAGGTAGGAGGGAGGAGGCCGGCCGAGAGCTACCAAGAGAAAGGGAGAGAGTGTTCTACACATCTTGATATTTTTGTGTTATGATATGTAATGAATTAGTTTCTCTTGGTTTAATAAAAATGATGATGGTGATTGGATGGCCACCATTTCACCATTCCTAACTATACAAATGGATTAGGATAAGCACACCAAGTCATCCTCCACTAACCAAGATTAGTGGACAAAGGGACCCACCCTTTGTTCCACTATTGGGCCTTGTTGGGCAGGCCACTTAGGGCCTCATGGGTTGAAGCCCAAATGCTTCGGCCATGTAGCCCCGTGCCGAGTCCAAATATTATCCGTACCTTCCCGAACTTATCGCACAAAGTCCGACGCAACATCGACGAAAGAATTAGTCTTTCTCGATTTGTGTACCACATTCACTTACACATATTCATGGCCCAAAATGCCCAGTTTTTCCCATGCCTCGTCTCTCGAGAATCGACGACCTTCCCTTGTCTCTCAAAATCCATATCCTATGTGTTTGACCCTTTAGGCTCATGCCACCGTCGGCGGATCGGTGTAAAATTCCATTTTACCTGATCCATCATAAGTGGCCTCTAGTAAGACGTTATGATTACCCAAGGTGCATGATGATCGCTATCCTTTTATCGCTCGGTATCTAGATTAATCATAAGGCATAAATGCGTCAACCTTATTTAACCAATCTCTGTTTCTCGATCTATGAGATGACTGAATGTTGATAACCCGTATCATTGGCATGGCCATGCACTCCCTTCATTCAATCTCCATAAAGTGACCTAAACAAATACTTATCCCATACTGCAGTATGAGGAATAAATCCCTTAGCCGCCTTTCGTATCACTCATGCAATCCGTCCCCGTGTCAATCATGTCCGTTATGATTGTCATGTTACGGACAACGTTAGGAACAAGTCAAACCCGGATGTTTACTGCATAACGATCACAAAAACTCCTCGGTCTAAGGATACAACGACAAGCTATCATAATTGAATGTGTTCATGATTGTATCTATGCAACACCATTCAGAGCAGGTCGTCCAATATCACTTCCAAATGATATCTATGATCGGATTTCGGGATCCTATTCTAATGGAAAATAGAACTATGCCATACGGAATCATCCTCATACTAGTTGCTTGATCGAAACATATTTGACCATGGACCCGTTAAGTGGGATCCATACAAATATGTGGTTCTACTACTTTGGTGTATATATATAAGATCATACTTAACATATTACTTCAACACATAAGTAATATAATGAATTCAACACATAAGTAATATAATGCCGATTTTATTCATTACAAACGATGATCAATATTTACACACATTTGCAGACTAATACAATTGGACTAGGGCACAAAAACGCTTTCACAATCCTAGTGGTGAAGAACACTTGATGCCGAGAGAACACTTCTCCTTCGCACGCCACCAACGAGTCTCTATCCATGACGATCTCTACGCCATCTCTAGTCACCATCAAGACCACCATCACCGATCTTGTTGTCTTGTGTTGCTCCAGGGAATACTATAATGGAATAATTACAATAACATAAACAACACGCTTGCCGTGTTTAAATTATATTCCCAAAAATTGAATAGCAACACACAAGTCAAAAATTAATCATAACTCTTGAAATTAAAATAAAGCGATAAACATTCACACAGGTCTTAATGAGTTATGCTTTGCACCATACAATGACATTCATAACACATCAATCAATATCATCATGTTATCAAACATTGATTTATTTATTTATCTCAATTTTAATTTTTTAACAAAATATAATCACATGGGCTTCAAAATTCGAATTCCTAATTCGAATTTAATCTGAAATCGTCGACTTGCAGTCACCACGAGGTCCCCCATGGACCATGGCAAACTATTGGTCACTCTATAGCTAACTCTTGGTCACAAACCGTAATTGAGGTAATCGCCACGGGTCCATGGAAATCGTCATCGATCTGTGGCCCTTGTGTTGATCGCCACGAGTACGTTGCACTTGCCACGAATCTATGGCCCTAACCAATGCCACTCCAAGAATTTCGAAAAAAATTTGGTTCAGATTTAGTATAAAAATTACACACTTCGGATCCAAAATTATTTGCTCAACACGCATTGGAAGCAAATATAAAAAAATTAACAGCTTTTCCCGTCACATGGATCTATTGCAAATTTACGATTAATCGATGGAAGGGATAAAACAAAATTTACCTCTTGTAGATCCAAATTTAATCAACCTTTTAAAGATAAATATGTTCTTTGCTAATCTAAGTGTCTCCAACAGGATCCACTCTCTACCGGTATCCACAAAACAAGTCTTGATCGTAGCACGAAGAACATCAACCTATTAGAATTAATCTCCTCGTATAGATCCAATCAACTCCTTTGATTAGATTCCTAATTTTTAAGTGAAAGCTAATGTTGTGAATATCGCATTAGGGTTTCAAGTGAATCGTTGCAATATTTATAGACTTGGGTGTAGAGATTTATTCCCAACAAAATCCTACTTTATTCTGAATTCCTAATTTAGAAAATACCCTAAAATTCAAATTCCCAATTCTCAATTTTCTAATCGGTTTCATACTCGAAATCTGAAACGAGAAAGAAGTCTGCGCTGTCGCCACAGACCAGCCACGAGATCGTGGCAAATTTGGCCGCTCCATAGCCAACTCTTGGTCACGGACTGTGGCCACTTTGGTCACCCTGTGGCCAAATTTCGGCCACGGGACTGTGATCACTTCGTTGCCAACTTTAGGTCATGGATATGTGGCCACCGTGGTCGCGCACTTTTCACTTATTCTCTTAATGGGCTTCGTAAACCCACATCGCTTTGGGTTTGTACTTTGTGTTTGACCCAGTAGGCTCATGAATAATTGGAAATTGCCCCAAATCTCTATTCGGTGCATTCATCATTAGTGGCCTCTTGTAAGACATTATGATCAACCCAATGATCATGAAGATCGATGATTCGACTTAAACTTTTGCTATAACTATCATAATCCCTTTGTCACTAGATATCTTAATTGAACATAAGGCATAGAGTCTTCTTCCTTCTATATTTAATCATGTTCTTTGATCTCGAGATGACTAAGAAACATAAATGTTTATCAATGGTATGCCCATACATTTCCTCTCAGTCACACTCATCAATAGGCCTCAAACCTATGTAGTGTTTTGGAGCGTTCAAGATCATCGAGATAGCGGAAACATGAACAAAAGCAATTCCAAACCTTGTCCAAGAACATGAACCATTAAATCTCAAGGCAAAATCTATTTCACAAGACATTTACCTTTTAGCCTTTGTTGAATCAATAAAGAAGAACTATGTGATCTTCTTCTCTAGAGCAAGTCCACACCAAGAGGATGATCTTCAAGATCCTTCACTAAAAGCCTATTAGAACAATTATGTGAAGAACAAGAGAGCAAGAAGAGAGGGAGCAAGGGAGTGGTCGGCCAATAGAGAGAGAAAGTGAGGGTGAGAGTGATTTGAATTGTTTTGATATTTGTCTACTTCATCAACTCATAAGCATGGGTCATTATAGTGACAAATGATGAAAGCATGGGTTAAAGGCAAGTCATTACCCATACCCCTTAAATCACTCACCTCTTAATCAACAACACCAACTAAGCATGGTGTGTGTGGTCCCCACCCTTGGACCCACCAAGGTGGCCGGCCATAAGACCTTATTGGGCCTTATTTGGGCCGGCTAGGTGACCTCATGGGCCGATCCCAATGGGCTCGCCCATGTAGTCGCGTGCCGTGCCCAAAAGTTATCCGACCCTTTTGTCGTTACTTATCAAACAAAGTTCGACGCGAGATCGACGAAAATCTCAATTTTCTCGATTCGCTAATTATTCTCTCAAACCGAACCCATGGCTCAAAACCTTCAGTTTTTTCCATGTATTGCTCCTCAAGAAACGTTAAGGTTTCCTTGTCTCAAGTTATCCGTCTTGTATGTGTGTGACCCTCCTGGCTTATGCCACCGTTGGCAGATCGGCGCAAGAGATCTCTCTTGCCCGACCCATCATAAGTGGTCTCTAGTAAGACATTATGATTAACGAAGGTGCATGATGATCGATGATTCGATTTAACCTTGTGCGTACAAGTCACTATCCTATTATCTCTAGACATCCCGATTGATCACAAGGCATAGAGTCGTCATCCTTGTTTAATCAATCATTGTTACTTGATATGTGAGATGGCTGAGAAGTGATAACCCGTATCACTGGCATGGCCATGCTCTTTCTCTCATTCACTCTCGATCAAGCGGCCTTAACGGATATCTTTCCCATACTGTAGAACGAGGGATAAATCCATTAGTCGTCTTTCGTGTCACTCATGCAATCCGTTCCGCCACCCAATCATGGCCGTTATTGCAATCATGTTACAGAAAGCGTTAGGCGCAAGTTAAACCCGTACGTCGACTGCATAGCGATCACAAAGACTCCTTGGTCTAAGGATATCGTAACAAGCTATCGCATTTGAATATGTTCATGACTTAATCTATGAAACACTATTCATAGCGGGTCGTCCGATATCAATCACCTCATGATATCTATGATATGATTCCGGGACCCCACATCCCTATGATGAGCAGAACTACATCATTGAGAACCATCCTCGTACTGGTCGCTTCAATTGAAGCGTATATTGACCAGGGACTCGTTAAGTGTGATCCGTACAGATTTATGGTTCTACAACTTTAGTGGTCATAAACCACATCATGCTTAACATATTACTTCAACACATAAGTAATAAAAAGCCGTTTTATATATTACAAACGATGATAAATATACATAGACATTTATAGACTACTAGAAATTGGACTAGGGCACAAAAATGCTATCAACCTATATCTCTCCCATAAGTATATAAGGGACAAATCCCTAGACCGTCATTCGTATCCCTCATACAACCCGTTGCACATCCAATCATACCCTTTCATTACCCAGTTACGAATAATCTAGATGGTCTTGTCAAACTATTAAAGTGGTTATATAGAAATCAATGAAACTATGATGCATGCTCAGGTCGGGTCGTCCGATATCATTTCTATTTGTGATTTGACTTGGTAACCCTTTACCTATGATAAGTAGTGCATAATCATCAGTCAACCTGATACTGGTCGCTTTATAAAGCTTTTTGACCAGAGACTTGTTAAATATAATTTTTACCAATGAATAAGGTGTCTATTATCAGTGACTCCACACAAATGACCTTAGACAAAATTGAATACTCAACTTATTATCACAACAGCATAATAATAAATTGTCGTTTTATTACTAATAAATGATGTAACGTTTAATATATAAAATGTGATAGATCCATGACACATTTCCTTCAAAAAATCACCAAAATTCTTAAGAAACCACAGGGTTAACAGAAACTAGAAGAAAACTAGCTAAATAGGGTAATAGTGATTGTGTTTATATATATAGTAGAAAACGTTTCTCTCTCTCTCTCTCTCTCTATATATATATATATATATATATATATATAATGGTGATTCTCAAGACTATTGGGTTGAAGAAGAACAATGCAGCCGAAGTAAAAGCAAAAACACATCATTCGATACTATTGTGAATTTCTAGAATATATTGGTGTTATTATAAAATTGTTGAAGATGAATTAAAATAAAAGATCCATTTATATAAGAAAAAATAGGAAACAAACCAAGCTAGGAAACATATTACTAATAGAAACCCCTAATTTAATCAACTATTCTACAAACATGGTTTAGCTTTAGTGCATGTTGGGCAGAGATCTCTGCAGGATAGTTATTCGGGGCTGTCTAGAAAGCCCTTATCAGAACTAACCGGTACACAGCCGTTCGCGCGGTTCAGGTCTGAACGATCTGGTTTACCTCGCGGTTCGTGGGCGAATGAGAGATCGATGCCACATCACTCAGCTACTTCATCCATTTAGTCTGAAGTGACCATTCTCCCCTCTTTTCTCCTTTTCTAACATGTTTTCCTATGCTTACCCGCGCACTTTGTGAGACTTGTTCATCAATAAAATGAGGAATGCCACCAAAATGGGACTAAATCAAGTTAAAAGTGGGTTGATTTAACTCGAACGGCTACGAAGAATCTGTTCGTATCAATAACGTCTAAAGCTTTTCGTTCATCTTATTTTGCAAAGAGTTCTACATTATAATGTAAACAATCAACTCTCGTTTTATTACTTGGATTGAGCATATACATATGACTGCCAGACAATGTCGATCCAACCATTGGCCTCTCAATTAGAATTGAAGAATGACACAATTGGTTGATAGACATCTTGTAGGACAACATGAGCCAATCAGACATGGGAATTAGTCACCTTACCACCTGGAAAAGAGCCATTGACTCTTAATGGGTTTACAAGATCAAGTATCTCCCGGATGGCTCCGTTGAACGTTTTAAGGCACGCCTTGTTGCTAAAGGCTACACACAAATTGAAGGGATAGACTTCACAGACACATTTGCTCCAGTTGCTAAAATGGTTACTGTCTGTTGCCTTTTAGCTATTGCTGCTGTCAAAAATTGGCCTTGCACCAACTAGATGTAAGCAACGCATTTTTACATGGAGACCTGAATGAGGAGGTTTACATGAAGATATCAAAGGGGTTCGCTAAACAGGGGGAGTCTCGAGTATGTCGATTGCAAAAGTCGTTGTATGGCCTGCGACAGGCATCTCGCAATTGGTACCACATATTCACTGAATTTATCAAGTCTCTTGGGTACAAGCCTTCAACAGCAGATCATTCCTTATTCACCCTCACGAAAGGTACATCATTCGTTGCAGTCCTTATTTATGTGGATGACGTGATCGTGACAGGATCGGACCCCATACGCATACAAGAAATTAAGGAGTACTTGGATGCGCAATTCAAAATAAAAGACTTAGGAACATTAAAATACTTCTTGGGACTGGAAGTTGCACGATCATCAATGGGGATTGTTCTCACCCAAAGAAAATACACCCTTGACATCTTGGCTTACAGTGGTTTGACAGGATGTAAGCCAGCATCATTTCCTCTTCCGCAGCAACACAGACTCTCGGCCTACACAGGGGATGACTGCCTTGATCCAGGTCAATATCGCAGGCTCGTGGGGAGGCTATTATATCTAACCATCATAGGCCCCGACATTAGCTATGTCGTCCACATACTTAGCCAGTTTATGCAACACCCCAAACAACCGCATCTAGATGCCGCTCATCATGTACTCCGCTATCTCAAGAGTAGTCCAGGACAGGGAATACTGCTACCAACCACCAACTCACTTTCTATAGTTGAATATTGTGACGCCGACTGGGTTGGTTTCCCAGACACTCGACGATCCATTACTGGGTTCATTATCTACCTAGGTTCCTCTCCGGTTTCATGGCGGTCAAAGAAACAAAGTGTGGTCTCATGCTCCTCCGCTGAAGCAAAATATAGAGCAATGGCCGCCACTAGCAGAGAAATCGTTTGGCTTTGACAACTCCTGCAAGATCTTCATGTCCCGCAAAAGCAACAAGTTCCCCTCTTTTGTGACAATCGCTCAGCCATCCACATTGCTTCGAATCCGGTCTTCCACGAGCGTACCAAACATATAGAAATTGATTGTCACTTTGTTCGCCAACAATTACAAGCCAAAGTACTAGAACCTCCAGCGGTCACCAGCAAACACCAACTTGCAGACATCTTCACCAAGGGACTCGAACGAGACCGCTTCCATGAACTTCTTGTCAAGTTGGGCATTGCAGACATACATGCTCCAACTTGAGGGGGAGTATTGAGATTGATGCAAATTAGGAAAGAAATCATACCTGATTTCTCGATTAATTGCATTGACCATCATGATTTATTTGTCCTGATTTATTTGTTACCTTATTTGTGTATATCTTTAATTCTGTCTTTATGGTGTACTATGGCTTCCTAAATTAGCCTCTTGTAATCTTGTATAAATAGGCACATTCTTATGAAATAAAATCAACACAAACAATTCTGTTTTTCTACATATATACCGCTGACCGTCAATGACCATTACAGACACAAGTATTACATGTTATGCAATTGAACAATGATAGTTGACCGTTTATCAATTTCATTGGAGTACCCTACCAACTCAACATAGCCACCGCAGTTGATTCTAGTATGTCAGTTTTCATGTGCGGCATGACCATCAAATTTTGTTCAATGTCGTTCGTGGGCCCCGCGAATACTATAGCCGACACAGTTACAATATTTACTGTGTCGACAATGTGCAATCATGGCAGACGCATGAAACATCACTTTGAGCTGAGGATCGTCCGTAGTTCCCCATAGTGCTACTCCAACCCATCACTGAGCTGACATTCATATCTTTTTTCGACCACATTGGTTCGGGACCTGAACGCCGAGCAAATATGGGTTCAACTAGATATGCTTCTCATTCAAGACAAGAATATGTGTTAGCTCGAAGACACACGGAGCTTGTGTTGTCTACGGTCGTGAACTCCATCGTCGTCGTCCATTAGAACGACATTGTCGAGGAAATCTGCTAGGCGAGGAAGGCGGGATGTTGACATCTTCGTAACGGCAAAATTTTAAACAAATTTATTTATTTTCAAGTTAAAATTGTAATACTTTTGAAAAAAATAAGTGGTATTTTAATCCTTTTAAATTTACATATTGACTAACGTTTTAAAGTGAAAGTTATGGGTAGCAATGCTAATCAAGTAGAGAATAATTGAGTCGCATATAGGGGTGTAAACGAGCCGAGCCGAGCCTCATTTTGGCAGGGCTCGGCTCGGCTCGTGAAAAAGTGTTCGGCTTGAGCTCGGCTCGGGCTCGAACGAGCTTATATAACTAAGCTCGAGTTCGGCTCGAAATAAAATAGACGAGCTCGAGCTCGAGCTCGGCTCGGCTCGATTCGATTTGGTTCCCTTAAATTTAAATATAAATATTAATTAAAAATTAAATGAATGATAAATAATTCATTAAATAATAAACGAGCCAACTTGAAATTGGTTCGACTTGTTCAATTATATTATAAGTATTTTATAAATATATAATTCTATTATAAATATATTAATAAAAATATATAATTCAATAAATATTAAACGAGCCGGCTCGCGAACCTATCGAGCCTTAAAAGGTTAGGCTCGAGCTCGGCTCGTTTATTAAACGAGCCCAATCTCGAGCTCGAATTCGGCTCGAGCTCAATTATAACGAGCCCGAACCGAATATTTAACGAGGCGAGCTCGAGCGGCTCGTTAAAAGCTTGGCTCGTTTACAGCCCTAGTCGCATATCTATGTAAATTCTTGGGCTTTATTTCTAAGGCCAACGATGAGGATATATGATCAAGAAGATTACCAGGTCGAGAGGGAAATTAAATAATCATATTAAGCACTCTCATTTTTTTGTACTGTTTCCTAAATCTTCGTTTTCTATCTTGGGAATTGACTTTCTTTTTTTAATTTTAATTGAAAAATTGGTTATAAAAATGGAATTAACAAGAATAGAAAATGTGATTTTCACCATAATTAATATTAAAAATATATAAAAAAATAAAACACATTAATATTTTTCAATATAAATTATTTCTATTTAAAAATTAATTCTAACAAAAATTAATTCCGGTCATCTTGTAAAATTATATATTGATTGTCCACAAAGCTCAAATACAAAATGAAATTTTCAATCAAGCGTCAAGACTAGAAAGTTAAATTAGTTCGAGATCAAGATAATCGGGTTTTATGTTCTTCATTATTTGTGTAGGATCATCAACTGGTTTGCAACCAATGACTAGTGTGGGTCCATTCAAGCTTCCGTTCTTAGCGTGTAAGTTAGTTATGATTAATTATGATTAATGATTCACTGAAAAATGAATACAAATTAAAGAAAAATATATGTATGAACAATATCTCTCAAGTCAAATTCAAAAGTGAGCCCATAACCCAGATATATACTGATATCGGGAAGGACTCCACTACAAACCCCTTTTATAGTACAAATGTTAGAACATATACCATCCATTGGATGGTTTAAATCAACGATTATAATAAATATCCCATTTTTTAAATGTAATAATACTTAAAAGGGTAATATAGTAAAACACTACCCTAATTTATTATTAAAACCCTAATCCCCTTTCATAGCCATCAGCCACCCAACATCTTTATACCTTCTCAGCATCGCAAGACGAAGCCACCTCTCTTCAGATCGCGGCAATCCGAGCTTGACGGTGGCGATTCCAGATCTCTCGATGCCGACCGTCTACCCGTCACGCTCCAGTCGTCGGCTTTCGATTTGTACTGTTTGGGGATGAAACCACCGCGAAATTGCAGCCACCGTCAAAACACGAGCCGTCGACTATACTCATACCTTATCTACGGTGAGTGTTTTATCAAAATCATAATTACAATTATATATATACACTTGTGTGTGTCTTCTCTGTAAAAGTATTGAATTCATTTGATTTGTGTTAAAATCATAATTCATTTGATATATATATATATATATATATATACTCTTGTGTGTGTCTTCTCTGTAAAAGTATTGAATTCATTTGATTTGTGTTAAAATCATAATTCAGTATATATATATACTTGTGTGTGTCTTCTCTGTAAAAGTATTGAACTCATTTGATTTGTGTTAAAATCATAATATATATATATATATATATATATATATATATATATATATATACACATGGGTCTTCTCTTCAATATTATTTAGGATTGCACTTATGCATTAGCTTATTGTTATTGTATTGGTCTGTTTTGGTATAAATTTTCGATTTGAGAAGGTTAATTGTTCATTTAAGTTATATGAGACAATAAGATTGGTACAATTTGGGGATGTAATTTACAGTTATAAGATAAGGTGCATAACTGGTGAAAGACCTAAAGTTTCATTTGAATTATGCTTTATATGACTACAAATCTCTGTTACATATTCATTTGGTGAACATGTGTTTTTTTGGTTAATTAGATTTTGTTTCATTTACTGTGTTTTCATAGTTTGGTTACTTTTGATATTGATTTGGATTTTTTTTGTTCACATGCAGTGGCCTTAGAGCTCCCCTACATCCCAATCAGTAATAAGGATGATATGATTATTCCGGTTCATAAAATGTATTTTATTTTGGCCCTAATTGCTCATTGAGAATTGATGAAATTAGTTTATGATATGATTTTAAGAATTTTTACTACTCAACTTCAAATTTTATGAAACAATTAATAGAAAAATGAAATTACTATAATATAGTGAAAACATGTCATTTCAACGCTCAAAACATACCAAAAATGAACTTATAAAACGATGAAACATATCATGAATTCATGAAATGAAGCATATCATGGACTCATGGTTTCATGAAACATATTATGAGCTTATGAAACGATGAAACATATCATAAACTCATGGTTTCATGAAACATATCATGAGCTCATGAAACGATAAAACATATCATAAACTCATGGTTTCATGAAACATATTATGGGCTCATGAAACGATAAAACATAAACTCATGGTTTCATGAAACATATTATGAACTCATGAAACGATGAAACATATCATGAACTCATGGTATAATGAAACATATTATGAACTCATGAAACTAAATCATGGGTGAACTCATGAAACCAATTTCATGACTTGACAAATTCGATCTCGATAAACTATAAAACTAAAAGTATTAATAACTGAAATAATTATTCATTAAAAAAAATTGGAAAAATTATTAAATAAGGAAATTAGATTGTTGTATAAAAATACTAAATTACCCCTTTGTTGATGTCAAATGACCAAAATAAATTAAGAATTAATTCATAATTACATTAATGAGCCATTGATGAGTCAACGTAAATCTCATCCATTGATTACACCATCCAGCGATTGGTGGGTGTTCTAACATTTGTATAGTAAACATGAGTTTGTACTCGATTTCAACCCTACTGATATCCCAGCCCAGCACATTGCTATGTCATTGTGGAAAAAAATCCACTATCATTACCACTGCGCTGCCAGATGATATTTGTGATTAGTGTAGACAAATTATATATATTATTAAGATTTAAGAGGGCAAATGCAATTTCCAAACAAAATATGACGGATAATTGTTGTAAATGGTTGCTAATTTATTTTTGGGTAGTTGTGTGAGAATAAGTTGATTATAGGTGTATGCATCTGGGATTTCCTCTTATTTTTATTCACATTTTATTTCATTTCACTCTCTCTTAAAAATAATTTGTAACCAAAAACTAAGAAATATTATGAAAATAATACATGTACCTTAAATGTGGAGAGCGCTATTAGAGATGAAAATGAAAATGTTGCTCTCTATCATAATCTCAATGAAAATCACTATCTACATTATTTTACATGCAAGGAGAATGGAGATGCTCTGAAATATTTTCAAATGTCGACTCACAAACAAATTAGGGGATTATTTCTTACTTGAAACTAACGGTGTTAACATGAAAAAACAGAATATAGTAAAGTGAGTTTAAACTATCGTCAACCAACGCCTAATAAACAAATTGAAAACATGTACATTTATATGAGAAATACGTAAAATCAACCGTATTTATTTGAGATTATCCTTATTTTTATTTGACAAATTATAAATAGATACACCTAATTTAACACTTTTTCACATGGACACAATCACTAAATTTGGGTCACTTATGAAATTGACCCAATTTTTACCCACTCTATCTTCTTAATGAATCATTATATTATCCCAACATAGAGCCATCCAACTTGAAAGAGCGTAGTAAGCCGTAAAACCTTACAGAGCTGAACTAGATGAGAGGATTGGGATTCATTGGGTAGAATGAGATTCATTCTAGCCAATGAATTTCATTCCCACCAGTAAGTTAAGTCAAGCAAGGCCTGAGAGCAAAATTTAGATGCAAATCATCAACCATAATATTACATATATACATAGTAACTAAAATCTTACAACTACATGATTCTCACACATACATAATATATCAATAAAACTTATTTCGGTCCATGAGAGCGAAGACGATAACACTTGATAGAGAAGAATTTATTTCTCCCTCCTAACTCCTTAGAGTTCATTAGTTTTTTGTAACTGCTAAAAGAACTATATAATAGGCAGAGAGATAGCCAATTCCTATGGTGTCTTTATATAGATTCACTGTAAGGGTTTATTAGCAAATTACCTTAATTAATCAACCAATATAATTTATCGTAATTCTATTAAACACATAATTTATTATAGAGATAATGTCAACTAACTATCCCAAAATTTGACACATTTTCACCTGAGTACCCCTAAAAAAATTTAGCACTGTGGGTAACTTGAATTTGTAAAATTGTCACCGTTAGTACTCAATACCCATTTTTCGTCCATTTTTTGAAAAATTCTGTCAAATTTTGAGGTTAAAAGATTGAAATGCCCCTGTAAGTGATTTAAATTTTCAAATTGTGTTCTCTTGAGCCCTCAATTAGCTGAACAATATCATCAAACCCATTTTCCATTCAGAAACACAAAATCAAAAAACAAATCATAACATTTTTCTTCATAAATCACTCAATTTCTAACTAGTTTTTTCCTTGCAAAATCCGATAAATTGTCTCAACTTTAAACAATTTTCGATTATGGGTTCGGATTTTGAACATTTGCTCAGGTATAGATTTTTCTCCTTTTGTCGAAATACTTATTTGGGGGTGCATTTTGAGTGATTTGAGCTCAGAATACAAATTGATTTTTGTTTCTGTTTCTGATTATGATTTGCAACTGAGAGAAAAATTTTGAGTGTTGAAATATGGAGTTAAGAGAAAGTGTCGCTCCGAGGGACCAAGAGCTCGACCCAGACGGTTGCGCCGCCGTACTGTAGGGTTTTGGAGCGTTCTAGATCGTCATCGAGATAGCGGAAGCAATAAAAGATAATCTACTCCAAACCTTGTCCAAGAACATTTAAACCATTAAATCCCAAAGCAAAATCCATTCCACAAGATATTTACCTTTAAGTCTTGTTTGAATCGATAAAGAAGAACGTTCGGATCTTCTTCTCTAAAGCAAGTCCACACCAAGAGAATGATCTTCAAGATCCTTCACTTAATTGCCTACTAGAACAATTAAATGAAGAACAAGAGAGCAAGATGGAGGAAGAACACCAAGGTGGCCGGCCACAATGAGAGAGAAAGAGAGGTTTTTGTGAGTTTTGTGACTTAATCAATTAATGAAATAATGTCTTGCAATATATCTCATCATCCAACTCACAAGTATGGGTTAAAAGTGATTGGTATGGGCTTAAAGGAGCTTTAACCCATACCCCTTAAATCACTCACCTCTTAATCCACAACTACCAACTAAGCATGGTGTTGTGTGGCCCCTACATTGGCCCCACCAAGTGGGCCGGCCATATGGCCTTATTGGGCCCTTATTGGGCCGGCCATGAGGCTTCATGGGCCGAGCCCAATGGGCCCTCCCGTGTTGTCTCATGCCGCGTCCAAAAGTTTCCCGACCTTTTTGTCGCTACTTATCAAACAAAGTCCGATGCGATATCGACGAAAAACTCAATTTTTCTCGATTCGCTAATTATTCTCTCAAACCGAACCTATGGCACGAAACCTCCAGTTTTGTCCATATACTTCTCCTTAAGAAACATCCATGTTTCCTTGTCTCAAGTTATCCGTCTTGTATGTGTGTGACCCTCTAGGCTCATGCCACCGTTGGCAGATCGGCGCAAGAATTGCTCTTGCCCGATCCATCATAAGTGGTCTCTAGTAAAACATTATGATTACCCAAGGTGCATGATGATCGATGATTCGACTTAACCTTTGTGCGTACAAGTCACCATCCTTTTATCTCTAGATATCCCGATTGATCACAAGGCATAGAGTCGTCTCCCTTGTTTAATCAATCATTGTTACTTGATATGCGAGATGACTGAGAAATGATAACCCGTATCATTTTGCATGGCCATGCTTTTCTCTCATTCGGTCTCCATCAAGAGGCCTTCTAACGGATATCTTTCCCATACCGTAGTATGAGGGATAAATCCCTTAGCCGTCTTTCGTGTCACTCATGCAACCCGTTCCGCCACCCAATCATGCCCTTCATAGCAATCCTTTTACAGAAAGCGTTTGGCGCAAGTTAAAGCCGTACATTCATTGCATAGTGATCACAAAGACTCCTTGGTCTAAGGACGTCGTGACGAGCTATCGCATTTGAATATGTTTATGGCTTAATCTATGAAAACACTATTCAATGCGGGTCGTCCGATATCAATCACCTCATGATATCTATGATATGGTTCCAGGATCCCACATCCTTATGACAAGTAGAACTACGTCATTAAGAACCATCCTCATACTGGTCGCTTTCAAGGAAGCATAGGTTGACCAGGGACTTGTTAAGTGTGATCCGTACAGATTTATGGTTCTACTACTTTAGTGGTCATAAATCAGATCATGCTTAACATATTACTTCAACACATAAGTAATATAAAGCCGTTTATATTTATACATCACAAACGATGATATTTGTACATAGACGTTTACAGGCTAATACCAATTGGACTAGGGCACAAATGCTATCAATCTCCCACTTGCCCTTAGCTCCAATCTAAGTCCCAGTCTATACCCATTGACCTAACATGTTTTTCATGTTTATCTTGAGGAAGAGCCTTGGTCAATGGGTTGGCTGTGTTATCATCAGTTGCAACGTATTGGATCTTCACGTCACCTCTAGCAATTATGTCGCGGATGATGTGATACTTTCTGAGTACATGTTTGGATCTGTTATGTGCCCTGGGTTCTTTAGCTTGCGCAATAGCCCCGGTGTTGTCACAATATAAGTCTACTGGGTTAGACGGGTTTTTAATTACACCTAACCCAGCCATGAAACTCCTGATCCATACAGCCTCTTTTGCCGCCTCACATGCGGCAATGTACTCAGCTTCCGTTGTAGAGTCGGCAATGGTATCCTGCTTCTTGCTTTTCCAGCTGAATGCTCCACCGTTCAACATAAACACATATCCCAACTGACTCTTAAAGTCATCGGGGTCTGTCTGAAAACTAGCGTCGACATATCCTTTGACGACGAGATCATCATTTCTGCCCCCGTATACAAGAAAAGCGTCCTTGGTTTTTCTCAAATATTTGAGAATCGCCTTGACAGCCATCCAGTGTGCCTCACCGGGTTTGGATTGATGTCTACTGGTACAACTTAGGGCAAACGAGACATCCGGTCTCGTGCATATCATGGCATACATTATGGACCCCATAGCCGAAGCATATGGGATCTCATTCATTCTTGCTAGCTCTGCAGGTGTCTCAGCACCCTGCTTCTTGCTAAGCTTTATGCCATGACGCATGGGCAGCAATCCTTTCTTTGAATCTTGCATTGAGAATCGTCTCAACACCTTGTCTATATAAGTGCTTTGACTTAAGCCCAAGACCCGCTTGGCACGGTCTCTATATATCTTGATTCCCAAGATGTAAGAGGCCTCGCCTAAGTCCTTCATTGAGAAACACTCACCTAACCAAGTCTTCGTTAAGAGCAAGGTAGGGACGTCGTTACCAATGAGCAGTATGTCATCAACATAAAGCACTAAAAAGATTATATTGCTCCCACTTGCCTTTTTATACACACAGGGTTCATCATCGTTCTTGACGAAGCCAAACTGTTTTACTACTTCATCAAAACGCTGATTCCAACTCCGAGATGCTTGCTTCAAACCATAGATTGATTTGAGCAACTTGCAAATCTTTCCCTTATTCTTTGGATCCTCAAAACCCTCAGGCTGAGACATATAAACGTCCTCAGCTAACCTCCCATTGAGGAAGGCGGTTTTGACATCCATTTGCCATATCTCATAGTTGTGATACGCTGCTATGGCAAGAAGAATGCGGATAGATTTGACCATAGCTACTGGAGAAAAGGTCTCTTCATAGTCAATTCCGTGGATTTGTCTATAACCTTTTGCTACCAGTCTCGCTTTATAGGTCTGAGGTTTGCCATCCATGTCAATCTTTATTTTAAAGATCCATTTACACCCTATGACCTTAACATCAGGGGTATGATCTACCAAGTCCCACACTTGATTATCTGACATGGATTGCATTTCTTCCCTCATGGCGTCCAGCCATTTCTCAGAGTCGGTTCCGTTCAAAGCCTCTCGAAAGGTAGCTGGATCATTGTCCACTAGTACTAAACCATCACCTTCAGTTACTAAGAACCCGTATCTGACAGGTGCATGACTTATCCTTTCAGAGCGCCTCGGACCGTCCTCATTAACTGCAGCTATTGGTTCTTGCTCAATGACCACTTCTGGCTCTACCTCTTCTAGTGGGTCCTCTCGTGGTTCCCGAGTGACCATCTCATCTAGAACTTCATCTAGATGAATAGCCCTCCCACTAACTGTCTTGGAAATGAACTCTTTTTCCAAGAACGTCCCACCTCGAGCGACAAAAACTTTATTTTCGCTCGGCTTATAGAAGTAGTATCCTTTTGTTTCTTTTGGATATCCGACGAAAGTGCATTTATCTGATCTTGGTTCGAGCTTGGTTGCAAGCAACCTTTTAACATAAGCCTCGCAACCCCAGATTTTAAGGAAGGACAAAACGGGTTCCTTCCCATACCATTTTTCAAATGATGTCCCTTCCACTGCTTTCGACGGAGCCCTGTTTATTATGAAAGCGGCCGTTTGCAGAGCATAACCCCAGAAGGAGATTGGGAGATCAGTGAGACTTAACATTGATCGAACCATATCTAACAATGTCCGATTCCTCCGTTCGGACACACCATTAAGTTGCGGTGTTCCTGGCGGAGTCCACTGAGATAGTATTCCACCTTCAGTAAGATAACTAAGAAACTCCTCGGATAAGTATTCTCCACCCCGATCAGAACGGAGTGCCTTGATACTCTTTCCGAGTTGGTTTTCTACTTCAGTCCTAAACTCTTTGAATTTATCAAAAGCTTCGGACTTATGTCTCATGAGATAGACATAACCATATCTACTGAAATCGTCAGTAAATGTGATAAAGTAGCCTAAACCACCTCTGGCATGCGTACTCATTGGTCCACATACGTCTGAATGTATTAGACCTAATAAGTCACCTGCCCTCTCACCTAAACCAGTGAAGGGCGCTTTAGTCATCTTGCCCATTAAACAAGCTTCGCATCTTTCAATCGCTTGGAATTCGAATTGACTTAGAAGTCCGCGCTTATGAAGCGCTGAGATGCGTTTCTCATTTATGTGACCCAGACGACAATGCCAGATTAGAGTTTGGTCTAAATCATTAGTTTTAAACCTCTTAGCATTTATATTATAGAGCATGTTGGATTTCGAGTTTTGCATATTCAATATGTATAATCCTCCAACAGTGTGAGCATTGCCATAATATATGTTGTTGCGCATAATATCAAAAAACCCGTTTTTAATATTGAAATAATAACCTTCTTTCTCTAGAAGAGAAATTGAGATAATATTCCTGCTGAAAGCAGGTACGCAAAAAACATCATTTAGTTCAATTACAAGCCCACTGGGCAAAGCAAGGTTCACAGAACCTACGGCAGTTGCGGCAACTCTGGTATTGTTCCCAACTCTTAGGTCCACCTCGCTTTCCCCACCATCTCTTCTACTGTGTAACACCTGCACATCGGCACAGATATGAGACTCAGCTCCAGTATCTAGTACCCAGGTATTTATTGTAGAAAGATATAGCTCTAATGGAATACCTGATGAAGTGGCGGCCCCACCGCCCTTCTTCTGATCCTCCTTTAACTGCTGACAGTCTTTCTTCCAATGACCAGGCTTTTGACAATAGAAACAGACCGACTCCTTTGCCTTCCCTTTGCCTTGTACGGGCATGTGAGGTCTAGGAATAAATGGTCGTCTGTTCTTCCCTGCCAGGTGTCTTGGGCCTTTACCCTTGCCACCAACAGCTTTGAAGCTGGGTCCCTTCTTGACCATGAAGACATTTTTGGACGAACTGCCCCTTATGCTCTTCTCGGCAGTTACTAGCATGCTGTGCAACTCCGACGCGGTCTTGTCCATATCATGCATGTGATAGTTCATGACGAACCCACCATATGCATGAGGAAGGGATTGCAGAATAAAATCCACTGCCATTTCCTTTTCCATAGACATACCGATACTAGTCATATGGTCAAAATGCCCCTTCATTTGTAGGACGTGAGGACCTACGGAGCTGCTTGCTGACATCTTGCAGGCTATGAGTTCTCGGAGAACAGTGTATTTTTCAATACGTACTTTCTCCTTGAACATATCCTTGATCTGTGCAAACATTGCAAACGGATCATGGGATAGCTCCATAAACTGCTTTTGGAGGTCCGCCTCCATGCAGCCCAACATGACACACGCAACGTCGATAGAGTCGCTAAGGTGTTTCTGGTACGCATCCTTAACGACCCTTGTTGCGTTGGCAGCTGGCTCCTCAGGGATAGCCTTATCAAGGACGTACTCCCTGCGTTCCATTTTTAATACAAGTCGTAAATTTCTGTCCCAGTCTAGATAATTTGTTCCGTTGAGTTTACACTTCTCGAGTATAGTCCTCAATGACAAATTAGACGAATTTGTTGAATTACTAGCCATTTCTACACGAAGAAAGTAAATTTAATCAGAATAGTTGAATAAATTTACGAAGATCCGAATTAAACACCAACCATTAGATTCTAAAATTAGAATCTTTAAACCAAGATCCCTTATTCGTCATTTGAAGTGCGCTAAGGCGCACCGCTCCAATTGACTTATTTAGGTAGGACATCCGTCCAATTACAACCCGTGTAACTCTTAGTCAGGGTATGTATAATACACACGGCTTACCCTTCCGATGCCCCAGCTCGACCTCAGGCCAAGAATCGTGGTTGAGTCAACCAACTTTCACTAACGAGTTAACTTTGTGCAGATGCTCCGCTAAGGCGCACGACATCCCACAAAGTTTACCATTCCCATCTAGAACCCATTCGATCGATGCTCCGCTAAGGCGCACGACACCGATAAAATGTTTCTACATGGGTGTGAATTAGGGTGGCATCTCACTTGACTCAAATTAACTTGTAATTTGGTTGTGTTTAATAATTCGAAAGTATTTGGTACAATTACGAATCCGTCACCAACAACCCGTGTTGTGATGTTTCTAATTGTATCACATACTATCTTCATTTGAATCCGTCATTTGCAACCCATGCAAAATACGTTCCAAACTTGAACTCATCCATCACAACCCGTGTGGTGATAGTTCACAACGCTTTAAAACATGCAAACAATTAAAGTTTGTTTTTAATCTTTGCATGTGAGGTGATCGCTTATAAACTTATAAACTAATCATGCAACCATGCAATTAATTTAAATGATTTAAGCAAGCAACCATAAAGCGTTAAATATGCATTTTATAGCCCATCCTAATCTTAGGAATCTACGAGTCTTCACATCTTCTCGTCTTTCTCATTCGGGCTCCCACTAGCTCTTGGACTTCCTCCAAGACCGTCATCGTGCTCGATTTTCCATCCTTCTCGTCTTTGAGTAATAATTACAATTAATACTCGGTTCGTAGACCGGATAAAAAATAATTACACTTTATGGGCTCGAATAAAAGAATAATTACACGCTAACACTAACGGTATGCAAACCGTGAAAGCGATAAATCTAATGGGCTATTAAAGCGTCATACATTTCATCACATCATCCAACATGTTATCACACAAACATGTTATCAAATAATATGCAATAATTCCGGTTTTTCTTTTGCCAAGTTGCTTGGTCGGGTTTATCGAAACTAGACCTTTTCGAAAAACGGTTTATCGAAACCAATCAAATTTTGAAAGTTTTCGAAATATTGGATCGTGGGTTCGTGAAATGGATCAAACACCACACACGAACCAAGTTGGGCCAAGCCAATGGGCCGAGGGCCCATTGGGCCGAGCCCAACCATGCACGGCCCGGTTTGGGCCTTGGAAGGCCCAAACCCGGCTTGCCGCCACTCTCGGCCTCGGCCGAGAGTGGGGACGGGCCCGGTCACCGCCGGCCTCCCCGGCCTCCGGTGACCTCCGTCCGGTACCTCCGATCCGGCTCCCCGAGAGTCTCTTCTCGGACCCGACAAATCCAATAATTCCCGAAAAATTCCAAATTTAATATATTTTTCAAAAGTAACATATTTCATGCAAATATCCCAAAAAGCATTAAAATCATGTTATCAACTTTTGGCATGAAAATAATCACAAAACCGAAATAAATTCAACAAGACAAAGATTAAGAGGGTAACCAGCCTCTGATACCACTGTAGGGTTTTGGAGCGTTCTAGATCGTCATCGAGATAGCGGAAGCAATAAAAGATAATCTACTCCAAACCTTGTCCAAGAACATTTAAACCATTAAATCCCAAAGCAAAATCTATTCCACAAGATATTTACCTTTAAGTCTTGTTTGAATCGATAAAGAAGAACGTTCGGATCTTCTTCTCTAAAGCAAGTCCACACCAAGAGAATGATCTTCAAGATCCTTCACTTAATTGCCTACTAGAACAATTAAATGAAGAACAAGAGAGCAAGATGGAGGAAGAACACCAAGGTGGCCGGCCACAATGAGAGAGAAAGAGAGGTTTTTGTGAGTTTTGTGACTTAATCAATTAATGAAATAATGTCTTGCAATATATCTCATCATCCAACTCACAAGTATGGGTTAAAAGTGATTGGTATGGGCTTAAAGGAGCTTTAACCCATACCCCTTAAATCACTCACCTCTTAATCCACAACTACCAACTAAGCATGGTGTTGTGTGGCCCCTACATTGGCCCCACCAAGTGGGCCGGCCATATGGCCTTATTGGGCCCTTATTGGGCCGGCCATGAGGCTTCATGGGCCGAGCCCAATGGGCCCTCCCGTGTTGTCTCATGCCGCGTCCAAAAGTTTCCCGACCTTTTTGTCGCTACTTATCAAACAAAGTCCGACGCGATATCGACGAAAAACTCAATTTTTCTCGATTCGCTAATTATTCTCTCAAACCGAACCTATGGCACGAAACCTCCAGTTTTGTCCATATACTTCTCCTTAAGAAACATCCATGTTTCCTTGTCTCAAGTTATCCGTCTTGTATGTGTGTGACCCTCTAGGCTCATGCCGCCGTTGGCAGATCGGCGCAAGAATTGCTCTTGCCCGATCCATCATAAGTGGTCTCTAGTAAAACATTATGATTACCCAAGGTGCATGATGATCGATGATTCGACTTAACCTTTGTGCGTACAAGTCACCATCCTTTTATCTCTAGATATCCCGATTGATCACAAGGCATAGAGTCGTCTCCCTTGTTTAATCAATCATTGTTACTTGATATGCGAGATGACTGAGAAATGATAACCCGTATCATTTTGCATGGCCATGCTTTTCTCTCATTCGGTCTCCATCAAGAGGCCTTCTAACGGATATCTTTCCCATACCGTAGTATGAGGGATAAATCCCTTAGCCGTCTTTCGTGTCACTCATGCAACCCGTTCCGCCACCCAATCATGCCCTTCATAGCAATCCTTTTACAGAAAGCGTTTGGCGCAAGTTAAAGCCGTACATTCATTGCATAGTGATCACAAAGACTCCTTGGTCTAAGGACGTCGTGACGAGCTATCGCATTTGAATATGTTTATGGCTTAATCTATGAAAACACTATTCAATGCGGGTCATCCGATATCAATCACCTCATGATATCTATGATATGGTTCCAGGATCCCACATCCTTATGACAAGTAGAACTACGTCATTAAGAACCATCCTCATACTGGTCGCTTTCAAGGAAGCATAGGTTGACCAGGGACTTGTTAAGTGTGATCCGTACAGATTTATGGTTCTACTACTTTAGTGGTCATAAATCAGATCATGCTTAACATATTACTTCAACACATAAGTAATATAAAGCCGTTTATATTTATACATCACAAACGATGATATTTGTACATTGACGTTTACAGGCTAATACCAATTGGACTAGGGCACAAATGCTATCACGTACGTGGTGGCGTCACATGGGTGCCAACCTCTTATGGTTCCGACGAAGAAGAAACGAGGTCGGTTGAGGAAGTATGGCCTGACGGCGGCGGTAAGATTGCTCTGTCGCTGGAGCCGATAATGACAGTAGCGCAAAGATCCTCCAATTTTCCGTGCAACATCTCGAAACCCCCAAATTCATCATCAACCCTATTTCATTCAATTTTTTCAATTTCTCGTCGGATCGACATGTCACACTAAAAGTTTATGCAATTCAAATCACTCTCCCTCCTCAACCCCACAAAACCCCAATTCCCAATTCGCTCCCCCCTCCTCGCCGCCGCCTCTGCCGCCGGAGACGCCCCCTCAGGGAGCGAAGCTCATACCCTTAATCACCTCCGTCTCGATCGGACTCGTCGTTCAATTTCTAGTGCCCAGACCTGTCGAGGTCACTACTCAGGCATGGTAGTTGCTCTCGATCTTCCTATCGACGATTGTAGGCCTAGTCCTGAGCCCCTTGTCGATAGGCACGTGGGCGTTTCTGGGTCTCACCGCCACAGTCGTGCAAAACCTAGCTTCATTTTTATTTTTTGAGAGGAATATAAGTGAGAAAGATGGAGTGTAGAGAGAGAACAAATGAAAGAGAGAGGAAGGAGAGGAAAATAGGTAAAGGGTAAGCTTTTGAAAAATTTGAAAGGCATGTAGGATACGTTTTAATTTCCCTATTTTCGAATTCTCTTTTATAATAAAGCGATCAATAATTTCATTATGGTTATATTAATATATCAGTAATTTATGTTTGGTTTATTAGTAATTAACTTCAAAAATGATTAAGTAGTAGTTTTGGAGGGGAAGCTCCCGAGAGTGGTGCATCGCCTCTCTCGCGGCCTCGCAGCCTCGCCGATTCCGCATCCTCCTCCATTTTTCTTGCCGATTCGCCGTTGACAGACCTGCCTTCGTCTTCATGACGACACCTCACCGTATGGTGCTTGATCGATGGTCCGGCGTGGCGGTCGAGGCTGGCGACGAACCTGATGGGCATCCATTCTTCCTCCACGGTGGGTCTCTGAATCTGCTACCGGAGGCGCCATCTGAGTGGGGATGGTTGGGGGTTTGCTTCCTAATTGTTGATCGGATGTTTTAGAGAGAGACATTGTGCATCGCTTTTCTCACCGATTCCGCCTTCTCCTCCCCTTTTCTTGTTGCTCTTTCGCGCTTGATCAAAGGTCCGGTGTGTAGGTCGAGGCTAACAACGATCTCGATGGCCATCCGATTTTTCTCCACGGTGTTCTCCAGATCCGTTGCCGGTAGAGCCGTTGGAGTCGGGAAGGTTGGGGTTTTCCTCATGCTTGTTGACCGGAGGGTCTTTTTGTTCGCCAGTTTTCAAGGATTTTGAGTCATCGGAGGTGCGTGGATGCGGAGGAGTTGATTTTAGTGGAGTTTCCACTTTTTACGTCTTCTCCGACTCTAGAGGTGGCGCCGGATCATTTTGATAGCATTTGTGCCCTAGTCCAATTGCTATTAGCCTGTAAACGTCTATGTACATTATCATCGTTTGTAACATATATATAAAACGGCTTTGTATTACTTATGTGTTGAAGTAATATGTTAAGCATGATCTGAATTATGACCACTAAAGTAGTAGAACCATAAATCTGTACGGATCACACTTAACGAGTCCCTGGTCAAAACATGCTTCCTAAGAAGCGACCAGTATGAGGATGGTTCTTAATGAAGTAGTTCTACTTGTCATAGGGATGAGGGATCCTGGAACCATATCATAGATATCATGAGGTGATTGATATCGGACGACCCGCTTTGAATAGTGTTTTCATAGATTAAGCCATAAACATATTCAAATGCGATAGCTTGTCACGGCATTCTTAGACCAAGGAGTCTTTGTGATCACTATGCAATGAACGTACGGCTTTAACTTGCGCCAAACGCTTTCTGTAAAAGGATTGCTATAAAGGGCATGATTGGGTGGCGGAACGGGTTGCATGAGTGACACGAAAGACGGCTAAGGGATTTATCCCTCATACTACAGTATGGGAAAGATATCCGTTAGAAGGCCTCTTGATGGAGACTGACTGAGAGAAAGAGCATGGCCATGCCAATGATACGGGTTATCAGTTCTCAGCCATCTCGCATATCAAGTAACAATGATTGATTGAACAAGGGAGACGACTCTATGCCTTGTGATCAATCGGGATATCTAGAGATAACAGGATGGTGACTTGTACGCACAAAGGTTAAGTCGAATCATCGATCATCATGCACCTTGGGTAATCATAATGTTTTACTAGAGACCACTTATGATGGATCGGGCAAGAGCAATCTTTTGCGCCGATCTGCCAACGGTGACATGAGCCTAGAGGGTCACACACATACAAGGCGGATAACTTGAGACAAGGAAACATTGATGTTTCTTGAGGAGTAATATATGGACAAAACTGGAGGTTTTGTGCCATAGGTTCGGTTTGAGAGAATAATTAGCGAATCGAGAAAAATTGAGATTTTCGTCGATATCGCGTCGGACTTTGTTTGATAAGTGACGACAAAAGGGTCGGGCGATTTTTGGACACGGCATGAGACAACACGGGAGGGCCCATTGGGCTCGGCCCATGAAGCCTCATGGCCGGCCCATTAAGGGCCCAACAAGACCTCATGGCCGGCCCACATGGTGGGTCCATGTGTGGGGGCCACACAACACCATGCTTAGTTGGTGATTGTGGATTAAGAGGTGAGTGATTTAAGGGGTATGGGTTAAAGCACCTTTAAGCCCATACCAATCACTTTTGACCCATGCTTGTTGGATGATGAATTGAAATATCTAGCATTCATTCATTAATTCAAGAATCACACAACTCTCACAACACTCTCTCCTCTCTTTGCTCTCTTGTTCTTCATTTAATTGTTCTAGTAGGCAATTAAGTGAGGGATCATCAAGATCATCCCCTTGGTGTGGACTTGCTTTAGAGAAGAAGATCCGAACGTTCTTCTTTATCGATCCAACAAAGACTAAATGCAAAATGGAGAAACTGTCCAGATTGTCCAGTTCCGATGACCGACAATGCGTGAGCCATAGCTGCTTCGTCCGAGCTCCGATTAAGCTGAAACTTGCGGCGTTGGAAAGATAAGTCCAAGGGCTACAACTTTTGTGAAATACTGATTTTCAAAAAGAGCGCTGGTTTAGGAGATACAAGGCCGAGAAGCAGACTGGTCCGCAGAGTCTGTCCAGCGAGACGGGAAAAATGTTTTGCTCCAGACGGAGGTCTTCTCGTCCGAACTGGGTTTAGAGCAAAACACAAAAGATGTAGGGAATTGGCTGAGGTTTAATCTCCAAAAAGAACCGAAGCAATTGGAGATCTGTAGCTCGAGATATAGAGCTTCAAAGTCTCGGTTTTCTGCCGGGCAGATTCTGGTAAAACCCGAAAACTCGATTTCCTAAGGATCTAACTTGGTAGTCGATCTTGCGCAGGTTAGGGGCGGTTTATAGGTTGCTTCCGCTGTCATGAACGTAATTAGGATGCCCCGGGACCTAACAGTGGTATCAGAGGCGGTCTACCACTCCGAGATCCTTGTATGTTATTTCGGTTTTGTAATGATATGAATGTCATAATTGTTGATAACATGATTTTAATGCTTTTTGGGATATTTGCATGAAATATGTTATTTTTGAAAATATATTGAATTTGGAATTTTTCGGAAATTATTGGATTTGTCGGGTCCGAGAAGGGACTCTCGGGGAGCCGGATTGGAGGTACCGAACGGAGGTCACCGGAGGCCGGGGAGGCCGGCGGTGACCGAGCCCGTTCCCACTCTCGGGCGAGGCCGAGAGTGGCGGCAAGGCCGGTTTAGGCCTTCCAAGGCCCAAAACCGGGCCGTGCATAGTTGGGCTCGGCCCAATGGGGCTTCGGCCCATTGGCTTGGCCCGACTTGGTTCGTGCGTGGTGTTTGATCCGTGTCACGAACCTGCGATCCAATATTTCAAAAACTTTCAAAATTTGATCGGTTTCGATAAACCGTTTTTCGAAAAGGTCTAGTTTCGATAAACCCGACCAAGCAACTTGGCAAAATTAAAATCGGAATTATTGCATATTATTTGATAACATGTTTGTGTGATAACATGTTGGATGATGTGATGAAATGTATGATGCATTAGTAGCCCATTAGATTTTATCGCTTTCACGGTTTGCATACCGTTAGTGTTAGCGTGTAATTATTCTTTTATTCGAGCCCATAAAGTGTAATTATTTTTTATCCGGTCTACGAACCGAGTATTAATTGTAATTATTACTCAAAGACGAGAAGGATGGAAAATCGAGCACGATGACGGTCTTGGAGGAAGTCCAAGAGCTAGTGGGAGCCCGAATAAGAAAGACGAGAATATGTGAAGACTCGTAGAATCCTAAGTTTAGGATGGGCTATAAAATGCATATTTAACGCTTTATGAATGCTTGCTTGAATTATTTAATTAATAACATGCTTGCATGATTAGCTTATAAGTTTATAAGCCATCACCTCACATGCAAAGATTAAAATCAACTTTAATTGTTTGCATGTTTAAAGCGTTGTGAACTATCATCGCACGGGTTGTGATTGATGAGTTCAAATTTGAAACGTGTTTGCACGGGTTGCAAATGACGGACTCAAATGAAGATAGTATGTAATACAATTAGAAACGTCACAACACGGGTTGTTGATGACGGGTTCGTAATTGTACCAAATACTTTCGAATTATTAAGCACAACCAATTTACAAGCTAATTTGAGTCAAGTGAGATGCCACCCAAATTCACACCCATGTAGAAACATTTTATCGGTGTCGTGCGCCTTAGCGGAGCATCGATCGAATGGGTTCTAGATGGGAATGGTAAACTTTGTGGGATGTCGTGCGCCTTAGCGGAGCATCCGCACAAAGTTAACTCGTTAGTGAAGGTTGGTTGACTCGACCACGATTCTTGGCCTGAGGTCGAGCTGGGGCATCGGAAGGGTAAGCCGTGTGTTTTTGCACATACCCTGACTAAGAGTTACACGGGTTGTAATTGGACGGACATCCTACCTAAATAAGTCAATTGGAGCGGTGCGCCTTAGCGTACTTCAAATGACGAATAAGGGATCTTGGTTTAAGATTCTAAACCTTAGAATCTTATGGTTGGTGTTTAATTCGGATCTTCGTAAATTTATTCAACTTTTCTGATTAAATTTACTTTCTTCGTGTAGAAATGGCTAGTAATTCAACAAACTCGTCTAATTTGTCGTTGAGGACTATACTCGAAAAGTGTAAACTCAACGGGACAAATTATCTAGACTGGAACAGAAATTTACGACTTGTGTTAAAGTTGGAACACAGGGAGTACGTCCTTGATAAGGCTATCCCGGTGGAGCCAGCTGCCAACGCAACGAGGGTCGTTAAGGATGCGTACCAGAAACACCTTAACGACTCTATCGACGTTGCGTGTGTCATGCTGGGCTGCATGGAGGCGAACCTCCAGAAGCAGTTTATGGAGCTATCCCATGATCCGTTTGCAATGTTTGCACAGATCAAGGATATGTTCAAAGAGAAAGTACGTATTGAAAAATACACTGTTCTCCGAGAACTCATTGCCTGCAAGATGTCAGCAGGCAGCTCCGTAGGTCCACACGTCCTACGTATGAAGGGATCCAGCTTCAAAGCTGGTGGTGGCAAGGGTAAAGGCCCAATGCACCTGGCAAGGAAGATCAGACCATTTGTTCCTAAACCTTCCATGCCCGTAAAAGGCAAGGGGAAGGCAAAGGAGTCGGTCTGTTTCTACTGCCAAAAGCCTGGTCACTGGAAGAAAGACTGTCAGCAGCTGAAGGAGGATCAGATGAAGGGCGGTGGGGCCGCTACTTCATCAGGTATTCCATTAGAGCTATATCTTTCTACGATAAATACTTGGGTACTAGACACTAGAGCTGAGTCTCATGTCTGTACGGATATACAAGTATAGAATAGTAGAAGAGATATGGGGAAAGCGAGGTGGACCTAAGAGTTGGGAACAACGTGAGAGTTACCGCAACTGCCGTGGGTTCTGTTAACCTTGTTCTACCTAAGAGGTTTAAAGCTAATGATTTAGACCAAACTCTAATCTGGCATTGTCATCTAGGTCACATAAATGAGAAACGCATCTCAGCGCTTCATAAGCGCGGACTTCTAAGTCAATTCAAATACCAAACGATTGATAGATGCGAAGCTTGTTTAATGGGCAAGATGACTGAAACGCCCTTCACTGGTTTAGGTGAGAGGGCAGGTGATCTATTAGGTCTAATACATTCAAACGTATGTGGACCAAATGAGTACACCAGCCATATGTGGTTTAGGCTACTTTATCACGTTTACTGATGATTTCAGTAGATATGATTATGTCTATCTCATAAGACATAAGTCCAAAGCCTTTGATAAATTCAAGGAGTCTAGGACTGAAGTAGAAAACCAACTCGGAAAAAGTATAAAGGCACTCCGTTCTGATTGGGGTGGAGAATACTTATCCGAAGAGTTTCTTACAGAAAGTGGAATACTATCTCAGTGGACTCCGCCAGGAACACCGCAACTCAATGGTGTGTCCGAGCGAAGGAATCGGACATTGTTTGATATGGTTCGATCGATGTTAAGTCTCACTGATCTCCCGATCTCCTTCTGGGGTTACGCTCTGCAAACGGCCGCATTCATAATCGAGGTGGGACATTCTTGGAAAAAGAATTTATTTCCAAGACAGTCAGTGGGAGGGCTGTTCATCTTAATGAATTTCTAGATGAGATGGTCACTCAGGAACCACTGGACGACCCACCAGAAGTAGTCGTTGAGCAAGAATCAATAGCTACAGTTAATAAGGACGGAACCGACTCTGAGAAATGGCTGGAAGCCATGAGGGAAGAAATGCAATCCATGTCAGATAATCAAGTGTGGGACTTGGTGGATCAAACCCCTGACGTAAAAGTCATTGGGTGTAAATGGATCTTTAATATAAAGATGGACATGGATGGCAAACCTCAGACCTATAAAGCAAGACTGGTAGCAAAAGGTTATAGGCAAATCCACGGAATTGACTATGAAGAGACCTTTTCTCCTGTAGCTATGGTCAAATCTATCCGCATTCTACTTGCCGTAGCAATTTTGAGATATGGCAAATGGACGTCAAAACCGCCTTCTTCAACGGGAGGTTAGCTGAGGACGTTTATATGTCCCAGCCTGAGGGTTTTGAGGATCCTAAGAATAAGGGAAAGATTTGCAAGTTGCTCAAATCAATTTATGGTTTGAAGCAAGCATCTCGGAGTTGGAATCAACGTTTTGATGAAGTTGTGAAACAGTTTGGCTTCATCAAGAACGATGATGAACCTTGCGTATATATAAAAGGGCAGATGGGAGCAAAGTAGTCTTCTTGGTGCTTTATGTTGATGACATACTGCTCATTGGAAACAACGTCCCTACCTTGCTTTTAACAAAGACTTGGTTAGGTGAGTGTTTCGCAATGAAGGACTTAGGCGAGGCCTCTTACATCTTGGGGATCAAGATATATAGAGACCGTGCCAAGCGGGTCTTGGGCTTAAGTCAAAGCACCTACATAGACAAAATATTGAGAAGATTCTCGATGCTAGATTCAAAGAAAGGACTGCTGCCCATGCGTCATGGCATAAAGCTAAGCAAGAAGTAGTGTGCTGAGACACCTGCAGAGCTAGCAAGAATGAATGAGATCCCATATGCTTCGGCTATAGGGTCCATAATGTGTGCCATGATATGTACGAGACCGGATGTCTCGTTTGCCCTAAGCTGTACCAGTAGACATCAGTCCGAACCCGGTGAGGAACACTGGATTGCCGTCAAGGCGATTCTCGATTTTGAGAAAAACCAAAGACGCTTTTCTTGTATACGGGGGAAGAAATGATGATCTAGTTGTCAAAGGATATGTTGACGCTAGTTTTCCAGACAGACCCCGATGACTTAAAAAGTCAGTTGGGTTATATGTTTATGTTGAACGGTAGAGCTTTCAGCTGAAAAGCAAGAAGCAGGACACCATTGCCGACTCTACGACCGAAGCTGAGTACATTGCCGCATCCGAAGCGGGAGAAGAGGCTGTATGGATCAGGAGTTTCATGGCTGGGTTAGGTGTAATTAAAAACCCATCTAACCCAGTAGACTTATAGTGTGACAACACCAGGGCCATTGCGCAAGCTAAGGAACCCAGGGCACATGACAGATCCAAACATGTACTCCGAAAGTATCACATCATCCGCGACATTGTTGCTAGAGGTGACGTGAAGATCCACTACGTTGCAACTGATGATAACACAGCCGACCCCTTGACCAAGGCTCTTCCACGAGCAAAACATGATAAACATGTTAGGTCAATGGGTATAGACTGGGACCTAGATTGGAACTAGGGGCAAGTGGGAGATTGATAGCATTTGTGCCCTAGTCCAATTGCTATTAGCCTGTAAACGTCTATGTACATTATCATCGTTTGTAACATATATATAAAACGGCTTTGTATTACTTATGTGTTGAAGTAATATGTTAAGCATGATCTGAATTATGACCACTAAAGTAGTAGAACCATAAATCTGTACGGATCACACTTAACGAGTCCCTGGTCAAAACATGCTTCCTAAGAAGCGACCAGTATGAGGATGGTTCTTAATGAAGTAGTTCTACTTGTCATAGGGATGAGGGATCCTGGAACCATATCATAGATATCATGAGGTGATTGATATCGGACGACCCGCTTTGAATAGTGTTTTCATAGATTAAGCCATAAACATATTCAAATGCGATAGCTTGTCACGGCATTCTTAGACCAAGGAGTCTTTGTGATCACTATGCAATGAACGTACGGCTTTAACTTGCGCCAAACGCTTTCTGTAAAAGGATTGCTATAAAGGGCATGATTGGGTGGCGGAACGGGTTGCATGAGTGACACGAAAGACGGCTAAGGGATTTATCCCTCATACTACAGTATGGGAAAGATATCCGTTAGAAGGCCTCTTGATGGAGACTGACTGAGAGAAAGAGCATGGCCATGCCAATGATACGGGTTATCAGTTCTCAGCCATCTCGCATATCAAGTAACAATGATTGATTGAACAAGGGAGACGACTCTATGCCTTGTGATCAATCGGGATATCTAGAGATAACAGGATGGTGACTTGTACGCACAAAGGTTAAGTCGAATCATCGATCATCATGCACCTTGGGTAATCATAATGTTTTACTAGAGACCACTTATGATGGATCGGGCAAGAGCAATCTTTTGCGCCGATCTGCCAACGGTGACATGAGCCTAGAGGGTCACACACATACAAGGCGGATAACTTGAGACAAGGAAACATTGATGTTTCTTGAGGAGTAATATATGGACAAAACTGGAGGTTTTGTGCCATAGGTTCGGTTTGAGAGAATAATTAGCGAATCGAGAAAAATTGAGATTTTCGTCGATATCGCGTCGGACTTTGTTTGATAAGTGACGACAAAAGGGTCGGGCGATTTTTGGACACGGCATGAGACAACACGGGAGGGCCCATTGGGCTCGGCCCATGAAGCCTCATGGCCGGCCCATTAAGGGCCCAACAAGACCTCATGGCCGGCCCACATGGTGGGTCCATGTGTGGGGGCCACACAACACCATGCTTAGTTGGTGATTGTGGATTAAGAGGTGAGTGATTTAAGGGGTATGGGTTAAAGCACCTTTAAGCCCATACCAATCACTTTTGACCCATGCTTGTTGGATGATGAATTGAAATATCTAGCATTCATTCATTAATTCAAGAATCACACAACTCTCACAACACTCTCTCCTCTCTTTGCTCTCTTGTTCTTCATTTAATTGTTCTAGTAGGCAATTAAGTGAGGGATCATCAAGATCATCCCCTTGGTGTGGACTTGCTTTAGAGAAGAAGATCCGAACGTTCTTCTTTATCGATTCAACAAAGACTAAATGCAAAATGGAGAAACTGTCCAGATTGTCCAGTTCCGATGACCGACAATGCGTGAGCCATAGCTGCTTCGTCCGAGCTCCGATTAAGCTGAAACTTGCGGCGTTGGAAAGATAAGTCCAAGGGCTACAACTTTTGTGAAATACTGATTTTCAAAAAGAGCGCTGGTTTAGGAGATACAAGGCCGAGAAGCAGACTGGTCCGCAGAGTCTGTCCAGCGAGACGGGAAAAATGTTTTGCTCCAGACGGAGGTCTTCTCGTCCGAACTGGGTTTAGAGCAAAACACAAAAGATGTAGGGAATTGGCTGAGGTTTAATCTCCAAAAAGAACCGAAGCAATTGGAGATCTGTAGCTCGAGATATAGAGCTTCAAAGTCTCGGTTTTCTGCCGGGCAGATTCTGGTAAAACCCGAAAACTCGATTTCCTAAGGATCTAACTTGGTAGTCGATCTTGCGCAGGTTAGGGGCGGTTTATAGGTTGCTTCCGCTGTCATGAACGTAATTAGGATGCCCCGGGACCTAACACATTTTACATGTCCCCGGAAGTTTCCTTGTGGTGGTGAAGGAGGGGTCTGTTCTGGTGTAGTCATCTCACAAATCAATTTTGGTGTTCTGTCAGTGCGGTGTCTAAGTTGGTTCCTCTATCTTCGCAGAGGTATGTTTAACCCCTTTCGCTCACCTCATAGTGTTTGAAACGATTGGGTTGATCGCCTTGTGCAACTGGTTGTATCGTTATATGCGATTGAGTGTATTGTTTTATGCGATTGGTGTCCCATTGTGGAACAGAACGAATATTGAGCAGGAAAGGTAGTCTCTAGTGCGTTGCCGCCCTAGAGTCCCATTTTCATCGTTGGGTGACAACGGAGATAGGGGATCTTGGAGGTGGACGACAAATTTTTAGTTTTGGTTTGGTAAAGAGGACGAGTTTTGTTTTGTACTGGAAACATTATAGATGTATGGTTCTGAATCTCCCTTGTCTGAGCGCAAGAGGACCTCCGAGGGGTGTGACCCAGTGATCCAAGACTCACGGGTATCCAGTCCCGTAACACCGTGGTGAGGAACTACGGGAGAAGTGCTCTCTCAGTCATGGACTGATAATTTTTCCGGAAAGGAAATGAGTTGAGAGGGGTCATAAAAGCCTTGTGAACATTTGTGGGGAGGGTGTGCAGTCGATGACCAAAATTGGAAACTGATGGTATGATAGATGATCAGATGATCAGACTGATGGTATCCAAACCCTCCTTCCCCGATCTTCTCTCCCTCTGCAAAGTCGCTTGTTGCTCGGGCCAATTCGTCGTATAAGAACCTCTTAGGCCCTGTGCCCCCTTTGAATTCATCATCCATCACCAAATCAAAAGCATCCTCCTCTTTCTTTCTTTTCTTGATCAACACACACCAAACCAATCCCAAAACAGCAATCAAAACACAGGCAAAGCCAACATGAAAAACACTGTAAGCATATTTTCGCTCTGCCCTAGGTGATTTTCGGCTATGCTCCGGCCAACTCCGGTGAAGGTCCGGAGAGGCTCGTTTGAGGTGATTATTGAAAGAGATCACCATGGGTTCCATTCGATAAATTTCATGCAGCGGAAGTAATGTAAACATGGTGATTGAGAAATACAATGATCTTAATGAAAATACAACATGCTATCAACCTTTTCAAATCTGAAAATACCTTTATGAATCGATGAAAACACAATATTTGTGTTTCTCTATTAGCTCCACACAAGCACCACAACCGAAATGGTTTTCTCTCACACTTTTGCTATGAATGTTCTTGAGAAGCTTTGACAAAAATGGTGGATGAAGAAGGAGAGAGGATTCGGCCAAGGGAGGGAGAAGAAGAGGGGAAGTGGTTGCCAATAGTTGGAGAAAAAGATGGAAGATATTTTGGAATTTTAATTTGAAATAAAATTGAATTTCCAATTTATAATTGCATATCTACCCTTCTTAAACTCCTATTTGCACTTCTTCCCCATTCATAACTTGAATCCCTAAATGGGCTTTAAGCCCGTTTAGCTAAAACCCAAATTAAACCCATTAACTTGAGTTCTAATTTCGGTTTAGAAAAAACAGTTCAATTTCCTCGAATTGATTTCTTCAACCGTCTGTTTAAAACCTTAGGCCAGAAAACTACCGAATCGTTCTCAATTTTCATCCATAATTATTAGTCATGTATCGTGCTTAATGCGTGTGACCCTCTAGGCTCACGAACAGTTGACAGACTGGTAAAATTACTATTTTACCCTTTCCATCATAAGTGGTCTCTAGCAAGACATTATGATTACCCAACGTTCGTGATTATCGGTTATTCGACTTAACCTGTTATCGTACATGTCAATATCCTTTTATCAAACCGATATCCAGATTGATCAATAGGCATAGAATGGTCATCCTAATTTATCTATCACTGTTTCTTGATATTTGAGATGACTGAAAACTGATACTAAGGTATCACCTGCACGGCCGTGCTATTCCTTCAGTCATACTCATCAAGTGGCCTAAACGGATATTTTTCTCATACCGAAGTATGAGTGATAAATCCCTCAGATGCCTTTCGAGTTCACTAGTGCAATAAATATCAAAGCCAATCGAAGCCGTTATAGTTACCCTTTTACAGATAACGTTAGACTAGGTCAAACTTAGGTATTCGGTACATAGTGTACAAAAAGACTCCTTGGTTTTAGAATATAGTGACAAGCTACGATATGTGAGTATCTCATGACTGGATCTATGCAGCATACTCACAATCGGGTTGTCCGATATCATCGACCTGATGGTATCTATGATATAACTCCGGCACACACTTTGCCATGATTAGTAGAGCATGATCACAAGGAGTTAGTCTCATACTGATTGCTTCAAAAGAAGCTTAGCTGATCAAAGACTTTATCGAATGCAATTCTTTCTGATCTATATTTCTACTATAAGTGGTTACACACATTATGACAGATCAAATTACATTAGATATATTACAATAACATATTAGTAATATTATGCCTTTTATTATGTAGAATAATGATGTCTGTTACAATATAGATTAAGGAATTACATTGGATTAGGGCACAAACCTAAAAATTATTACACTGACCTGATCGCCATGGGAAGGACCCAATCAGCCTACTGGGTGCCTAAAAGAATGTCACTATGATCCGAGAGCATCTTCGTCAGGCCCGTGAGGATTGGGTCTGCAAAGATAGCCAACATGACCTTACTGAGGAGGATACGGTCAAGCCTGCTCCCTCTCAAGCGTGGCCCGAACCAGGTGAAATGCTTGTTCGACATAGGCAAGTCGACAAGGCCTAAGTCCGTAAGAAAAGCATCAAAATCTCTCCAATCCGCCTGGACCGCCTGATTGGCCACCTTGCTCGGATCTCTGACCGTATTGACGTCTCCCAAAAGGGTAAACTTCTGGTCTACCGAGTGGTGAACCTGTCTCAAAATACCCCAGAAGTTCCTCCTCGCAGTGGGTACCGAAGAAGCCTGAAGGTTGAGGAAGGAAACGTTCTCTCCAGAGGCTATGACCTCCCCAACCCACACGATCAGCCCCGGGAAAATGTCACAACTGGTCATACGGAGTACTGATGCGTCAAAAATCGAGATCTCGCCTGAACCCAACTTCGACCCTGTCGGACTGAACTGAAACTCAAACTAGGAAGAAAAACTTAGTGCTATGATAATCGTCGGATCTAGCATTGCATACTTGGACTCCTATAAAGCCACGAAAACTGGACGGTGTGCCGTGATAGTGTCTGCCAAGATTCTGCGCTTGTGATCCTAGCCCAGACCCCTAGCGTTCCAACTCAAGAGCTTTATTGTTGAGCGGGAGACCTCGGCTCCGCTAGAAAAGCAATATCAGCTCTACTCTGAGTCGGAAGAGAACCGCCCAACATATCAATATACCTCCCAACATCAGCCGACGTGATACTCCCAGCCGAAAGTTCCTCCTCCTCCCTCCCCGAGGCCTCCACCACCTCCGAAAGATCTCCCTCCTCTGCCTCCTCCTCAATATCCCCCAGAACTCCAACCTCCACCTCCCCTCTACCCAGATCTAGATCTCCTACCACTCACCATCCGAGTCTGAAGTCCCACCTATCTCCTCTACCCGGGTGTCTCTCAACCCTGATATCTCCCCACTCTCCCCACCTTGACTGGGCTGGGTCCTGTCTCTGACAATCCTATAAGGCACACGCGGAACCCAGATCGCAGAGACTAAAGACGTCGGACGCCTTCCAACAGAGAAAAAAGAGACATCCCCTCCAAGGAATATCCCCTGTGCGAACTATCCGTGGAGATCGGCGCCAAGGCCGATGACGATCCCACCCATATTAAGTCATCGTCTCTCCCTGGTAGCTCACCCTAACTATCGTGGTCATCGAGGGACAAAGGTCTGGACGCCAGATAGAGACCCTCCTCTTCGAAGCCCAGACACAGTGAATCCCCCTTACCGATCCGAGTAGAATCTAGATCAACAATCCCCGGGTAGGGCGTCGGAGGGGAACTCGAAGTCCGAACAAAGCACACCGTCTCCCGCAATGTGATCCCCCCCTGAGCTCCAGAGTGTGTCTCCAAAGCCTCCTCCTGGCCAATAATCTGATTCTCAACTTGTGTCTCTGTAACCTCCTCTTGCACAACAACATTTGTCTCCTGAACCTCTCTCTAAGAGGTGGCCTGCTCCCTCAATACCTCCACCTGTGTCTCCATCACCTCCATCTCCTCAGCCCAGGAAACCTTACCTCTACCCTGCCTAAATGGTGCGAGCGCCCCCGCTCGGACAAGGGATAGGTCAAGGTCGGAGTCTGTCGGAGTAGTGATGGGATGTCAGAGGTGTGAACAACCTCCAAACCTACTATGACTGACCCCTCTCCTAGCCGGCAATCAACCCCCCACGATCTCTGAATAGGGTCCGAGACATGCACCAATACTGCAACACGCTCGAAACACCCCTCGCCAATGGAATCTTGGTGAGTAGTAATCAAACTGCCAATACCGCATACTACCGTCTCAATCGAGGCCGAAGACCAAGCTGACAGCAGGATCCCCCGTATGTGTACCTAGCAAAACACTCCGCCATGCAGAAACATGTCACAGTCAGCCAGTAAAAAAGAACCACCGACGAAGATTTGCCCACTGATTAGTCTGAAGTCTATCTATCGAACATGCATCTGCAAAGGATAGTTAGACTGATGTTTACTGGCATAGCTCAAGGCAAACGAGATGTCTGGTCTCGTCCATATTATGGCATACATGATAGATCCTACATCCGGAAGAATATAGGATCTCCATCATCCATTTCAGCTCATCAGGTGTCGCTGAATGTCTTGTTCACGTAGGTGCTCTGACTTATTCCAAAGACCCGCTTGGTGGGACCTCTATATATCTTGTTCCCAAAGATATAAGCAGCATCGCCTAAGTCCTTCATTGCGAAACATTCCTTTAACCAATAATTTGTAAAGCACAAGGTTGGGATGTCGTTTAAAATGTCATCGACATATAGCACCAGAAAGATAATCTTACACCCATTTAGCTTCTTAGAGACGCATGACCCATCTTCGTTCTTGATAAAGTTGAACTAATTATTAGCTTTATCAAAACGTAGATTACAATTCCGCTACAAGGCACTCAACCATGTCTTAGAGTCTGGGCTGTCCATGGCTTCTCGAAAGGTAGATGGATCATCATGATCTTCTATCACCACGTCGTCACCTTCAGACACGAGAAACTTGCATCTAACAGGTGCACGACTAGTCCTTTCAGACAGTCTCAGACCGTCTGGAATAACGGCAATAGGCGGTTCTTGCTATACGACCAGCTCTAGCACCATCTCTTCTACGGGGTAGTATAGTGGTTCCCGAGCAACTACATTCTCAAGAACCTCATCCAGATATATAGCCCTTCCACTCTCTGTTTTGGAAATAATATCCCTTTCCAAAAACACCCTACCACAAGCAACAAAGCTTTGTTCTCGCTCGGTTTGTAGATGCAGTATCCCCTTGTTACTTTGGGATACCCCACGAAGACGCACTTATCAGATTTCGGTTAGAGCTTATTTGTAAGCAAATGCTTCACAAAAGCCTCGCAACCCCAAATCTTTAGGAAGGACAAAATGGGCTTCTTCCCATACCATATCCCGTATGGTGTCCCTCCCACTGCCTTCGTCAAAGCCCGATTCAAAATGAATGCGGTTGTTTCTAGAACATAAACCCAGAAGGATATTGGGAGATCAGTGTGACTCATCATGGATCGAACCATATCCCACAATGTTCGATCCCTGCCTTCGAACACACTATCCTAAAGTAGTTCTCCTAGTGGAGTCCACTCTGATAGTACCCCACATCCCACAAGATGATCATAAAACTCTATGGACAAGTATTCTCCACTTCGATCCGAACAAAGTGCTTTAATAATTTTCCCGACCTGGTTTTGTACTATATTATTAAACTCTTTGAATTTATCAAAAATATCAAACTTATGTCTCATTGAATAGACATAATCAAATTTCCTGTAATCTTCAGTAAAATGATAAAGTAGCGAAAACCACTCATGACATGTGCACTCATTGGCCCACACACGTCCGAGCGTATCAGGCCCAACAAGTCACCCGCCCTTTCACCTCTCCCGGTGAATAGCACTCTAGTCATTTTACCCATCAAACAAGCCTTGCACCTTTCAATCGAATGGAATTCGAATGAACTTAGAAGTCCGCAATTGTGAAGTGGTGAAATGTGCTTCTCATTTATGCGACCCAAATGACAGTACCATATTAGAGTTTTGGTTTAAATCATCGTATTTAAACCTCTTGGTATTAATATTATAGAACTTACTTGTATTAGAGTTTTCCATATTCAATATGTATAAACCTCCAATTTTATTTGCACTTCCACAATAAATGTTATTGCGATTTATATTGAAAACCCGTTTCTAATATCAAAAGTGTAAGCCTCATTGCCTAACAAGGATACATAGAGAATGTTCCTTCTAAAATTAGGTACGCAATACATATTATGAAGTACAAATACAAGCCCATTGGGAAAAACAAGACTAATGGAGCCTACAGCAGTTGCGGCGACCTTGTGTCTGTTCCCAACTCTTAGGTCCACCTCGTGTTTGCCCAAATCTATTCTACCTTCCTCCCACTGCACATTCGTACATATGTGAGATTCAACACCGGCATTCAATACGTATGAATCAGAAATAGAATGATTTAGCTCTATAAAGAAAATACCTGATGAACGTGTGGCCCTACCTGTAGGGTTTTGGAGCGTTCTAGATCATCGAGATAGCGGAAGCGTTTAACAAAATCAACTCCAAACCTTGTCCAAGAGCATGAACCGTTAAATCCCAAGGCAAAATCTATTCCACAAGAAATTTACCTTTAAGTCTTTGTTGAATCGATACAGAAGAACTTTCGGATCTTCTTCTCTAGAGCAAGTCCACACCAAGGGGATGATCTTGAAGATCCTTCAATTAATTGCCTACTAGAACAATAAAATGAAGAACAAGAGAGCAAGATGAGAGGAGAGAGGGGATTGGCCGGCCACTATGAGAGAGGGAGAGCTTGTGAGAGTTGTGTGATTATTTTGTGTAATGAATCAATATTTGATATTTCCCTTTATCATCCAACTCATAAGCATGAGTCTAAAAGTGATTGGTATGGGCTTAAAGTGTCATCACCCATACCCCTTAAATCACTCACCTCTTAATCCACAATCACCAATCAAGCATGGTGTTGTGTGGCCCCCACTCTTGGACCCACCAATGTGGCCGGCCAAATTTGGCCCATAATGGGCCCTTGTTGGGCCGGTCACGTGACCTCATGGACCGAGCCCAATGGGCTCGCCCATGTGGTTTTGTGCCGTGTCCAAAAGTTGCCCGACCCTTTTTGTCGTTACTTATCAAACAAAGTCCGATGCGACATCGACGAAAAAACTCAGTTTTCTCGATTCACTAATTATTCTCTCAAACTGAACCCATGGCTCAAAACCTTCAGTTTTGTCCATGCATAGCTCCTCAAGAAACGTTAAGGTTTCGTTGTCTCAAGTTATCCGTCTTGAATGTGTGTGACCCTCCAAGCTCATGCCACCGTTGGCAGATCGGCGCATAAGATCTCTCTTGCCCGATCCATCATAAGTGGCCTCCAGTAGGACGTTGTGCGTACAAGTCACTATCCTATTATCTCTAGATATCCCGATTGATCACAAGGCATATAGTCGTCATCCTTGTTCAATCAATCATTGTTACTTGATATGTGAGGTGGCTGAGAACTGATAACCCGTATCACTGGCATGGCCATGCTGTTACTCTTAGTCAGTTTCAATCAAGAGGCCTTTAACAGATATCTTTCCCATACCGTAGTATGAGGGATAAATCCCTTAGCCGTCTTTCATGTCACTCATGCAACTCGTTCCGCCACCCAATCATGCTCGTTATTGCAATCCTGTTACGGAAAGCGTTAGGCGCAAGTTAAAGTCGCACGTACATTGCATAGCGATCACAAAGACTCCTTGGTTTAAGGATATCGTGACAAGCTATCGCATTTGAATATGTTTATGGCTTAATCTATAAAACACTATTCAAAGCGGGTCGTCCGATATCAATCACCTCATGATATCTATGATATGATTCCGGGATCCCTCATCCCTATGACAAGTAGAACTACGTCGTTGAGAACCATCCTCATACTGGTCGCTTCTATGGAAGCATATATTGACCAGGGACTCGTTAAGTGTGATTCGTATAGATTTATGGTTCTACTACTTTAGTGGTCATAAATCAGATCATGCTTAACATATTACTTCAACACATAAGTAATACAAAGCCGTTTTATATATATTACAAACGATGATAATGTACATAGACATTTACAGGCTACTAGCAATTGGACTAGGGCACAAAATGCTGTCACTACCACCATTCTTCAGATCATCCTGGAACTTCTTGCACTTCTTTTCCAATGACCAGAATTTTGGCAGTAGAAGCATAATGCATCCTTAGCCTTCGTTTTAGCTTCAAAAACCTTAGGAGGTTTAGGAACAAAAAGGCAGTCTCATCTTTCTTGCCTGGTGCATAGGGGCTTTGCCCTTGTCACCACCAGTTATGAAGCAGGATCCCTATTTGACCATATAACACATCCTTGGAACGGATGCCCTTGATGTTCTTCTTAGCCATCACAAGCATTCCATGTAACTCCGAGATGACCTTGTCCATATCATGCATATTATAGTTCACAATGAAGTTATCGTATGCATGAGGAAGGGATTGTAGAACAGCATCTGCATCCATCTCCTTTTCCAACTCAAGACCGAGTCTTGTTAGGTGTTTGAGATGTCCCTCCATATTTAGGACATGGGGACTAACAGAGATGCATGCTGACATTTTGCAAGAGAGGAAATCTTTGTGAAAATTTGATCAATCTAGTCGTGCAAGATGCCACACACAATGTTACGTGGGAAGCTACAACACTGTGTATGGCTTCTTGTGTAGACAACACAGGACAGAAATATAAAGCTATAAAGAATGACACAGCAGATTGTTTACCCAGTTCGGTGCAACGTCACCTACGTCTGGGGGCTCTCAGCCTAGTGGAAAGATTTCACTTATCAGTAATTCGTCAGAACATACAAGTACCTGTGATCAACTCTAGATCTATACTTTATGCTACGTCTTACAGTGCAATCTATCTCAGGGTCTCCCCCTGAATCCAAGACTCCGTCTTGATTCCACTCTTCGAGCAATCACCTTGCTCTGTCAGTTCATGTCTTCGTATAACTTGGTGGTTGCGTGCAGTCTTCACTCACGCGATCGGTAAACCCTCAATCACCTAACTCTCAATAGTTATGTGATGCACAATATCCTTAGCTCAATCTGCAATTTCTCAGCCCAAACCTTCACGTCTAAGAACCTTGCCAATTATTGCTAGGAAACAAATAAAGAACCACACGATTGCTAAGGGGGTAGCCTAAGCTTTTATAGCAATTGAAGATGAGTACTAACCCTAAAGGGTTTCCTTTTAATCGCCGTCTTTCTTCTTTCCAGATTAGGAGTCGTTATGGAATTTCCTAATCGTCTTCTTGCTTTTCTGCCGAAACTGCACATTCCTGATTTCTGTCGTAGAAGATGCTTCGACATTCTTTGTAACATGTTTCTTCAGTTCCTTTAAAATCAGCCAATCTCTAAAACCGTCGTAACTACAATCTCCCCCTTTGGCTATTTTTAAGGACAACATTCTTCGTCGCATTCTGCGTCGCATTTGTCGTCTCGTCGATAGGCAGTCATTAAGTCTCGTAGCATATTTTGCGCATAGCGTGTGTCGCGTCGTCTCTATCTTTCTTCCTTATATCATCGTGATCACGCGTATCTAACTTACTCCCCCTTGCTGGCTCAAAAAGAGCCAAAATGTAAACAAATATTTATAACAAAGCAGGGTAATAAGAAACAAATCCAAACTTAACTCACACTCACTCCCAATCAGCAGTCAAGAGTCAGTGTGAAACAGTGTCCAACAAAAATTACAAAATAAACATGTTCAGTTGTTCGGTAATCAGAAAGTTTATGTATTTAAACAGAGCTGCTGCTAGAACTCGCATTCTCTTCTTTAGTCGCTTCAGTGGAGGCATCTTGAGTAGATTCTTCTGGATCATTTGGCAGAAAGGTGGTGTCATCATCTTCGGATCCAGGAGGGGACATGGACTTTAGCAGGTTGGCACAATGTGTTCGTCGCTGGGAGAGATGCTTCAGGGATGTCTTCAAATTGACGATGTCTTCGTCAAGCACGTCTATCTCTCTTTTAAGCATAACTGCATCCCTGCTGGTGGTCTTGGTTAGAGGGGCGGCATTTGTGGCTCGACTGGTCGTTGCCTTGGCTTCTAGCCTGACAAGATCAGGAGCATGCTTGCCCTCAAACAGTTTGTGGCTCACCACAATCAGTCCTCCTCGTTTGCCAACCTTATCCGTTGTCTTCAACACTCTGGGGTGTTGATGTACAAGCAGCTTAGAGATAAGGGAGGGAAACGCAATAGGTATTTTTTACAGCAAGTGATCTGGCATGTCGAATAAGATGATCAATAACAAATTGCCCAAAATCAAGTGTAGACCCAGTACCTATTTGGAAGATAAGTATCGCCAGCTCTGGTTTGATAGAAGATGCGTGTGTGGAAGGAGCCCAATTTGCTACTCCGATGCGAAAGAGAATGGAGTATTTGGATGTAAGGTCCGATGCTCCCACAGTGCCTTTGGTAGGCCACTTTCTGCTTTTGTCTCCGGTAATCTCACGGAGTACCTTGTTCAGATCAGGTGGAGGCATAGATCAAACACGCTTTCTCCCCAGGAAGTCATTTATGATGTCAGAGGAGATGTTGAAGCGAATGCCTCTGACATACAGCTTCTCAAAATCCGGATCATCCGGAGTCCCAAACCCAGTAGGCAAATTGGCAATAAATTCCTTGACCAAGAGGGGATAGTGGTTACCAATGTTTATGACGGTTTTCATAAGTTCTGCCTTCTCCAGGAGTTGGACAATGGCTTCTAGTCCTAGCAGCTCCGATGACAGGGTCTTTTCCGGATACGCCGTTCTTTGGAACACGAATTCCCATCTTTTCGCACCTTCTGCCGAGTGAAATGACACATTGTCGTAAGGAACACTCGACCTGTTCTTGACCGTCTTCAGGATCTTTTTCTTCTTTTCTTCCTTTGTTGTAACCTCCTCTACTTCGTCATCAGTTGCTTCATCTACCAATCTCCTTTTGGAGACCACTTTCTTCCCTTTTTCTTTGACATACATCTTCTTCTTTTTGTTGCTGGGGCCTCCAGCATCTTTCACCTCCTTCCTCTTCTTGGTTTCTTTGAGTTTTTCAACAATCACAGCTAGACTCTCATTTTCTTCAAGTACCTTCTTCTTCAGGGATGACAACACCGTGTGTGCTGCCTCAGTAGCATCTTCTGTCGCATCTTCTCTGGCATCCAGAGGAACTTCTTCTGTGTTATTTGTGGCGACACTGTTGTCCTTCTCAGCTTCTTCCTCGGCTTCTTCCGAGTTAGCGACTTCTTCTTCTACTACAGCCTCCTTTGTGGCTTCAGGAATGACATTTGTTGTACCTTCTTCCTCTCCTTCTCCTTCAGCAATACGCTCCAACCCATGACTGACCGGGGTCAAGTCTTTCTCTTCTCCTCCAGGATTAATCAGTTCCTCCACCACACCTTCTTGAGGTGGTTCTTGGTTTTCCAGAAGCGACTCCAACAAGTCACTATTTCTGGAGGTATCGGTGTTTGAGATAATGGAAGAGTCGATACCTGGGACATTTGTTGGTACTGGAATAGGAACAATCTGTATGGACGCTTCTCGACTTCCTTGGCCAAGATCAGTCTCCCTTTCTGGCACTGTTAGGTCTGTCATGGAGAATGTAGAGCTTCCGGTTCGAGACCGTTTGGGAACTCGAGAAAAGATTGGCATTGGTGCTTCCTCCGCATGGGTTTCTTTGGGATATTCCTCAGCTTTCTGCGCTTTTGGTCCTTTAATTCGGACTCCATGTTTGTTGGTTTTTGCTTTGCTGCTCTTGGAGCTTTTTGCTTCTGCCCTCTTTGGTTCGGAGGCCTTCTTTGGTACTATCGTGCTCCGAGTTTTCACCATGTCTTTTGTGACCTTTCCTTCCTTTATATGGGCTTTTGGTATGCTTGGCCCAATGACATGTGTTGGGATTTTGGACCGGTTCATGAAGAGGCACCAACTAACTCCTCTTAACCGTTTCTGCGACATCTATTGCTCGTTCATGGTGCACAGACCGAGTAATGATCTGAGATACTCAAATCTGCTCGCATCTAATGCCTTTGTGAAAATATCAGCAAGTTGCTTCTCTGTATGGATGTGCTCTAGGATGATCTTCTTATCTTCGACCAGTTCTCGAATGAAGTGGTGTCTAATGTCAATGTGTTTGGTCTTACTGTGCTGGACAGGATTTTTGGAGATGTTGATGGCACTGACATTATCACAATACAAAGTCATGGCTTCTTGTCTGACATTGTATTCGACTAGCATCTGCTTCATCCATAACAATTGTGTACAGATACTCCCAGCAGCAATATACTCCGATTCGGCAGTGGAAAGGGCAACACAGTTTTGCTTTTTACTAAACCATGATATGAGGTTGTTGCCAAGGAAAAAGCATCCACCAGATGTGCTTTTCCTATCCACTGTGTTTCCAGCCCAATCGGCATCACAATACCCCACCAGGGTAGAGGATGTGTCGAATGAGTATAATAAACCCAAGTCTGTAGTCCCAGAGATATATCTTATAATTATTTTAGCTTGGGAGAGATGACTAACCTTCGGATTAGCTTGATATCGTGCACATACTCCTACAGAGTAGGCAATATCTGGTCGACTTGCAGTAAGGTAGAGAAGACTACCGATGATGCTTCTGTATAGGTGTTGGTCGACGGCTTCTTCTGGATCATCTTTAGTTAGCTTGATTTGTGTAGCTACAGGTGTCCTTTTATGTGAGGCTTTCTCTAGCCCAAACTTCTTGACAATATTCTTCGCCTATTTGCTCTGAGATATGAAGATGCTATCTTTTAGCTGTTTGTTTTGGAAGCCTAGGAAATAGGTAAGCTCTCCCACATGCTCATCTCGAATTCTGATTGCATCTGTTGAATAAATATCTCTACCATCTTGCTTGACATCCCTCCAAAGACAATGTCATCGACATATATTTGAGCTATCATCAAATTCCCGTCCTCATTCTTCACAAATAGAGTTTTGTCAACTCCCCCTCTAGTGTAGCCGCTTTGAATCAGGAATTTTGTGAGCCTTTCATACCAAGCCCTTGGTGCTTGTTTCAACCCATAGAGAGCCTTCTTGAGTTTATACACATGATCAGGATAGTGAGGATCAATAAATCCTTTGGGTTGTGACACATATACTTCTTCATTGAGGTCCCCATTCAGGAATGCACTTTTGACATCCATCTGGTAGAGCTTTATCTGTAGATGGCATGATATTCCTAGTAGGAGACGGATTGCTTCAAGTCTTGCTACAAGAGCAAAGGTCTCATCGAAGTCGACTCCCTCAATTTGAGTATACCCTTGAGCAACTAACCTGGATTTGTTACGAGTGATGTTACCAAGCTCATCGAACTTGTTTTTGAAGATCCATTTTGTGCCAATGATATTTCCTTCACTTGGTTTGGGCACCAGTTCCCACACCTGGTTTTTCTCAAATTGAATCAGCTCTTCTTGCATAGCATTGACCCAATTTAAAAGTCAGTTGGGTTATATGTTTATGTTGAACGGTGGAGCTTTCAGCTGAAAAGCAAGAAGCATGACACCATTGCCGACTCTACGACCGAAGCTGAGTACATTGCCGCAGCTGAAGCGGCAAAAGAGGCTGTATGGATCAGGAGTTTCATGGCTGGGTTAAGTGTAATTAAAAACCCATCTAACCCAGTAGACTTATATTGTGACAACACCGGGGCCATTGCGCAAGCTAAGGAACCCAGGGCACATGACAGATCCAAACATGTACTCCGAAAGTATCACATCATCCGCGACATTGTTGCTAGAGGTGACGTGAAGATCCACTACGTTCCAACTGATGATAACACAGCCGACCCCTTGACCAAGGCTCTTCCACGAGCCAAACATGATAAACATGTTAGGTCAATGGGTATGATCTGATTTATGACCACTAAAGTAGTAGAACCATAAATCTGTACGGATCACACTTAACGAGTCCCTGGTCAAAATATGCTTCCTTAGAAGCGACCAGTATGAGGATGGTTCTTAATGACGTAGTTCTACTTGTCATAGGGATGAGGGATCCCAGAATCATATCATAGATATCATAAGGTGATTGATATCGGACGACCCGCTGTGAATAGTGTTTTCATAGATTAAGCCATGAACATATTCAAATGCGATAGCTTGTCACGACATCCTTAGACCAAGGAGTCTTTGTGATCACTATGCAATGAACGTGCGGCTTTAACTTGCGCCTAACGCTTTCTGTGACAGGATTGCTATAAAGGGCATGATTGGGTGGCGAAACGGGTTGCATGAGTGAACCGAAAGACGGCTAAGGGATTTATCCCTCATACTACGGTATGAGAAAGATATCCGTTAAAAGGGCCTCTTGATGGAGACTGACTGAGAGTAAGAGCATGGCCATGCCGATGATAAAGGTTATTAGTGAAGGAATTATTTGAGGGTTCCAGACAATTAATTTCATGCCCATACAAGAAATTAACCTTCAAGTTCCATGTTTAATACGGATCTTGCATGATCATGAATTGATCATGAGATCTAGACTAGATTAAAATTAAGTATTACCTTGAATCAAAAATCTCCTTGTTACTAAATTGGATTTAGTAACCTCTAAAGATCGTCCACACAGGAAGAGCAATCTGGGGATACTCACAACGATCCTTACTAGAAGATCGAAGCAAGCAAAACGGACGGAGCGGGGAGGAGAGGGGGCCGGCCGAAACTGGCTAGGAGAGAGAGAGGAATACGGCTAGGGTTTTGTAAAATAATTGCTTAATTTTCAGATCTGAAAATTTCCCTTTCATAGACCTTAATCGGGCTTTTAATTAATTAAAGGCCTTAATGGGCTTAAAGCCCAAAGCTTTTAATTAATTGTGTAGAGAAGCCCATTCTGGGTTTAGCTAATTTAATTAAATCTATTCAATTAGATTATAATTAATTAGTCCTGCTAAACCGTTCTTGATTCCGGTTTAATCCTAAACCGAAATCGGTCTAATCCGGTTTAATCCAAAACCGGATTTTGTCTCTCTCGTGATTCCTCCATATGATTCCATCCGTTTTACTCAACCTAAAGTGTGTGACCCTCTAGGCTCACGACACGTCGGCGGACTGGTAAAATTACCATTTTACCCTTTCCATCATGAGTGTCCTCTAGCAAGACATCATGATTACCCAACGCTTGTGATTATCAAGATTTCGACTTAACCTTGTCGTTCATGAATCTATCCTTTTATCCTCTTGATATCTTTGACAACCACGAGGCATAGACAAGTCATCCTCGTTCTATTGTCCTGTTTCTTGATTCTGAGTTAACTGATTTATAACTGATACTACGTATTGTCTGCATGGCCATGCTATTGTATTTCAGTTGTACTCATCAAGTGGCCTAAACTGATATCTGCTCACGTCCGTATGAGGGATAAATCCTTCAGCGATCCATTGAGTCAACTTATGTAACTTGTGATCGAGTCAATCACAGCCGTTATTGTAACCCTTTTACAGGAGATGTTAGACTGAGTCAAACTCGTCACTCATTACTTATTGACCTCAATGGTCCTTCGGTCTGAGGATGTGATTTCATGATCCGACATATGAGTATGTTCATGACTGTGTCTATGTAACATACTCATGATTCGGGTCGTCCTATATCACCCCTGACTGGTGATACTATGACCTAACTCTGGCTCCCTACTGGCCATGATCAGTAGAGTGTGATCATTTAGAGTTAGCCTCATACCGATCGCTTCTTATGAAGCTGTTCTGATCGGGGACTGCTTAAGTAAGATTTTATCTGATCTGTAGATCTACTAGTATGTGTTGACACATCAATGATACAAATCAAATCGTACTTAAGATATTACTACAACACTTAGTAACATTAATGCCGATTTTTATTCAACGAATAATCTTTATTACAAGATTAGATTGAAAATACATTGTGCTAGGGCACAAATCCCAACAGTCTCCCACTTGCCCTAGACCCAATTGGTATTCCAATCTAAACCCATTCCTCTGACATGTTCCTCATGCTTAGGCTGCGGTAGCGCCTTGGTTAAGGGGTCAGCAAGATTATCATGCATTGAAATGTAGCTTATCTCTACTTCGCCTTTATCAACCATCTCTCTGATGATGTGATACTTTCTCTCGACGTGCTTGGTCCGGTTGTTAAATCTGGGCTCTCTAGCTAGAGCTACGGCCCCCGTGTTGTCACACCATAAGCTCACGGGATCAGACGTTCGCGGCAGTACATCTAATCCTCTCAAGAAGCTCCTGACCCACACCGCTTCTTTGGCTGCTTCCGACGCAGCTATGTATTCCGCCTCCGTAGTGGAGTCGGCTATTGTCGCTTCCTTAAAGCTTTTCAAACTGAAAGCTCCCCCGTTCAACATAAACACATACCCACCTTGAGACTTAAAGTCATCTGGGTCTGTCTGAAAACTAGCATCAACATATCCAGTGACGCTTAACTCTCCTTCTATCCCACCATACACTAAGAAGGCGTCCTTTGTTCTCCTCAGATACTTGAGGATACACTTGACGGCAGTCCAGTGATCTTGGCCTGGGTTAGACTGAAATCTGCTGGCACAGCTGAGGGCAAACGATACGTCAGGCCTCGTACAGATCATGGCATACATGATAGATCCCACTGCCGAGGCATACGGGATTCCATTCATTCTCTTAAGCTCAGCAGGTGTTTTAGGACACTGTTTCTTGCTTAGCTTAATGCCATGTCTTACCGGGAGGTTCACTTTCTTAGAGTCAAGCGTCGAGAATCTTCTCAACACTTTATCTATATAGGTGCTCTGACTTAGACCTAATATTCTCTTGAATCGATCTCTATAGATTCTGATCCCCAGAATGTAAGCGGCCTCTCCTAAGTCCTTCATGGAAAAACACTTCCCTAACCAAGCTTTGGTCTCAAGCAAGGTTGGGACGTTATTTCCCATGATTAGTATATCATCGACATACAGCACCAGGAACACTATGTTACTCCCACTGCTCTTCTTGTAGATACAAGGTTCATCTGGAATTCTGATGAACCCGAACTCTTTTACGGCTTCATCGAACCGTAAGTTCCAACTCCTGGAAGCTTGCTTCAACCCATAAATGGATCGTTGCAGCTTACACACTTTTTCGGGATGTTTAGGATCGACAAAACCTTCTGGCTGGGTCATATAGACATCCTCCTGCAAATTCCCGTTAAGGAATGCGGTTTTGACGTCCATTTGCCATATCTCGTAATCGAAATATGCTGCAATGGCTAACATCATCCGAATTGACTTAATCATAGCTACTGGCGAAAAGTCTCATCATAGTCCATACCTTGGACTTGACGATAACCTTTAGTAACCAATCTTGCTTTGTAAGTCTGAGGCTTTCCGTCCATATCTGTCTTTAACTTAAATATCCACTTGCAACCTATGGGTTTTATCCCAGGTGTGCTGTCTACTAAGTTCCAGACCTGATTGTCTTTCATGGACTTCATTTCCTCATCCATGGCATTCTGCCATTCGTTTGAGTTGGGACTGGCCAAGGCTTGCTGAACTGTTGCAGGATCATCCTGATCTACAACTATCAAGTCATTACCCTCTGTGGCTAAGAAGCCATATCTGACTGGGTTTTGACGAGATCTTTCAGACCTCCTTGGTCCTACAGGTGTTTGTGTTGGAATAGGACTTGGATCATTTACCTCATCGGGTACCTCTACAATATCTGCAGGCTGTTCTGTGTCTTCTCGAATTTCTTCAAGAAGCACAGGACTCCCACTAGGTTTCTTGGATAAGAACTCTCTTTCCAAGAAAACCCCACCTCGAGCAACAAAGACTTTTTTTTCCTCGGGTTTGTAGAAGTAGTACCCCATGGTTCCTTTGGGGTACCCTACAAAGACACACTTATCTGCCTTGGGTTCGAGTTTATCACCAAGCAACCGCTTGACGTAAACGTCGCACCCCCAGATCTTGAGGAAAGACAACTTGGGAACTTTCCCTTGCCAAGCCTCAAATGGAGTGGTCTCCACTGCCTTTGTAGGTACTCGATTTAATATGAATGCGGCTGTTTCTAGGGTATGGCCCCAGAAAGATACTGGAAGGTCGGCGTGACTCATCATGGAACGAACCATGTCTAGCAGGGTTCTGCTCATCCGTTCGGAAACACCATTCATCTGAGGGGTTCCTGGCGGGGTTAATTCTGAGAGTATACCGTTATCCTTTAGGTGACTGAGAAACTCTTGATCTAAGTACTCGCCACCTCGATCGGAACGAAGTGCCTTTATACTTTTACCAAGCTGGTTCTGTACTTCATTTTGGAATTCTTTGAATTTATCAAAGGACTCCGACTTATGTCTCATTAAATAGACATACCCGTACCTACTGAAATCGTCGGTAAAGGTTATGAAGTATCTGAAACCTCTCCTGGCTTGTGTACTCATGGGCCCACATACGTCTGAATGTATTAGGCCCAAGAGGTCACTTGCCCTTTCACCTAAGTCGCCAAAAGGCGCTTTTGTCATCTTGCCCATAATGCAAGATTCGCATCTCTCGATTGGTGTGAATTCAAACGGGCTTAAGAGCCCACACTTATGAAGTGTCGAGACGCGTTTCTCGCCTATGTGGCCTAGACGACAGTGCCACATCACAGTCTGGTTTGAGTCATCCGACTTTAACCTCTTATTTACGTTATAGTTTGAACTGTAGTTAGTGTCATCAGTATTTAAAATATATAATCCACCAACCATAGATGCTGTGCCGTAAACGATATTATTTCTTGATAAAGTAAATAGGCCATTGTCTATGGCAAATACAAAACCAAGTTTGTCCAAACTGGACACTGAAATAATATTCCTACAAAACGTAGGTACACATAAGACATCGTCCAAAACTAATACAAGCCCTGTGGGCATCCTAAGACTAACAGAACCGACAGCCGTCGTTGACACCGAACTGTTGTCTCCGACTCTCAGATCCCGCTCGCCTTTCCCAAGGAGCTTTCTACTTTCCAAAACCTGCAGATTAACACAAATGTGAGATTCTGCTCCGGTATCAACTACCCATGTGTCTGAGAAAGTAGCGTTGAGAATATACTCAACAACGTAAATACCTGATCCAGGTCCTGAAGGGTGTCCTCCCTTCTGCAAGCTTCTCACATAATCCTTGTGCTGCCTGCAATCCTTCTTCCAATGACCTGGCTGCTGGCAGTAGTAACAGACTACCTCTGAGGTCGAAGGGCTTCCTTCGGTTCTAGGAACCGCTGGGATTCTCGGACCTCTAGGTGCCCTTATCTGCCCAGCTAGGTGCATCGGCGCCTTACCCTTACCTGACACTGCTGGTGCCTTGCCCTTGTTGGAGTGTCCTGGTGACTTGCCATTAGGTTTGCCAGCTCTTTTGAAACTGACAGCCTTATTGACCATGAGAACCTCAGGGGTTTTGCCCTTGAGGTCTTTCTCTGCTGCCACCAACATTTCATGAAGTTCCTTGATGGTCTTTTCCATATTATGGAGATTGTAATTTGTGATCACATCTCCATAAGCCTTTGGAAGCGACATCAGGACTATGTCTGATTTCAGCTGCTCTGTGAACTTATGACCTAGACTGGCCAAACGATCAAAGAGCCGTTTCATCTTAAGGACATGTGGGCTCACTGCCTCACCAGCATTGAGTCTGCAATAAAATACCTCCCTAAGAGTGTCGTATCTTTCGACACGGACATTCTTCTGGTAGTATATTTTGATTTCCTCCATCATCTCCTGGGGTTCTCCCTTGAGATGCATGAACTGTTTCTAGGTCTCATTTTCCATGGACCCGACTATGAGGATGCCAACGTCTTGTCGATCGCTTTTGTATTTCTCAAAGGCGTTCTTATCGGCATCGCTGGCATCATCAGCAGGCTCTATTAAAGGCTTGTCTGTAAGGATATACTCCTTTCTGTCATACTGAAATGCAAGCTTCAGGTTCCTCTCCCATTGCAGGAAGTTGGTCCCAGTCAGCCTGTTATTCGACAGAAGAGACTTTAAGGCTTCACTGCCAGAACGTGTTGATTTGGGTAGCGAAGTTGCCATCTAATCTATATAGGAAAACAAATTCGATCAGATTCTTAATTAAGTTGAAGTAAGAGACTCTTGACTATGAACATTTATGATTCTTGTGTCTGAATCTAAACCAAGATCTCCGCATATTCAAAACTAAAGTGAGTTAATCTCATCGCCCCAGTTTTGGACATTGGAGTAGGACAGTCCAATCCTTTCACAATTCCATATGATTCTTGGCTAGGGCTTATACATTGTGTGTATACGGCATTGCCCTATATCTGATACCTTGGCTCAGATCATCTGAGAATCGCAGCCAAGTCAACCAATTTTCAACGCATGGTCCAATCTGCATGACTACTACGCTAATGCGCACGCACCCATGCAAACTGGTCCATCTTCTATTAGAACCCTTTCTCATGGATCCACGTTAATCGTGTCTACCCATGAGTCCGAGAACTAATCGAAGTGATAAAAAGTGGGCGGTATCTAGCTTGACTTGAAATTATTTGCCTTTTAAATATTCATTATCACTGATCATAATTTGATCTTAATTTGAATTTATCGTCTACAAATCCATGTAGAGATAATTTCAATTCCGGTTTACATGTGCGTGATTGACTGATTATTATTAATCTTTACACATGTGGGTGATGATCTAATTAATCATAAACTTATGAAAATTAAATCACACATTCATCCATACATTCATAAACATAAATGTAAACTTGCTTTAGCTAGCCCGCTAACCCTACTGGAATAAACTAGAACCTATACTAGGTCTTGTCTTTCCTCATTCTCCTGGACTCCCACTGGCTCCAGGCCTCCTCGGGGTTATCGTCCTTCTCTTCGGTCCTTCTTGTCTTGGGACTTTGTAATTACATTTAATTTAAATAAAATAAATGATGCGACACGCGGGTCACTAATAAATTACAACCCATAAGCAACTCGCAGGTTGCAAACCGAAATTAAATCCTAAATTCGGGTTAACTTAGCAATCATGTTGCAAACACCGTGTTATCAAACAATCATGTTATCAAACAAGCATGTTATCAAGCAAGCATATTAATTCCAATTTTATCTTGATTTAAATCATAAAATACGGTTTATTTAAACCGTTTCTTAAACTGGTTAATTTCTGAATTAAATCGGTTCACGCGCTGGTTTATCGAAACCGAACCGGTCTGAAATTTTAATTCATAATTGCTGAAAAATTCTGGATTTTTTCTGGGTCGGATCTGACCCAAATCCATCTGGTTTGGCCAAACCAAAATTGACCCGAGGGCCAATTAGGGTTCGGCCGAAACCCTAGCCGCGCCGTGGCCGACCAGCCCGTGGGGCTGGCCGAGGCGGGCAGCCTGGCCAGAACTGGTCGGGCCGAGGCCCTCCCCTAGCCGGAGCCGAGAGGCTCGGCCAGATCTGCCACGGGCAGATCTGGTCGGCCTTCCCGTTCCGGCCGATCGGCCCGTGGTTCGGCCGGGGTTAGCCTCTCGGCTAGCCTCGGCCTTCCACGGGTCTCGATCCCGATCTAACTCGATCAATAAATTTTTCCAGCAATATAAAAAAATTCCAGCAATTAATTCATTAACAAAAATCATAAAGTTTGCAATTTTCCAATTCACAATACCGAATTAAATTGCAAAAATTAAATCTAGCCTATCATGCTCGAATACAAAATCATGCATAACCAAGCCTCTGATACAACTGAAGGAATTATTTGAGGGTTCCAGACAATTAATTTCATGCCCATACAAGAAATTAACCTCAAAGTTCCATGTTTAATACGGATCTTGAATGATCATGAATTGATCATGAGATCTAGACTAGATTAAAATTAAGTATTACCTTGAATCAAAAATCTCCTTGTTACTAAATTGGATTTAGTAACCTCTAAAGATCGTCCACACAGGAAGAGCAATCCGGGGATACTCACAACGATCCTTACTAGAAGATCGAAGCAAGCAAAACGGACAGAGCGGGGAGGAGAGGGGGCCGGCCGAAACTGGCTAGGAGAGAGAGAGGAATACGGCTAGGGTTTTTTAAAATAATTGCTTAATTTTCAGATCTGAAAATTTCCCTTTTATAGACCTTAATCGGGTTTTTAATTAATTAAAGGCCTTAATGGGCTTAAAGCCCAAAGCTTTTAATTAATTGTGTAGAGAAGCCCATTCTGGCTTAGCCCATTCTGGCTTAGCCCATTCTGGCTAGGCCCAGTTTAGCTAATTTAATTAAATCTATTCAATTAGATTATAATTAATTAGTCCTGCTAAACCGTTCTTGATTCCGTTTTAATCCTAAACCGAAATCGGTCTAATCCGGTTTAATCCAAAACCAGATTTTGTCTCTCTCGTGATTCCTCCATATGATTCCATCCGTTTTACTCAACCTAAAGTGTGTGACCCTCTAGGCTCACGACACGTCGGCGGACTGGTAAAATTACCATTTCACCCTTTCCATCATGAGTGGCCTCTAGCAAGACATCATGATTACCCAACGCTTGTGATTATCGAGATTTCGACTTAACCTTGTCGTTCATGAATCTATCCTTTTATCCTCTTGATATCTTTGACAACCACGAGGCATAGACAAGTCATCCTCGTTCTATTGTCCTGTTTCTTGATTCTGAGTTAACTGATTTATAACTGATACTACGTATCGTCTGCATGGCCATGCTATTGTATTTTAGTTGTCCTCATCAAGTGGCCTAAACTGATATCTGCTCACACGTCCGTATGAGGGATAAATCCTTCAGCGATCCATTGAGTCAACTTATGTAACTTGTGATCGAGTCAATCACAGCCGTTATTGTAACCCTTTTACAGGAGACGTTAGACTGAGTCAAACTCGTCACTCATTATATATTGACCTCAATGGTCCTTCGGTCTGAGGATGTGATTTCATGATCCGACATATGAGTATGTTCATGACTGTGTCTATGTAACATACTCATGATTCGGGTCGTCCTATATCACCCCTGACTGGTGATACTATGACCTAACTCTGGCCCCCTACTGGTCATGATCAGTAGAGCGTGATCATTTAGAGTTAGCCTCATACCGATCGCTTCTTATGAAGCTGTTCTGATCGGGGACTGCTTAAGTAAGATTTTATCTGATCTGTAGATATACTATTATGTGTTGACACATCAATGATACAAATCAAATCGTACTTAAGATATTACTACAACACTTAGTAACATTAATGCCGATTTTTATTCAACGAATAATCTTTATTACAAGATTAGATTGAAAATACATTGTGCTAGGGCACAAATCCCAACAATTAGTTCTCAGCCATCTCACATATCAAGTAACAATGATTGATTAAACAAGAGTGACGACTCTATGCCTTGTGATCAATCGGGATATCTAGAGATAATAGGATAGTGACTTGTACGCACAAGGTTAAGTCGAATCATCGATCATCATGCACCTTGGGTAATCATAACGTCTTACTAGAGACCACTTATGATGGATCGGGCAAGAGCGATCTTTTTGCGCCGATCTGCCAACGGTGGCATGAGCCTAGAGGGTCACACACATTCAAGACGGATAACTTGTGACAAGGAAACCTTAACGTTTCTTGAGGAGCAATACATGGACAAAACTGGAGGTTTTGTGCCATGGGTTCGGTTTGAGAGAATAAATAGCGAATCGAGAAAACTGAGTTTTTTCGTCGATGTCGCGTCGGACTTTGTTTGATAAGTAACGACAAAAAGGGTCGGGCGACTTTTGGACACGGCACGAGACCACACGGGCGAGCCCATTTGGCTCGGCCCATGAGGTCTCATGGCCGGCCCAAACAAGGGCCCATTAAGTGCCCAATAAGCCCTCTTGGTCGGCCCACATGGTGGTTATTGTGAATTAAGAGGTGAGTGATTTAATGGGTATGGGTTAAAGCACCTTTAAGCCCATACCAATCACCTTTTGACCCATGCTTATGAGATTGATGAAGTAGAGAAATATTAAATGGGATTCAAGACACAACACACTCTCATCAATCCTACAACTCTCACAACTCTCTCTCTCCTCTCTTTGCTCTCTTGTTCTTCATTTAATTGTTCTAGTAGGCAATTAAGTGAAGGATCTTCAAGATCATCCCCTTGGTGTGGACTTGCTCTAGAGAAGAAGATCCGAAAGTTCTTCTCTATCGATTCAACGAAGACTAAATGCAAAATGGAGAAACTGTCCAGATTGTCCAGTTCCGGCGACAGACAATGCGTGAGCCACAGCCGCTTCGTCCGAGCTCCGATTGACCTGAAACTGGCGGCGTTGAAATGATAAGTCTATGGGCTACAACTTTTGTGAAATACTGATTTTCCAAAAGAGTGCTGGTTTGAAGGATACAAGGCCGAGAAGCAGACTGGTCCGCAGAGTCTGTCCAGCGAGACGGGAAAAATGTTTTGCTCCAGACGGAGGTCTTCTCGTCCGAACTGGGTTCGGAGCAAAACACAAGAGATGTAGCCAATTGGCTGAGGTTTAATCTCCAAAAATCACCGAAGAAATTGGAGATCTGTAGCTCGAGATATAGAGCTTCAAAGTCTCGGTTTTCTGCAGGGCATATTCTGGTAAAACACGAACACTCGATTTCCTAAGAATCTAACTTGGTAGTCGATCTTGCGCAGGTTAGGGGCGGCTTATAGGTTGCTTCCGCTGCCATGAACGTAATTAGGATGCCCCGGAACCCAACACAACCGAGGTTGCCCGCGGAGGCAACCACGTTGGCCCGTGAGGGCTACCGAGGTCGCCCGCGGGTCTGACCATGGTCGGCCAAGGGAACGACCATGGTAGCCCACGAGGGCAGCCATGGTCACCCCTAGGGAAAACCCTGGTCGCCCGCGAGGGCTACCATGGTCGCCCGTAGGCGACCCTTGTCGGCCCTTGGTGCTGACCATGGTCTGCCCTATGGCAATCCATGATCCACCAAGGGTTCGACCTGGTCGGCCATGGCTAACCCGAAACACCAAAAAAAATATTTTCCAATTTTCCAAAATCAATCAAATCTGAAAAAAATTTTCGATTGACATGCATGCTAAGGTGATGAACATATATAAACTCAAAAAAAATCAGAATTAAACATGTAGAAGAATACATAACAACCATGGCTCTCATACCACTGAAAGAGATCACCACGGATTCCAATCAACATGTTATGTATACCTTTTCAATCTGAAAATGACCTCTTCTAATCGATGAAAACACAAGCTTAGTGTTTCTCTATTAGGTCCACACAAGCACCACAACCGAAGAAGGTTTTCACTCAAATTTTTGCTATGAATTTTTTGAGGGAAGCTTGACAACAATGGAGGAAGAAGAGAGAGAGAGAGAGAAGTCGGCCTAGAAGGGGGGAGGAAGATGGGAGTGGTTGCTGAAAATTAGAGGAAGTTATGAAAATATTGGAATTTTAATTTGAAAAAATAAAATTGAATTTTTCAAATCAAAATTGCATATCCATCCTCCATAAACCCTCTATTTTCATTTGTTCTCATTCATCACTTAAATCCCTAAATGGGCTTTAAGCCCGTTTAACCAAAACCCAAATCAAACCCATTAAATTGAGTTCTAATTTCGGTTTAGACGAAACGATTCATTTTTCTCGAATTGATTTCTTCAACCGTCTGGTTAAAACCTTAGGCCAGAAATCTACCGAATCGTTCTCAATTTTCATCCATAATTAACTGTCATGTATCGTGCTTAATGCGTGTGACCCTCTAGGCTCACGAGCAATTGACAGACTGGTAAAATTACTATTTTACCCTTTCCATCATAAGTGGCCTCTAGGAAGACATTATGATTATCCAATGTTCGTGATTATCGATTATTCGACTTAACCTGTTATCGTACATGTCATTGTCCTTTTCTCAAACCGATATCCAGATCGATCAAGAGGCATAGAATGGTCATCCTAATTTATCAATCCATGTCTCTTGATATCTGAGATGACTGAAAACTGATACTAAGGTATCACCTGCACGACCGTGCTCTTTCTTCAGTCATACTCATCAAGTGGCTTAAACGGATATCTTTCTCATACCGAAGTATGAGTGATAAATCCCTCAGACGCCTTTCGAGTTCACTAGTGCAATCAATATCAAAGCCAATCGAAGCCGTTATAGTTACTCTTTTACAGATAACGTTAGACTAGGTCAAACTTGGGTATTCGTTACATAGTGTACAAAAAGACTCCTTGGTCTTAGGATATAATGACAAACTACGATATGTGAGTATCTCATGACTGGATCTATGCAGCATACTCACAATCGGGCTGTCCAATATCGTCGACCTGATGATATCTATGATATAACTCCGGCACATACTTTGCCATGATCAGTAGAGCGTGATCACAAGGAGTTGGTCTCATACTGATCGCTTCTTAAAGAAGCTTAGCTGATCAGGGACTCATCAAATGTAATTCTTTCTAATCTATATTTCTACTATTAGTGGTTACACACATAATGACATAGATCAAATTAGATTCGATATATTACTACAAAACATTAGTAATATATGTCGATTTATTTATTCAGAAAGATGATAAAACATTACATCTGTAGATCACTTATATATTGGACTGTGGCATAAGTCTAACAGTAGGTCTGCCCACAGCTCAGTCTGAAGTCTGTCTATCGCACTGGCATCTGCAAAAAATAGGAGGAACACTCGCTGTCCCAAGTTTGAACCTCCGAACCTGTGCCCCACATCTCTGAAAGTAGAGCTCACCGATCAAAATCACGAACCGCCACAGGGAGGATACAAAACTGAAACCGCTGCGAGGGGTGTGAAATAAAATGCGACTACGAACCGGAATCCGGGGCTCGCGATAAATAGTCTGCATAATATGCGGCTCACTAGTCCCTGTCCGAGGCTCGCGAGAAAGAGTCGGGGCGGGTGGCTCACTGGTCTCTAGCCGGCGCAGAGTGGATGCGTGTCGTCCAACTGCCACAATGAGGGGTTGTCCTCTGAAATCCGTCCCGTGTAAGGCTGAGATCGCCTCCATACGTGCCGGCTCACAAGCTAGGTGGACAAACCCATAGTTGGTCCGACGATGACTCCCTGGGAGTGTCATCTCAAAAATCTCCCCAAAACTTCTGAAGAGGTTCCTGAGCTCCTCGTATGTCGGGTTTGTCGGTAAATTACCCACGTAGGTCGGAAAAGCGGATTCGGTAGCCTCCTCCACTTTCCGATCTGAACTTGAAGTAATTTTTGCGGTCCGACCGCCTAAAACCCATATTCGGCATGGGCCGAGTCAATCAAGACGACTCAACTATCTACTCCCTCTCTCGAGGCAGCACAATCAGCTTGAGTCGGATCAACTAAATCAACACATGGGCGTTTTCCTTCTCTAATCTACATATGCCTACGATTCGAAGGGCATTTCAGATCGGCCAGAATAGGGCTGGCTGACTTCGCCAGACTAACCGGTTTAGTCGATTCATGAATAAAATCACTAAAATGAACCGAGCTGGGCTGTGTACCTTGTCAACGGAACCAGACTGGTTGTCCTCGATTGTTTTCCCCGAGAAGAGTGACTTGGAGTTAACCGGGGTGTGAATCAGTGCCGGCTTGTTGGGCCGCCTACCAGCTTGGGCCATCTTGTCCGGTCCAGCAGCAAGGGAATGGGACACGCCTGGCCCATAGTTCTTCTTCGGTCCATGGGCGCCCAGATGGGCTGTGGTGCACACCGAGGAGATCGCCGGAGCAGCATGGTGGTCCGTCTGTGGCCGAACAAGGGCGACTCTCCCCCAGACCGTCCCTCGTCTATTCGCCAGTGGTTTCGTCGAGGTCACCAGAACCTTCGGTGCTCGGGATGCAGCGCCGACAAAGTCGCGTGGTCATCTCAGCTCGTGCCCGGCCTGGTAAGGCTCCCTGCACGCGGAGTTGGGCCTTCCCTAAGGTCTGGAGGTGAGGACCTGCCCCTCCCGTCGGCCCATGTCCTCCAAGCGAGAGGCAGTAGCCCTAGATGTAGAGCCACCAATGGAGGCGAGCCCGAATCTGGGCTTGGTTGCGCTTCCTTCTCCCTTAATCGCCATCCGGTGGGTTCTGCCCGGGTCGCCTGCCCCCTCCATCCCGAGAGCCACCATGATCAACAGACTGGGGGGGCTGCACCGTCTTGTCGCCTGCTGCGCCGCCTAGGGTTTCAGTCGCACAACGTCCCAGAAGGTTGGACGGCCGCCGCTGATCTCTCCCTTAAACCTCGATGAGCTCGGAGATATCTCGAGGAGTACCATCAACGCCAGAGAGACGAAGCGGTCCCCTCGCCTGCGCCGCCTCATGGTGCCCTCCCCTTACAGCTACGGTTGAGCACGATCGAGTCCGATCAAGTCCCTGCCCTCCTGATAGCATTTGTGCCCTAGGTTCCAATTGGAATAGTCTGTAAATGTCTGTAATAATTTGTCATCGTTTGTAATAAACAAAACGGCTTTGTATTACTTATGTGTTGAACTAATATGTTAAGCATGATCTGATTTATGACCACTAAAGTAGTAGAACCATGAATCTGTACGGATCACACTTAACGAGTCCCTGGTCAATATACGCTTCAACCGAAGCAACCAGTATGAGGATGGTTCTCAATGATGTAGTTCTGCTAATCATAGGGATGTGGGATCCCGGAATCATATCATAGATATCATGAGGTGATTGATATCGGACGACCCGCTTTGAATAGTGTTTCATAGATTAAGCCAAGAACATATTCAATTGTGACAGCTTGTCACGATATCCTTAGACCAAGGAGTCTTTGTGATCGCTATGTGGTCGACGTACGACTTTAACTTGCGCCTAATGCTTTCCGTAACAGGATTGCAATAATGGGCATGATTGGGTGGCGGAACGGATTGCATGAGTGATACGAAAGACGGCTAAGGGATTTATCTCTCGTACTACGGTATGGGAAAGATATCCGTTAAGGCCGCTTGATCGAGAGTGACTGAGAGGAAGAACATGGCCATGCCAGTGATACGGGTTATCAGTTCTCAGCCATCTCACATATCAACTAACAATGATTGATTAAACAAGGATGACGACTCTATGCCTTGTGATCAATCGAGATGTCTAAAGATAATAGGATAGTGACTTGTACGCACAAGGTTAAATCGAATCATCGATCATCATGCATCTTCGGTAATCATTATGTCTTACTAGAGACCACTTATGATTGATCGGGCAAGAGAGACTCTTACGCCGATCTGCCAAAGGTCGCATGAGCCTAGAGGGTCACACGCATACAATATGGATAACTTGAGACAAGGAAACATTAACGATTCTTGAGGAGCAAGACATGGACAAAACTGAAGGTTTTAGGCCATGGGTTCGGTTTGAGAGAATAATTAGCGAATCGAGAAAATCGAGATTTTCGTCGATGTCGCGTCGGACTTTGTTTGATAAGTAACGAAAAAAGGGTCGAATAACTTTTGGACACGGCACGCGACCACATGGGCGAGCCTAGCCGGCCCAAGAAGGGCCCAATTAAGGCCCAATAAGCCCAAGTGGCCGGCCACCTTGGTGGGTCCAAGGGTGGGAGCCACACACCATGTTTAGTTGGTGTTGTTGATTAAGAGTAGAGTGATTTAAGGGGATAGGGTGATGACTTACCTCTAACCCATGACTTCATCATTTGTCACTTTAATGACCCATGCGGCTCAAGTAGAGTGATTTAAGGGGATAAGGTGATCACTTTAATGGCCCATACGGATCACACTTAACGAGTCCCTGGTCAATATATGCTTCAATCGAAGCGACCAGTATGAGGATGGTTCTCAATGATGTAGTTCCGCTAATCATAGGGATGTGGGATGCCGGAATCATATCATAGATATCATGAGGTGATTAATATCGGACGACCCGCTTAGAATAGTGTTTCATAGAATAAGCCATGAACATATTCAATTATGATAGCTTGTCACGATATCCTTAGACCAATGAGTCTTTGTTATCGCTATGCGGTGGACGTACGTCTTTAACTTGCGCCTAACGCTTTCCGTATAAGGACTGCAATAACGGGCATGATTGGGTGGCGGAACGGATTGCGTGAGTGACACGAAAGACGGCTAAGGGATTTATCCCTCGTACTACGGTATGGGAAAGATATCCGTTAAGGCTGCATGATCGAGAGTGACTGAGAGGAAGAGCATGGCCATGCCAGTGATACGGGTTATCAGTTCTAAGCCATCTCACATATAAAGTAACAATGATTGATTAAACAAGGATGACGACTCTATGCCTTGTGATCAATCGGGATGTCTAGAGATAATAGGATAGTGACTTATACGCACAAGATTAAATCGAATCATCGATCATCATGAATCTTGGTTAATCATAATATCTTACTAGAGACCACTTATGATGGATCGGGCAAGAGAGATCTCTTATGCCAATCTGCTACTTGATATGTAACTGAGATTACTGAGAGAATAATTAGCAAATCGAGAAAACTGAGATTTTCGTCGATGTCGCGTCGGACTTTGTTTGATAAGTAACAACAAAAGGGTCGGATAACTTTTGGATACGGCACGCGACCACATGGGCGAGCCCATTGGGCTCGGCCCATGAGGTCACCTAGCCGGCCAAACAAGGGCCCAATTAAGGCCCAATAAGCCCAAGTGGCCGGCCACCTTGATGGGTCCAAGGGTTGGAGCCACACACCATGCTTAGTTGGTGTTGTTGATTAAGAGTAGAGTGATTTAAGGGGATAGGGTGGTGACTTACCTTTAACCCATGCCTTCATCATTTGTCACTTTAATGACCCATGCCTTATGGGTTGATGAAGTAGACAAAATGAAGAATTTAATTCACAACTCACATAACTCTCTCTCTCTCACACTCTCTTGTGGCCGGCCACACCCTCCTCTCTCCTCTCTTTGCTCTTGTTTTTCACACATAAGTTCTAGTAGGCTTTTTGTGAAGGATCTTAAGGATCATCCTCTTGGTGTGGACTTGCTCTAGAGAAGAAGATCATATAGTTGTTCTTTCTTGATTCAACAAAGACTCAAACCAAGAATGGAGAAACTGTCCAGATTTTCGAGTTCCGGCGACCTATATTGCGTGAGCCATTACCACTTTCTTCGAGCTCCGATCGACCTGGAACTTGCGGCCTTTGAAAGATAAGTTAAAGGGCTACAACCTTTGTGAAATACTGATTTTCTAATTGAGCGCTGGTTTGGGAGTTACAAGGCCGAGAAACTAACTGCTCCGCAGAGTCTGTCCAGCCAGATGGGAAAAATGTTTTGCTCCAGACGGAGGTCTTCTAGTCCGAACTGGGTTCGGAGCAAAACACGAAAGATGTATAGAATTGGCTGAGGTTTAATCTCCAAAGAGAACCGAAGTAATTGGAGATCTGTAGCTCGAGATATGGATCTTCAAAGTCTCGGTTTTCTGCTGGGTAGATTCTGGTAAAACCCAAAAACTCGATTTCCTAAGGATCTAACTTGGTAGTCGATCTTGCGCAGGTTCGGGGCAGTTTATTGGTTTATTCCGCTGCCATGAACGTGATTAGGATGCCCCGGAACCCAACAATGTTGGAGCTTCAGCTGGAAGTGTTCATGTTGAATGGTGGAGCTTCAGCTAGAAGTGCTGGAAGCAGGACCAATTGCCAATTCTACGATGGAAGCTAAGTATATAGTGCGTTGGAGGCAGCAAAGAAGGCTGTATGGATTAGGAGCTTCATGACTGGATTAGATGTAATTAAAAACCAGTCTAACCCAGTAGGCTTATCTTGTGACAACACTAGGGCCATTGCGTAAGCTTAAGTGCCCAGATCACATAACAAATCCGGATATATACTCAGACGTTACCTAGATAACGAGAAGATCAACTACATTACGACAAATTAAAACACATCTGGCCCTTTTGACGAAGGCTCTCTCACAGCCTAAACATGAAGTTCATGTATAGTCAATGGGTACAGACTGGGACTTAGATTAGAACTAGGGGAAAGTGGGAGATTGATAGCATTTGTGCACTAGGTTCCAATTGGAATAGTCTGTAAATGTCTGTAATAGTTTGTTATCGTTTGTAATAAACAAAACGACTTTGTATTGCTTATGTGTTGAAGTAATATGTTTAGCATGATCTGATTCATGACCACTAAAGTAATAGAACCATGAATATATACGGATCACACTTAACGAGTCCCTGGTCAATATACGCTTCAATCGAAGCGACCAGTATGAGGATGGTTCTCAATGACGTAGTTCTGCTAATCATAGGGATGTGGGATCCCGAAATCATATCATAGATATCATGAGGTGATTGATATCGGATGACCCGCTTTGAATAGTGTTTCATAGATTAAGCCATGAACATATTCAATTGTGATAGCTTGTCACGATATCCTTAGACCAAGGAGTCTTTGTGATCGCTATGCGGTCGACGTACGGCTTTAACTTGCGCTTAATGCTTTCCGTAACAGGATTGCAATAATGGGCATGATTGAGTGGCGGAACAGATTGAATGAGTGACACGAAAGACGGCTAAGGGATTTATCCCTCGTACTACGGTATGGGAAAGATATCCGTTAAGGCCGCTTGATCGAGACTGACTGAGATTAAGAGCATGGCCATGCCAGTGATACGGGTTATCAGTTCTCAGCCATCTCACATATCATGTAACAATGATTGATTAAACAAGGATGACGACTCTATGCCTTTTGATCAATCGAGATGTCTAGAGATAATAGGATAGTGACTTGTACGCACATGGTTAAATCGAATCGTCGATCATCATGCATCTTGGGTAATCATAATGTCTTACTAGAGACCACTTATGATGGATCGGGCAAGATAGACTCTTACGCCGATCTGCCAACGGTCGTATAAGCCTAGAGGGTCACACACATACAATATGGATAACTTGAGACAAGGAAATATTAACGTTTCTTGAGGAGCAAGACATGGACAAAGCTGAACGTTTTAGGCCATGGGTTCGGTTTGAGAGAATAATTAGCGAATCGAGAAAACTGAGATTTTCGTCGATGTCGCGTCGGACTTTGTTTGATAAGTAACGAGAAAAGGGTCGGATAACTTTTGGACACGGCACGGGACCACATGGGCGAGCCCATTGGGCTCGGCCCATGAGGTCACCTAGCCGGCCCAACAAGGGCCCAATAAGCCCAAGTGGCCGGCCACCTTGGTGGGTCCAAGGTTGGGGGCCACACACCATGCTTAGTTGGTGTTGTTGATTAAGAGTAGAGTCATTTAAGGGGATAGGGTGATGACTTACCTTTAACCCATGCCTTCATAATTTGTCACTTTAATGACCCATGCCTTATGGGTTGATGAAGTAGACAAAATGAAGAATTTAATAACAACTCACATGACTCTCTCTCTCACACTCTTTTGTGGCCGGCCACACCCTCCTCTCTCCTCTCTTTGCTCTCTTGTTCTTCACACATAAGTTCTAGTAGGCTTTTTGTAAAGGATCTTAAGGATTATCCTCTTGGCGTGGAGTTGCTCTAGAGAAGAAGATCATGTAGTTCTTCTTTCTTGATTCAACAAAGACTCAAAGCAAGAATGGAGAAACTGTCCAGATTGTCGAGTTCCGGCGACCTATATTGCGTGAACCATTACCGCTTCGTCCGAGCTCCGATCGACCTGACACTGGCGGCGTTGGAAATATAAGTCAAAGGGCTACAACTTTTGTGAACAACTGATTTTCCAAAAGAGCGCTGGTTTGGGAGATACGCTGACTGCTCCGCAGAGTCTGTCCAGCCAGATGGGAAATTTGTTTTTCTCCAGACGAAGGTCTTCTCGTCCAAACTTGGTTCAGAGCAAAACAGGAAAGATGTAGAAAATTGGCTGAGGTTTAATCTCCAAAAAGAACCGAAGTAATTGGAGATCTGTAGCTCGAGATATGGAGCTTCAAAGTCTCGGTTTTCTGCTGGGCAGATTCTGGTAAAACCCGAAAACTCGATTTCCTAAGGATCTAACTTGGTAGTCGATCTTGCGCAGGTTCTGGGCGGTTTATAGGTTTTTTCTGCTGCCATAAACATGATTAGGATGCCCTGGAACCTAACACATCCGTCCTTTAATTGTGGCTTCTTCACCGGGCCTCGGGAAGGAGTCGTCGACGTCGTCAGCGCGCCCCAATCGCCCAGAACGTTGCGACCGTCGAGCAGTGGCAGCCCGGCACGAGATCTGGCGAAAAGAAAAGTCTAGATCGGAGAACTGGTCTAAAAAAGCCTCAAAACTGTTTGAAATCACCAGACTTTGATCGCCCCGACTAGACCTGCCTCGTCCTCTCCCTCCCATGAAGAGAAACGGCTGAAAAAATCCCTGCCATAATGTCGCCAGAGCGTCGCCAGAAATCGGCTAGGTGTTTGCCGGAAATCACCCTAGAGGAGATTTTGATTGGGGAGGTTCAGTCTGGATTCATTCGCGGTAGACAGTTGGTTGATGGTTTCCTGGTGGCAAACGAGTTGATTGACATGGTTCGCAGGAAGAACTCTAAGGCGGCGGTGGTCAAGCTTGATTTCGAGAAAACTTTTGACCTGGTCGATTGGAGCTACCTTTGCAGGACCGAAGCAGGCGGCTCTCTCGAGCTTGCCTATCTTCTACATGTCTCTTTTTCTGGGTTATGAGGAGGTTCTTATGGAGAGGCAGAGGCGGACGGCGGGGGTTCGCGAAGGTACGATGGGAGCTTGTTTGTAGGTCGATCAGACAGGGTGGGTTGGGTATTCGTCGCCTTCAGGAGGTCAACATCGTTCTGCTATTGAAATGGTGGTGGCGGTTTGCGACAGAGCCGAGTCCTTTGTGGTGGAGAATCTTGTGTGCGAGATACGGTTAGGACAGGTCGTCTTGGGACCTTTCTTCGTTACCCTTCTCTAGTCACTCGGGGTCGAGGGCATTGTGGGATATTCTCGGTCTTTCATCGCTTCAATCTTTTTCGAGGATCTTTGGGTCAGGATGTGTCCGCATGATTTTGGTGATGGCAGTCAGATCAGATTCTATGATAATTGCTGGCTGGGAGATTTTTTATTTGCGGACCAAGTTTCACAGACTCTACCGGCGCGTGAGCCACCCGGGTCATTCATTTCCTGATGCATGGGTTATTGATGGTTGGTCCATTCCCTTTCAAGGGGTGCTACAAGCCAGAGCAAATTTAGAGTTTGTAGAGCTACTTACGGTTCTTGGCACTATCAGACCGACAGATGGGATCTGCAATCATATCTTGTGGACGTCGGATTGGAGAGGATACACTGCGAGGAGGGGTTATCACATGTTGTTGGGGAGAGATTAGCCCGATTCGATGGACTTGGCTTCGACGATGTTGGACATGCCAATTCCGCCGAACTTCAGAAGTTTCAGGTGGCTGGTTCTTTAGGGCATTTTGCCGACTAGAGGCACTCTTGCATTCAGAGGGATCATCTCGATTGGTAACCGCATGTGCGCTCTGTACGGTAAGAGGGAGGCGATGACGGAGCACCTTATGCTCTCCTGTGGTTGGACCAAGAGATTTTGGAGAGAGATCCACAGGTGGTGGGGAATCCAACTTCCTAATACGCAGACGGTTCACAATCTTTTCATAGGGTGGAGAGCCATAGTAGCAGACAGAGGAGCGAGGAGGGCATGGAGCAGACTTATCACGATGGGCTTCTAGTACATCTAGGTCACCAGAAACGGCCGGATTTTCAGAGATGAGGAGCGATCACCTGGAGAGGCTCTTAGACTTCTACAGATGCGTTCCTATACTTTGATGCAGGCAGACGAGGGGCGGGACATCCAGGCTTGGACGGGGGAGCGCACTTTAGTCTCCTGGTGCGCGAACCCGAGGTCAGTACTTCGCTCTATCGTTTTATAGCTTTCTCTCCTCTTAGGGGTGTTTTAGGGCTTAGTTTTTTCCCTTTATATTTGGTTTGGGGCTTAGTTTTTCCTTTTTTTTTGATTATTTGTACTCTTTCTCCCGTCATTTATAATATCCCTTATTGATGATAAAAAACAAACCTTTCACGGGTTTAGGTGAAAGGATGTGTGACTTGTTAGGTCTAATACATTCCAACGTATGTGGACCAATGAGAATTCAGGCCATAAGAAGGTTCAACTACTTCATCTCATTTACAGATGATTTCAGCAGATTTGGGTATGTCTATTTAAATGAGGCATAAGTCTGAAGCTTTGACAAGTTCAAAGACTATAAGAATGAAGTACTGAACCAGCCTGGGTAAGGTATCTAGGTATTTCGTTCCGATCGAGGTGGTGAATACTTGACCCTGGAAACAACCGCATTTATTTTGAATTGGGCTCCGACACAGACAACGAAAGTACACATTGTGAAACTAATTATGACTCCCATTACCGTGGATGCGTGCGCCTCCGCGTAGTGTTCATTGGGATGCGAGCGGAATGAGATGGTCAGTTCTATTTGGATGCGTGCGCCTTCGCATAGTGGCCAAATAAGAACTTGACCATAGTCATATAAGGTGTGGGAAACATCATAATATGTTTTTCCTAATGATTTGGGTTGTAGAGTTGCTTGAATCCAAATCAGATAAGTATGTCTTCATAAGGTATCCTTAGGAAACTGAGAGATACAACTTCTACAAATCAAACGAGAACAATGTTTTTTTTTCTCCAGGTGGGGTGTTTTTGGAAAATGGTTTATTTCCAAAACAGCTAGTGGGAGTGTCATCCATCTCGAAGAAATTCGAGAAGCTATGGAACAGCCTGAAGTAACTCAGGAGCCTACTATGCGAGATGTAGAAGTGCAGGAGCCTCAGCTGGTCGTAGATGAAGAACATATCCCTACAAAAATTCCAGATGGTCCAAGGAGGTTTGAAAGAATCTTGTCAAGCTCCCGTCAGATATGGCTTCACATCCACTGAGGGAAATGACTTGATAGTTGTGGATCAGGATGATCCAGCAACTTTTCAACAAGCCTTGACCAGTACCGACTCTGATAAATGGCAGGAAGCCAAGAATGAGGAGATGAAATCCATGTATGATAACTGAAATTCTGAATCATAGCCAAATGAAGAAGTCGAACACAAAGTCGTCACTTGTGTATCGACTACTTGCCTAAAAGTAAACCGTAAGCGTAAACAGTAAACAGATAATAACGACACCAGAGATGATTACCCAGTTCGGTGACTCCGCACCTACGTCTGGGGGCACTTTGCCAGTGGAAAGGTTTTTCACTATCAGGTAGTCAATAGTACAACTTCAAGCACCAACTAGCTATCACACAAGCTATTGTCCTAAGCTACTATAGATCTCACCGTGAATCACCTCGACCAGGAGCCTCTCCCCCTGTCTTTGAGATTCCCTCAATTCCACCCTTCGAGCAAGCCTATGCTCGGTGTCGTTGTCTTCTTGGACGGAGTTGTGAATCTTCAATCACAAACAAAAAACCTAACCGATCCAAACACTTAGTCTTCGCGACTTAATGTTTGATCGGAGCAAAGACCCGTTCTAGCGAATCTTAATCAGCCTCTCAACACGCCGATGGTGCACGGTTAAGAGCTCTGAGAAATCTTGCAATTTAGAACAAGAACGGATGACTGCTAATGGGAAGCCCAAGGCTTTCTATAGCAACTCACATTCCTAATCCTTCTCGGATCAGGAACAGGAAAGTCAGGCAAGTTGTTGTCGCCTTCCACGACAGCTGGAAGTCGTCTTGCCTGTTCTGACTTCCTGAATAAATAAGGCAAGTCGAGTTGCCGCCTATTGCTGACGTGTAACTGCCAGCTGGAAGTCGCCTGACTTGTCGACGTCACTCTCTTGCGCTCCAAGTCTTCGTGGCGCCTTTCTTATTTCGCTCCAAGCTTCGTCGAAATAGGAAATCTTCAGATCTTTCCTAATCTGGACCGTAACAAGTCGCTCCACATGTCTGTAACATGTTGCCCGACTTCTTACGTTTGCGCTAAAAAATTATGCCAACAAATAAACGTAGCAACAATCTCCCCCTTTGGCAATTTTTTAGGCAAACACCTTTTTAAGCTCATCGTCATCTTGTGGCAGTTACACACAGCAAGTGATTTATCTTGTGGCAGTTACGCACAGCAAGTGATGTGACTTCTTTACTCCAAGCAGGCACATCGTCGTCACCTTGAGGCAGTTACGCACACAGCAAGTTATGTGACTTCTGATGTGACTTCTTGTGCGACTTCTGGTTTATCTTCTGGAGCTTTAGCTTCTTGAGTGGCTTCTGGAGTTTAACTTCTTGAGCGGCTTCTGGAGCGGCGACTTCTATGCACATCTTTCGGCGCGACTTCTGGCGTAACTCCTAGTGTAGCTTTTGGCGTAGCTACTATATCTCCCCCTGTTTGTCTAACAATATTGCCAAAGGCAATCGTACAATGAAATTCGACTAAACAGCAGGGTAAAATCAGCTCACACCATGAGCAAAATAAACAGCCCAAACATGAGCAAATATCCAGCTCAACCAAAAGCAAATATCCAAAAATAAAAAGTCATAGTGTGCGGAAAATTAACTCAGACAGACCCTGAGGATTTAAGAGTGTGTTTGGAACAAAGTTATCATAGCAAATTCAGAGAAATACTTAAAACGACGTGGAGTCGTCAACATCATCTTCAGCAGCAGCAGAGCGGAGGTCATTGAGCAGAGCTTCACAGGCAACTTTGCGGTTTGATAGCATCGCAATTGACTTCTCCAGATCATCGATCATCTCCACCAATTCTTCCTCCATCCTAGTGCCAATTGGTCCTGAGGGTCGAGAGCTTGAACCAGCTCCTGATGCTTTGGCCATAGGGAGTCCGAGGTCCTTCAACTGCTTCCCTTCAAAGTTCTTGAGGCAAATGGCAAGGGGCAGTGGCTTCTTACCCGGAATATCCGATTCTCGAACAATGTGAGGACATTGTTGGAGAAGGAGACCGGTGATCAATGAAGGAAACCCGATAGGAAGTTTGATAGCACATGATTTGGCGTGCTTGACTGGATATTCAATGACATAAGCGCCAAAATCAAGAGAAGACTGCGTACCTATTTGGTATATTAGTTTCACCAACTCAGTTTTGATGCTTGACCCATGCGTAGAAGGTGCCTAATTTGCCAGACCAATGCAGTAGAGAATTGAGTATTTTGATGTAAGCTCAGTAGCCGCAATGGTGTCTTTGACGGGCCAGACCTTCTTCCGTCCTCCAGTGACCTCGACCGCTACTTTGTTCAAGTGCGGGACTTTTGGAGTGACTTCTGGGTCTTCTCTGCCAAGATAGGCATTGATGGTTGAGGCAGAGATTTCGAAGCATTCTCCCCGAACGAACACTTTTATGTATTCAGCGTCTTCTGGTTCATCAAACTCGCTTGAAAGGTTGACAATAAACTCCTTGACCAATGCTGCGTAGAATGGCCCAATATTTATGACCGTATTGGTCAGGCCTGCTCTTCGGAGAAGTTCTATGATCGAGTTTATCCCTTGCACCTCTGTGGAAAGCTCTCTTTCTGGATAGATCTTGCGCTGGTATACATATTGCCACTTAACCGCATTGTCTACAGAGTGGAAGAAGACGTTATCTGTAGGAGCTTTAGGCACATTCTTGGGAAGTTTCTGTCCTCTCATTGTCTTCTTGACCCGTGGTAGCACAATCTGGGTGTCTTCTTCTTCAGACTCCTCTTCTTCAGGGACAGATGTTCCTACAGAAGTTAGTGACTTCCTCCTAGACTTCTTCGGCTATTTAGAAGCAGATGCTCCTCCTTTCTCTCTGACTTTCCTCTTTGGGGTCAATCTCCTCGGTAGTTGAGGTTCTTCTTCTTCATCAACCAACCTCCTTGTTGGTAGCTTCCTTCTCTCGACCCTTTTGGGCACATCTTCTTCCTTTTCCATGTTCTCAGTGTCGACAATTTCTTCGATGTTAGCAAGTTCCTCTAAAGGTCGAGTGACTTCTGGAATAACTTTCGGATTTTCATTAAGCCCTGAATCACTGTCCGGGGCGACATAGGAACTTCCTTCTTTCTGCAAGTCCTCGTTTAGAGGAGATTTCTCTGGTGCTGGTGTCGACTTAGAGGGGCTGGATTGGTCCTTGGTGCCAGTGCCTTGACTTTCAGGAACAAGGGTTTCTACACCCTCTACAGGCAGGCTTACTTCTACTATGTTTTCTTCAGAGAGGGTAATAGATTTACCTTGTGTTGGAGTCGGAGTAGAGAGAGAAGCTTCCTCTTCTTTGTTCGCGGATTCGGCTAGAGTGTCGTCTTTCTCAACGACGTGAGTTGCCTCTTCTGGTGTGATGGTTGGAGGTGAGGTCGTTACTCCCTGAGGTGCTGCCGAACTTTCTCCTGAGATTTTTCCTCCTCGAATCCTCACTCCATGCTTGTTCGTCGAGGATTTTGAGGCAGACAGTTTTCGATCGATCATCTTCACACGCATCTTTGCTCGTAATTGGGATGCGGATGGTATACGCCCGCTTCTTGTTCCAACCATTTGCTCGATTGTTTTTGTTTTTGGAAGGAAGAGCAAAAAAAAACCTTTCAGACGCAGATTCGTTTTAACCTTCTTGAGGTGCCCTAGCAGTTTTGGGGAAGATGGAGAGGATTGTGCAGGCTTTTTCTGCGGAAGTTGAAAGGGGTTGAGAGCTGATTGGATAGTCGTCAGTTTTTCCAATCATTCCCCCTTTGGAATTTTTAACCAAATAATTCCACCTAGGCTTCTGATAATGAGATTTGGGCCCAGTTAGATTTTGTGGACCCTGCCTGGTCCAGATAGAGAGAGAGCAAAAATTAACCAAAAGCTCTCCCTCTTCTTTCTTGACTTCTGGTTACTCCAGACAGCAAAGTCCAAGGGTTGACCTCAGACTTTCAAACCTGTTAGCTTCTAATGCTTTGGTAAAGATGTCAGCGACTTGTTTCTCGGTGGGTAAATACTCGAGCTTTATCTTCTTGTCTTCTACAAGCTCTCGAATAAAGTGGTGCCTGATGTCGATATGCTTTGTTTTGCTATGTTGGACTGGAATCTTCGAGATGTTGATTGCACTGATGTTGTCACAGAACAAAGTCATGACTTCTTGCTTGACTCCATATTTTGCAAACATTTGTTTCATCCAAAGAAGCTGAGTACAGCTACTTCCGGCTGCAATATATTCGGACTCAACAGTAGACAAAGCAATACAATTTTGCTTTTTGCTGAACCATGATACAAGATTGTTCCCCATGTAGAAACAACCTCCAGAGGTGCTTCTTCGATCTGGTGTGCTTCCCGCCCAGTCAGCATCACAGTATCCAACCAGAGTAGGAGAGGTATCAAAGGAATATAGCAAACCCAATTCAGAGGTTCCCGAGATGTACCTTATGACCCTCTTTGCATGAGCCAAGTGACTGACTTTTGGATTGGCTTGATATCGAGCACAAACTCCCACGGAGTAAGCGATGTTGGGTCGACTTGCTGTTAGATAGAGGAGACTTCCTATTATGCTTCGATAAAGGTTTTGATCAACTGATTCTCCCATCTCGTCCTTTGTGCATTTTTCATGTGTGGCAATAGGAGTTCTCTTGTGTGAGGCCTTTTCTAACCCGAACTTCTTGACAATGTTCTTTGCGTATTTGCTTTGGGAGATAAATATTCCATCTGACACCTGCTTGATCTAGAAGCCTAGGAAGTATGTGAGCTCACCGACCATACTCATCTCAAATTCAGATTGCATATGTTGGACGAAACGTTCCACCATCTTGTCGACATATATTTGAGCAATCATGATGTCCCTTCCTTCCTTCTTCACAAAGAGAGTTTTGTCTACTCCCCCTCGAATATAGCCATTATGTACAAGGAATTGGGTAAGACATTCATACCATGCTCGTGGAGCTTGTTTGAGTCCTTAGAGGGCTTTCTTTAGCTTGTAGACATGATGCGGGGAGTCATGGTCTTCAAATCCCTTTGGTTGAGCCACATAGATTTCTTCGTTGAGGTTTCCATTAAGGAAGGCACTCTTTACATCCATTTGATAGAATTTGCAGCGCAGATGACATGCGATGCCGAGAAGAAGTCGTATGGCTTCCAGTCTGGCTACTGGAGCAAAAGTTTCTTCAAAGTCGACTCCTTCTACTTGTGTGTATCCTTGAGCCACCAGTCTTGCTTTGTTTCGAGTGATGTTTCCTTGCTCGTCAGACTTGTTTTTGAATATCCACTTTGTCCCGATGACATTGACATTGTCAGGTTTGGGTACTAGTTCCCAGACTTCATTCCTTGCAAATTGAACCAATTCTTCTTGCATGGCGCAGAACCAGTACTCATCATTGATGGCCTCTTGTATATTCTTTGGCTCAATTTTGGAAATAAAGCAAACGTTACCTATCATCTCGTTGTAGTCAAGAGATGCCTTTTGTCGAGTCCGCACTCCCTCATTAATGTATCCAATCACATCCTGGGGTGGATGATTCTTCTGAATTCTTCTTGATGGAGCTCTTTGCGTTATAGGAGATGCTTCTTTATCCGGGATGATTAAGCTTTCGTCTTCAGACCCTTTGTTGCGCTCATCGTCTTTTACTTCTGGTCTAACTTCTCCTCTGACTTCTGGTCTGACTTCTCCTGAGAGATTTAGGACTTCTTCGTCCTCGTCACTGGGTTGCTCGTTACTGTCATTGATCACGACATTGATGGATTCCATGATAGTCCGGGTGCGTTTGTTGAATACACGAAAAGCCCGACTATTTCTGGAGTATCCGAGAAAGATGCCTTCGTCGCTCTTAGGATCAAGTTTGCGTCGAGGTTCCCTATCTGCAAGGATGTAGCAGATCGATCCAAAGACATGGAAATATTTGACATTCGGCTTTCTCCCCCTCCATATTTCATAAGGAGTGAGCGAAGTTCCAGGACGGAGGGTCACTCTATTATGAATATGGCATGCCGTATTCAAAGCTTCAGCTCAGAAGTGCTGCGGGATGTCTTTGGCTAACATCATGACTCTTGCCATCTCTTGAAGAGTGCGATTCTTCCTTTCAACGATCCCGTTTTGCTGAGGAGTGATGGGAGCAGAAAATTCGTGTGCAATTCCTTCAGCATCACAAAAGTTTGCGAAGCTGATGTTCTCAAACTTCTTTCCATGATCTCTCCGAAGTCGGACGACCTTCCCAATGACTTCTCCTTTTTCTCGTTGAACTCTTCGACATAAGGTTTCAAAGACTGAGAAGGTGTCTGACTTTTCTCGAATAAAGTCTACCCAGGTGTATCTTGAGAAGTCGTCTACACATACAAATATGTACTTCTTCCCTCTTAGACTTTCTACTTGCATAGGTCCCATAAGGTCAACATGAAGAAGTTCTAGAACACGAGAAGTAGTAAGATGTTGTACCTTCTTGTGTGACGTCTTGACTTGTTTCCCAATCTGGCATTCTCCACAGATTTTACCTTCAATGATCTTGAGGTTGGGAACTCCAATGATTGCCTTTTCAGATAGAATCTTTTGCATGCTCCTTAAATTGATGTGACCAAGTTTTTGATGCCATAGTTTTGTCTCTTGAGCTTTGGATAAAAGGCACTTGGTTGGCAAAGTTATGGCTGTTGGGGACCATAGATAACAATTATCAAGGGACCTGTGGCCTGTCATGACTTCCTTCTGCTGTTCGTCTTTGACCGAGCACTTGCCACGAGTGAAGTGGACATCCAGATTTAAATCGCATATTTGGCTTATGCTGATGAGATTTGATGTGAGGCCTTCTACTAGTAGAGCTTCTTTCAGACATGGAGAGTTGGGAAGATTGAGTTTTCCTTTCCCGGGTACTCTAGCTTTTACTCCATCTCCAAAAGTGGCGAAGCTATTTGTGCAAGGTATTAAAGTGACCAAGAAAGAGCTATTACCCGTCATATGTCGAGAGGATCCACTATTAAAGTACCAATCGTTGCTGGTTGAAGCCTTTAGAGTGGTGTGCGCGATGTTAGCTCGATAGTTTACCTCCTTGACTCGCCATTCCTTCCGTGGTTGGCTTTTCTTGATGGTGGTCCTTTTCTTGACCAAGCTCTTCCCATATAGCTGATAGCAGAAGGATCGAATATGTCCTCTTCGTCCACAGTGATGACAAACCCAGTTATGCCTTTTGTTCTGGGTTTTTGAAGCGGTCAGAGTAAGAAGCTTTTTGGTCGCTTGGTCAGCCGTGAAGTTAGGAGACTTCTGACGAGGCTTCTGGGAGACTGACTTCTGAGGGACGAAAATGGTGTGCGATGATGAGGCTTCTTTTGAATATCCAAGACCTTCCATATTTCTAGATGGTTTCCCGATCGAAAGTATTTGGTCTAGAGTGCCAATACTTGGATTCATTATCTTTACAGACTTGGTGACCTGCTCTAACTCGCCTTTTAGTCGAGCAACTTCCTTTTTGAGATCAATAGTCGTCTCAAGAAGTCTTGACTTGTCTTCATTAAGAGTAAGAATGAGAGCATTCTGTTTTTCGATTACCTGAGAGTCTTCAAGCCACTTGACATACCATTAGTTGTAAGCGTTGTTGAGGGTCTCATCGGATAGCTCATCATCAGAGTCACACTTCTTTGAGCTTTCAGCTGGTTGATCTATTGTGGAGGAAGTGAAAGCAACATAGTTACTTGTATGCTCAAGGTCACTGTCTTCCTCATCTTCATCGTCAGTTAGAGAGGCATTGAATCCCTTCTTTTGTTTCTTTAAGAAGTTGGGACATTCCTTTTGCATGTGTCCATACCCCTCACATTCAAAACACTGAACTCCTTTACCTGATCGCTCTCCTCGTCTACCATCGTTTGTGTTTTTGAGCTTTTGAAACTTGTGTTGCGGCTTGTCTCTGACTTCTCGGGTGACGTTCCTCCCTATCATCTGGCCGAATCTTTTCATGACTTTTTTTGTAGTTTTTGGCCAACATGGCGATAGTTTCCTCAATGTCACTATCCAAATCAGAGTGCATTGAGTTCTTCTGCTTCTGAGTAGAACTTTTGAAAGCCACACCTTTGTGTTTCTTCTCGATAAGAGGTAGGGAGAGCTCGAAAGTCATTAGAGATCCCATGAGCTCGTCAAACTTCAGTGTCTTCAAGTCATGGACTTCTTCTATGGCGGTTATCTTCATTTTGAATCTGGGACTTAGAGCTCTCAGCGTTTTTCTGACTAAATCTTCATCGGTCATAGGTTTGCCAAGTGAATATGATTCATTGGCCAGATAATTGATGCGCACATTAAACTCCGCAATGATCTCGTCTTCATTCATGGTCAGGGCCTAAAAGTTAGTCGTGAGGTACTGTAACTTTTGTTCTTTGACTTTGGACGTACCCTCGTAAGCCACAACAAGCGTGTCCCAGGCAATTTTGGCACTTGTGCATGTGTTGATGAGTCGAAACACATTCTTGTCTACTCCATTAAAAATAGCATTGAGTGCACGAGAATTACCTAGGGCGGCTTCATCTTCTTCCATGCCCCACTCCTTTTCTGGTTTGATGCTAGTTTGATTTCCATGAGCATCAGCATAGTAAGGTTCCTCCCATCCATTGATGATAGACTTCCAGGTTTTGCTGTCGAGGGACTTCAAGAAGGCACACATCCGTGCTTTCCAATATCCATAGTTTGTTCCGTCGAGCACCGGTGGTCGATTTACTGATCCTCCTTCCTTTGAGTCCATATTGGCTTATTCAGAACTTTTGCAGGAAAATCACCTAAAAGAAAAGGTGCCTCCTCTGATACCAATTGAAATTCTGAATCGTAGCCGAGTCAAGAAGTCGAACACAAAGTCGTAACTTGTGTATCGACTACTTGCCTAAAAGTAAACCGTAAGCGTAAACAGTAAACAGATCATAACGACACCAGAGATGATTACCTAGTTCGGTGACTCCGCACCTACGTCTGGGGCACTTTGCCAGTGGAAAGGTTTTTCACTATCAGGTAGTCAATAGTACAACTTCAAGCACCAACTAGCTATCACACAAGCTATTGTCCTAAGCTACTATAGATCTCACTGTGAATCACCTCGACCAGGAGCCTCTCCCCCTGTCCTTGAGATTCCTCAATTCCACCCTTCGAGCAAGCATATGCTCGGTGTCGTTGTCTTCTTGGACGGATTGTGAATCTTCAATCACAAACAAAAACCCTAACCGATCCAAACACTTAGTCTTCGCGACTTAATGTTTGATCGGAGCAAAGACCCGTTCTAGCGAATCTTAATCAGCCTCTCAACACGCCGATGGTGCACGGTTAAGAGCTCTGAGAAATCTTGCAATTTAGAACAAGAACGGATGACTGCTAATGGGAAGCCCAAGACTTTTTATAGCAGCTCACATTCCTAATCCTTCTCGGATCAGGAACAGGAAAGTCAGGCAAGTTGTTGCCGCCTTCCACGACAGCTGGAAGTCATCTTGCCTGTTCTGACTTCCTGAATAAACCAGGCAAGTCGAGTTGCCGCCTATTGCTGACGTGTAACTGCCAGCTGGAAGTCGCCTGACTTGTCGACGTCACTCTCTTGCGCTCCAAGTCTTCGTGGCGCCTTTCTTCTTTCGCTCCAAGCTTCGTCGAAATAGGAAAGCTTCAGATCTTCCCTAATCTGGACCGTAACAAGTCGCTCCACATGTCATGTAACCTGTTGCACGACTTCTTACTTTTCCGCTAAAAAATTATGCCAACAAATAAACGTAGCAACAATAACCAAATCTAGAATTTGGTTGATCAATCCCCTGGGGTAAAACCCATCGGTTGTAAGTGGGTCTATAAGCTCCCTCAAACCTATAAGGCTAGGTTGGTTGCAAAAGGTTATCGTCAGATTCAAGGTCTGAATTATGATGAAACCTTTTCACCAATAGTAATGGTCAAATCAATTCGGATCATTCTAGCCTTAGCTTTGGCAGATGGATGTCAAAACCGCCTTCCTTAACGGGAACTTACAAGAGGATGTGTATACAACACAACCCGAGGGTTTTGTAGATCCAAAGAATCCCAGAAAAATGTGCAAGCTGCGAATATCCATTTATGGATTGAAGCAAGCTTCGCGAAGTTGGAATCTTCGTTTTGATGAAGCCGTAAGAGAATTCGGCTTCATCAAAAATGAAGATGAACCTTGCGTTTATAAGAAAGCGAGTGGAGCAATATTGTATTCCTGGTGCTTATTCATTGAGAAAGACAACCCGACCTTGCCACTAAAGTTTGGTTAGGGAAGTGCTTCTCGATGAAGGACTTAGGTGATGTTGCATTCATTTTGGGCATCAAGATAAATAGGGATCATTCCAAAAAGATTTTGGACCTAAGTCAAAGCACTTATATAGATACAGTGTTGAAAAAATTCTAAATGCTTGATTCTAAGAAGGGATACATACCCATGCATCATGGCATTGAGCTAAGCAAGAAACAGTGTCCTAGTACACCTGATGAGCTGAGCAGGATGAAGAAGGTCCCATACGCTTCGACTGTAGGATCTATCATGTATGTCGTGATATACACGAGACAGGATGTCTCGTTCGCACTCATATGTGCCAACAGATTTTAGGACAACCCTAGCCAAGAACACTAGACTGCCGTCAAGACCATCCTCAAGTATTTGAGGAGGACTAAGGACGCATTCTTAGTGTTAGGGAGGGTACATGGGGAACTAACAGTCAAAGGATATATTGATGCTAGTTCTCAGGCAGATCATGATGATTTCAAAACTCAGTCGGGATATGTTTTTGTGTTGATATGTGAGTATGCTTATGACAGCATCTATGCTACATACTCACTATCGGGTCGTCCAACATCATAATCCTGATGATATCTACGATTTTACTCTTGCACTACCTTGCCATGATCAGTAGAGCGTGATCATAAAGAGTTAGCCTCATACTGATAATTTCTTAATGAAGCTTAACTGATCAGGAACTCATTAAATGTAATTCTTTCTGATCTACAGTTCTACTATTAGTGATGACACACATAATGATATAGATCAAATTAAAACTAATATATTACTACAACACATTAGTAATATAATGTCTTTTTATTTATTTGAAAAATGATAGATCATTACATACAAATAAAGTTATTACACTGGACTAGGGCACAACTCTAACAGCCGGCACCAGTTCCGATTAACCCAGGAATGACCACCCCTAATTGTAACCACTAGCGATAATTTTGTATCTCAATATCATCAAATGGTCTCAACTATTTGGTGATATCGAATATCTCAATATAATAGTATGATTATCAGACATTGTCGTCTTAATGATCAATGATGTTCATAACCTCCGTCAGTGTCTATTGTGATCGTTGTAGATTATCAAAGAAAGAAAAATCTGATTTCTTACACCTTATATATTTATTTCCGTATTTCGCTTTTCCCTTATGTGCATATTAAGTATTTTTTTATCAGCACAAGCATATTAAGTATCGATTATAAAATATAAAATATTGCATAGTATATTATTTTCTGTTTAGAATCCACATATATATATATATATACACGTACATTTAGACTCAATAAAATCAATCTTGCCATTAAACCTTTTTAGAGGAGATGAAAATCTAGAGACGGGAGGTCCTGTGATTCAGAACCACTTTAGTTTTGCTGGTGCAAAGAAAGTAGAATAATTGTACTTGATAGAATGAGAATGGGTAGAAAAAGATATGTCTATGGTTGAAATGATGAAATCATTTGACTTAACATCATTCCACCAGATATAGAGTTATTGATTAGAACATTGCTGGTGCTATCTTGTGGCTGCTTGGTGGTGTTGGTTGAGCTTTGTGCTCATTTACTTGTTAATTAATTGCTTCCACTAATCACAGAGATAATGAGAAAAATCCATAGCCATGGAATACCAACACCCGTCATTTGTGGAAGATTATCCATTGGTCAACGAACCCAATTGATCCTTAATTTAGGCACATGCTGAGTTTGAACAGACACTTTTGGGAGCAGATTTGAACCAAATTTGTTGAGTCCAAAACAACTGGGTGATGTCTTTTCACTCAAATGGCCAATGGAAACTGCTCTTTGTGGTGTTGTGTTCAAGTCAAATTCAGTGGCTTCAATGGATAATGAACAAAGCAGCATCCCGCAATTCAGAGTTCAAATGAAAATAGTAATAAGAGTGTTTGGTTGGATATATTAGGCAGAGTTAGGGGATAGAAAGATTAGTGGGCTTTTGGGTCACAACTGTAGCATTGACTTTGAATACTCTTTCATTTCAATTATTTCAAACTCATCATTAATCACGCTTTCAATGAGTAAGAAAAGTTTTATTTCAATCAAACAATTGTCTTAGGGTTCAAGTTAACAACTGTCACTTCTCAAAATGACAACACTTAATTATGTCACTTTTAAAAATCAGTATCTTAATTTCAAAATTTTTATTTAGCTACCTAAAGATTAAATAAGCGACATTTAACCCAACTTCTGTTAAATCTATCTGAATTGGTTTGTTAAAAAGTAAAAAATGTCTTCAATACTTCTGATTTGAAATGTGACTGGTCTGACTGGTTTAAAATCGGTTTGACTGGTTTGATCGGTTCAAATTAATTTTTTTATTTTATTTAATAAATGATAATTAAATTTTTTTAATAATTAAACAAATACAATAATAATTAAAATAATTAATTATACAGACACATACATATAAATGTAAACACATACGTATAAATGACTTTTGGTTTTATACATATTATCTATAAAAACCAAAAAGATAAATTGGTAACTGCATTATATTTGGGGAAAATGATGATTGTTGAGCTCTCTATCATTCTGTGGAAATAAAAAACGCACGACCCGAACATGAGATTTTTTAATTGATCTGGACTCTAAATTCATGGAACCCAAAAACAAAGCTGGTACCGTGAGCAGATGAGCGTCCAATTCACAGAGGTGATTCTCGGGGAAGAGGTATCCAAATCCATGGAACCCAAAAATGGAGAAATGCCCATTCTCCGTCACTGTGTTGATTTTACCGTGGTTCTCGCAGAAGGCTTGACGGCTCCGTCAAGAACTGCCTCTAAGGTTTACTCCCCCTCCAAGACCCTCTCTTCTCCCCGCTTCCTCCACCGGCGACGATGGATCCACGTCTCCGAAAGCACGAGATGAAGAACGTCGGAGTCACCGCGGAAATCTCCGGATACATGGCGTTACGCCACAATCTTCGGAGACATGAAAAGCGGCGACCGTAGCTCTGCTCGAGTTCCCTCTCCGGTCGACTCCCCACCATCGAGTTCGAAGAAGTCGTCGCTTGAGAAGCTACTAGATCTAGTTTTTGCAGGCGAGAAGGATTTCCAAGTTCTATTCTAGAAAAGGATATCCCAAATTAGTCCAACTTGGCCCGTTCTCGTCACCACAACCCTTTTGTCGCCGACGACCTCCTCTCATGCTCCACTGCCTTCGCCCCCTCTCGACGGCTTGAACGCCCTCCACAAGGTCATCTTCTGCTGCCAATCGGCATCGAGATCGGCCTAATTAAAACTCTCCACCGACGGATCTTGCCGTTCCTGGTCTCCGCTCAACGATCCGAGATACGGCTCCGGCGAAGCCTGAAACGATGTCAAACATAGCATGGCGCGGGGGAGGGATTGGGCATGACCGTAAATACCGACAATGGAGGAGGTGCTGGGAGCAGTGACGCTTGGTAGAGGAGAAAGAGATGGGTTTAGGTTGGGGAGGGGAGGGTTTCTAAATCTAAGCTTCATGTAACGTCCCGAATAATTTACTCCAAACATTCGCGGTACGTGCGGCACTTAGTCACGTGTGCAACTCGTATGCTCGTGCTAAGTCAGCCTGACTCTCGCTATCGCAATAGCAAGACCCGTGTGCGGAAGCTAGAACTGGAACCAAGATGGAAATAGGGTGGGAAAATTCCCAAAGCGTTTATGTATATACTTGAAGAGAGAGTTACAAGAGCTTTACAATGCTTAGAGGAAGTCTTGGCTGATCTACAAATACACATATCTATCCTATTTATACTTGAACCAACCCCTAATGGATGGTCAAGATTTACCCAAATGGATGGCTCGGATTAATTCTCTAGATCCATCCTTAGAAATATCATAGATATTTATATTTTCATGTATATTCTAGAGTATTCTTTGGAAATCTCCATGATATTATAATGGAGGTTTCTAGTCTTGGGCACTTCTCCAATATTCTAGAAAGTTCCGCCCATGACATATTCAAATTGGGCCATTTAGTTCAATTGGGCCGCAAGGCCCAATAGGATCGGGCCGTCCGGCTAGCCCAACGCGCATCCGTGTCCACGGATATGCCCAAAACCATTCGGGCCCATCTCGATGACATCCGTGACGACCATCCTCGGTCGAGAACATGTACGGATGTGGGCCCATTCTTCCGGTCCCGTGACATTCGGGACTCTTGGCCTAGGGAAGAACAAAATCAAATAAAAAATTATAAAGCAATTAAAATGGCACGGACGGCAAATTTTATAGATTTGATGAATAGTTAGGGGTATTTTGGACATTTTACGTTTTCATAAAATTTGAATAATTTTAATTATTAACTATTAACAAATTCTGATTATAATTTATTAAATAAAAATACAAAATTTAATTTGAACCATTCAGATCAATCTTCTTTCAAATCAGCTGCAGTGTGGGCATTTTAGACTTCTTAACAAACTAATTCAGTTAGATTTAACAGAAGTTGGGTTATCTGTCGCTTATTTGATCTTGAGGTGGCCCAAATGAAAATTTTGAAGTTGGGGTACAGATTTTGAAAACTGACATAGTTAGGTGTAGCCATCTGTCATTTATAGGATTTGTTCCCTAGTCCAACGTAAAGTAGTCTGTAATAGTTTTGTCATCATTTGCAATGAAATAAAATCGGCATTATATTATTGATGTTTTGAATTACTATGTTAAATGTGATTTGATTTATATCATTGAGTGTGTCATCACTAATAGTAGAACTATAGATCCGTACTGATCACATTTAACGGGGCACTGGTCAATTATGCTTCACCAGTAGCGACCAGTATGAGAAGGACTCTTTATGATCACGCTCTACTGATCATTGGCAATTGAATTGATGTAGTTAGATCATAGCTATCATTTGGAAAATGATATTGGACGGCCCGACCTGAGTATGTAGCATAGATGTTGTCATGAGCATACTTAGTTGTCGTAGCTTGTCATTATATCCTTAGACCAAGGAGTTTTTGTAATCACTATGTAGTCAACATTTGAGTTTGACATATGTTTAACGTTACCCGTGACAGGGTAGTCATAAGGGCTTTGATTAGCTCAGGGACGGGCTGCAGGAGTGATACAAAAGACGACTAAGGGATTTGTCCCTCACACTCCAGTATGAGAACGATATTCGTTTGGGTCACTTGATGAGTATGACTGAGAGGAAATGCATGGCTATGCTAATGATACGGGGTATTAGTTTTAGTCATCTCACATATCAAGAAATAGTGATTAATTAAATAAGGGTGACGACTCTATTCATTATGATCAATTAGGATATCTAGTGACGAAGGGATAATGACATAGACAACATGAGGTTAAGTCGAATCGTCGATCTCATGATCATTGTGTAATCATAATGTCTTACTAGGGGCCACTTAAGATGGATAGGATGAAATGGGATTTCATGCCAACATGCCAATGAGTCATGAGCCTACATGGTCACACACAAAGAGCAAGACCCGAAGCATATGTCTTTAGAAGCCAATGAGAAAACGGAGGTGTCGATCAACACATTTGTGTCGACAAGTGTGTTAATCGACACATGGGATGTGTCGATCGACACCTAGGTTGGCAGCATAAACTATAAAAGGACAAGAGGGGTCTCTAAAACCCACACTCTATCTCTTTCTCTAGAGCCTCTTTTTTCCTTCTCTCTCAATATCTGATGGGATCATATTTTTTTGGTTGATTTTGATTCTAGTAGGTCAAAATCATTCATGCGTCGTACAAGGATTGCTCGTATCGACTACTTGTAGAGAGTGGATTCTTTTGGAGACACTTTAGATCGATCATCAAGGACTTGACTGGAGTTTTGAGCAAGAAGTAGTATTAATGAAACCCTTTCTTTGATTAATCCAATACTAGCATAGATTCTTGTGACCAGAACGGGGTTATTGTTCGTTTTGCTTCCGTTGTGCATGGATCCCCCATTCCCCAACATCGTTACCCCTAGTTTATTTATGAAATTAAGAATTCAACTTACATTTGGTATCAGAGGCTTGGTTGAAGAATATGTGCTTTTCAAAATTTACGCCATTCCCATTTTTATTTTTTACAAACCAAAAATAAACTGATTTATGTTATAGATATAATTTATTTTAAATCAGAATTTGAAATATGAAGAAACTCTAGATTGATTTTTATTTTACATAGAAGTTCTTTAAATTTAATTTTGAGTCCTAATTTTAAAGAAACTCATTTAAAATTTGAAATTATTTTGTCAAAATCATGTTTAAGGAAACAAAATATTTTATGATGGCATAAATCTTTAATTATGAGGCTTATATACATGAATGATTTATTTTAAAGCTCATTTTCGTTTCCGTAATTATGTATTATGTTTAATTATGAAGTTTGTATACATGAATGATTTATGCGTGTACAAACATAATTATGTCTAACAAAGACATTAACGTGGACCATTATGATAAATATCATTATCGATCATTAAGTTTGAAATTGATATTGTCATACATGAAAGGGAGTATGTTAAGTAACTACGTATAACCGCCATGATTCTTATTAAAATCTTACTTATCACTAACTTATATTTGACCAACATAATTGAAGGAATTAACTTATGATGTACATATTACGTTTTTATTATTAAATTATATTTAATGAGTCAAGTAAGAGAACGTAAGATTAAATGAATTTAATCTTTGGATTCATTTAATCTCATATTTGTGACTCATTTAATTATATAATTCATTTACTTATTAATAATTATTGGTTGATGAAAAGACATATTCTTTGATGAAAAATGTATGATTATATAGTGATGGAGTGTATAAATCATAGATATATTTTCAGAGTTTTTGTTCCTTTCTCCCTCCTCCTTACAAATAAACACTATATTCATATTCCATTAAAGACTATAGATGAAGAACAATTGTGAAGTTTGAGAGAGATAAATCAATTATCTACACATTCAAGTCCTCATGGATTCAAGTAAGTGTGTTTATATTTTCATAATAAATTGCAAGATCTTCAATATGTATTTCGTATAATTCTTTTATGAATATGTAAAAATCATTTATTCTAAATATTCTTAAATTTATGTTAGAATTCATTATAGTGCATCGAGTTGGGGAATCGACTTCGCATGTGACGGTGGGAAGCAATTTGATGGTCTTGTACATGAGTGAATGCTCCTCTGGGTCGGCGGGTCGCCGAGGGTTGGGCACTGGGTCTGCCAATAAAAAACCTTCACCTCCCCTTCCTTTTAAGCTTCGGGCACGACATTCTCGGGAAGCTCGACTGGGTTGCCTCTGACAGTAAAGTCTACTCTATGGCCGTCACATTCTAGTCGTATTCACTTGAAAAAATAGCAAATTTAGGGGTATTTTTTATTTAAATCCTTTTAAATAGAAGCACATATTGTTCATAAAAAATGTGGATAAGTTTAAATACTTATCTATAAGTATATACGGTTCGAAGGGTTTTTCATGGGGTCACAAGCAATTAAACTCATGCGAATGCGGAAATAAACTATGGATATCCCAAATAAGTTATGATCTTCATGCTAGATTGGTTTTAGCATAAGACTAGAATGCAAATAAATTTATATCTTTGATGCGAATTCGATTAAACAAAATCAATAGATCTTGTTTCTCTATCACGTCCACACAGGCGATGTATTGATCCTTAGATCAAAACCTTCTTCCAAGTATCACTAGCTTTTGCAAGAAGGGAGCAAGAACGAGAGAGGGAGGAGAGAGGGAGGGTTTGACTGAGCAAAGGGGAGAGGCTTGGCCAGTTTTGGGATTTTGGGAATATATTCCCAATTCCCAAAATCGTCCACTTTCCCCTTTTCCCAATTTTTTCAAAGTATTATTTTGTCAAATATTTGCCTTCTTTATATTTCCCAATCTTGAATTATCTTTAAATTAAAATTATAATTGTAATTCATCAAATACTAAAAGGGCCTTAAGCCCATTTTAGTTCAAGTCCACTTAATTAGAATCCTTTTGAGCCTAACCAGACTTAAAATTATTAATTAAATGACTTGAATTAAATCATCTCATAATTCACTTGGACCAATTTTCGAAACCCCCCGGTTTACAACCTAGACCGGTAATTTTCTATTCCATTCTGATTTAGCTTAGGCTGGTCCGGTCTAACTAAATAGGAAAGTAGATTTCTCAAATTTCTTATCTCTTCTCATATGAACTTTCAAAGTCCTCTTTTGCTATATTCTTCGTCTTAAGTGTGTGACCCTCTAGGCTCATGAAGCGCTGGCAGATCAGTGCAAAATTACCATTTTGCCATCCCCATCATAATTGACCTCTAGTGAGGCATTACGATTACCTAATGATTATCGATGATTCAACTTAACCTCATATTGTTCAAGTCATTATCCTGTTATCTCTAGATATCCAGATAGATCATAAGTCATAGAGTTGTCTGAAAGGGATTCCCATGGGTTCCAAACAATAATTTCATGCAGCGGTATGAAATTGAAACATGGGAATCGAATAAAAACTATGATCTTAATGAGAAATTCAGCATGCAATTAAACTTTTCAAAACTAAAAATTTACCTTTTAATCGATTAAAATACAAGAGAAGTGTTTCTCTATCAAGTCCACAAAAGCACAACAACCTTGATCAGTTTTCTCTCAAACACTTGCTAATGAAAAGGAGAAGAAGAAGACAAAGTTGGCTATGGAGGAAATGAAAGGGAGGGTCGGCCAAGTGAGGGAGAATTAGGAAGAGTGATGGAAAAAATTATGAGCCAAAAAGGGTAAAAGAAATAATGTGTAACTATCACAAAATTAATGTGTAATTATCACAAAATTAATTTTGTACTTATCACCAAAAAATATCTGATTTTAAAATTCAAATAAATAATTACACAACTTACCCATTTAATCTCATTTTCACACTTTTGCCCCATTCATGAATTAAAACCATAAATGGGTTTCAAGCCCATTTAACCAAATCTAAATAAAAACCCATTTAATTGAGTTCTAATCATGGTTTAGCTAAACCGATCCAATTTCCCTAAACCTAGGCCAGAATCAACCGAATCGTTTTCAATTTGACTAAAATTAAAAGCGGATTCTCCCAATTACCATCCATGCTTATTTGTCACATATTGTACTTAAAGCATGTGACCCTCTAAGCTCACGACCCGTTGGCAGACTGGTAAAATTACTATTTTACCCTTTCCATCATAAGTGGTCTCTAGCAAGACATTATGATTACCCAACGTTCGTGATTATCGATTATTCGACTTAACCTGTTATCGTACATGCACCCTGTCCTTTTATCAAACCAATATCCATATTGATCAATAGGCATAGAATAGTCACCCTAATTTATCAATCACTTTTTCTTGATATCTGGGATGACTGAAAACTGATATTCCTTCAGTCATACTCATCAAGTGGCCTAAACGGATATCTTTCTCACACTGGAGTATGAGTGAAAAATACCTCAGACGTCTTTCGAGTTCACCAATGTAATTCATAACCAAGCCAATCACAGTCGTTATGGCTACCCTCTTACAGGTAATGTTAGACTAGGTCAAACTTAGAGATTCATTACATAGTGCACACAAAGACTCCTTGGTCTTAGGATATAATGACAAGCTACGATCTGTAAGTATCTCATGACAGTATCTATGTTGCATACTCACAATCGGGTTATCCGATATCATCGACCTGATGATATCTATGATATAACCCCGTCACGTACTTTGCCATGATCAGTAGAGCATGATCACAAGGATTTGGTCTCATACTGATCGCTTAATAAAGAAGCTTAGCTGATCAGGGACTCATCAAATGTAATTCTTTCTGATCTATAGTTCTACTATTAGTGGTTACACACATAATGGCATAGACCAAATTACATTCGATATATTACTACAATACATTAGTAATATATGCCGATTTATTTATTCGAAAAAATGATAAAACATTACATATGTAGATCACTTTTATATTGGACTGGGGCATTAACTCTAATAATCTCCCACTTGCCCCTAGTTCCAATTTAAGTTCTGATCTACTCCCATAGACCATGCATGTTTCTCATGCTTAGGCTGCGACTGAGCCTTTGTCAAGGGATCGGCCATATTATCATCAGTCGAATAGTGTTTTAATCTCCACATCACCTCTATATGTGATAACTCTCACGAGGTGATGCATGCTGAGTATATGTTTGGATTTGTTGTGGAATCTGGGCTCTTGAGCAATAGCTACGACACCTGTGTTGTCCCACAACAATCTTATCGGAACAGACGCTTGCGGCGTTGCATCTAATCCGATCAGAAAGCTTCTATCCATACGGCCTCTTTTGTTGCAGCTATATAGTCAGCCTCCGTTGTAGAGTTGGCAATGTTGGCTTGCTTAAAGCTCATCCAGTTGAAAGCGCCACCACTCAACACAAAATACATCCTTACTGAATTTTGATGTCATCTGGATATGTCTTAAAACTAGCATCGACTTGTCCTTTGATTGCTAGTTCTCTATCTACATCCCCATACACTAGGAATGCATCCTTGGTCCTCCTCAAATATTTGAGGATTACCTTTGAAAGCAATCCAGTGTAATTGGTCATGGTTAGATTGGAATCTGCTAGTACATCCTGGCATACATGATGGATCCCACAGTCGAAGCATAAGGGATCTTACTCATCCTGCTCAGCTTATCAGGAGTGCTAGGGCTCTGTAGCTTGCTGAGCTTAATGCCATGATGCATGGGTATGTATTCTTTCTTAGAATCAAGCATTGAGAGTCTTCTCAACACTTTACCTATGTACATGTTCTGACTTAGCAACATGTTCTGACTTAGGCCCAAAATCCTTTTGGAATGATCTGTAGAGATCCTAATGCCTACAATATATGTAACATCATCTAAGTCCTTCATCGATAAGTACTTCACTAACCAAGCTTTGGTGGAAAGGTCGGGATGTCATTCCCGATGAATAAATACCAAGAATACAATGTTACTCTCACTCGCTTTCTTATGTACGCAAGACTCACTTTCATTTTTGATGAAGCCGAGTTCCCTTACAGCTTTATCAAAATGAAGGTTCCAACTCCCTAAAGCTTTCTTCAATCCATAAATGGATCTTTGCAGCTTACAAATCTTTTCGGAGTCTGGACTGGTCAAAGCTTGTCTGAAGGTTTCTAGATCATCCTGATCCACCAACATCAAGTCATTTCCCTCAGAAGCTGTGAAGCCATATCTGTCTGGAACATGACGAGATCTTTCAGACCTCCTTGGACCATCTGGAATTTCTGTAGGGATTGATTCTTCATTTACGACCATTTGAGGCTCCAATACTTCTACATCTTACATAGCAGGCTCCTGAATTGCTTCAAGCTGTTCCGTACGCTCTAGAATTTCTTCGAGATGCATGAGACTCCCACTAGCTATTTTGGAAATAAATTCTTTCTCCAAAAATACCCCTCATTGAGTAACAAAGACTTTGTTTTCACTGGGCATGTAGAAGTTGTATCTCTTAGTTACTTAAGGATACTTTACGAAGATACACTTATCTGATTTGGATGCATGCATCTCTACTACCCAAATCTTTAGGAAAAACATACTAGGATGTTTCCCACACCGTACATGACTATGGTCAATTTCTTATTTGGCTACTACGTGAAGGCGCATGCATCCAAATAGAACTGACCATCTCATTCCGCTCCCATCCCAATGAATACTACGCGAAGGCGCACGCATCCATGGTAACGGGAGACGTAATGAGTGTCATGTGGCGTACCTACTGTGACTCTGGTCCAGCTCTTATTTGGCTACTACGCAGATGCGCACACATCTAAATAGAACTGATCACCTTATTCAGCTCGCATCCCAATGAATACTAAGCGGAGGCGTACGTAGCCACAGTGATGGGAGACAGAATGACTGTCACATGGTGTACCATCATTGTCTTCATCGGAGCCCGATTCAAAATGAATGCGGCCGTTTCCAGAGTCAAGTATTAGTTGAACTCTCTTCTGGCATGAGTACTCATAGATCCACATACGTCGGAATGTATTAGACTTAACAAGTCACTCGCCTTTAACATAAACCTGTGAAAGGTGCCTTTGTTAGACTTGCATCTTTCAGTTTGAGTGAATTCAAACGGACTTAAAAAGTCCACACTTGTGAAGTGTTGAAATGCGTTTCTCGCTCATCAGGCAAGACTTGCATCTTTTAGTTTGAGTGAATTCAAACGGACTTAAAGTCCACACTTGTGAAGTGCCAGATTATAACTTGGTTTAAATAATCAGATTTAAGCCTTTTCTTATTTACGTTATAGCGATTAAGTTTCGAAATGTAAATATCTGATCTTGAAGACATGGATACCCACTCTTCTTCACATGATCCTTGTATTGCTTACAATCCCTTATTCTTGTGTCCTGGCTCATTGCAGTGATAGCAGACCTCCTCCATTTTGTCCTTAGTCTTCACAGCAGCTTTGGGAGCTGCTTGAACCTTTGGACGCTTGGAGTGCCTGATCTGCCCTGCAAGGTGCTCAGGAGTCTTACCCTTACCCTGATCAGCTTTCTTGAAGCTGACCTTCTAGTTGACCATAAGGACCTATTTGGACTTGCCCTTGAGGTTCTTTTCAGCGGTCACAAGCATCCGATGAAGCTCTGTTAAGGATTTTTCCATGTCATACATATTTTAATTTACTATGAAACCACTATATGTATCTGGAAGTGACTTCAACATAAAATCCGCAGCCATTTCCACCTGATCATCAAAACCGAGTCTGGTTAGATTTTCCTGAAGACATTTCATCTTCGTGACATGGGGACTAACATGGCTTCAACCTTAAGCTTGCATGAGTTAAGTTCTCAGAAAGTATAATATCTTTTGACACGAGCTTTCTCCTTGAACATTTCCTTGACCTCTGCCTTACAGGTATGAGGGTCATCTGAATCGTTCCTGAATTGCTTCTGTAACTCTGGCATCCTACTGCCCACCATAATGCATGACACGTCGATTTGGTTACTAAGGAACTTTGATATGTATCCTTAGTGCCCTAGCGGCGTTCAGCGGTGGCTCAGTAGGAGGTTCCTTGGTAAGAATATACTACTTGTGTTCATGCTTGAGTACAAGCCTCAAGTTTCTATTCCAATATGAGTAATTCATGCCCTTGAGTCTTTCCTCAATCTAGACTCTCAGTGCGCTATTACTCCTTTGTGTTGTGTTTGCCTTTTAGTTCTACATGGTAAATTTAATTAAAACTCAAGTTGGAGATTTAGTTATAAAACACTTGTCTAATTCTAACATTAGAATATGAACCAGGATTCTATCATGCCCTCAATTGAAGTGAATGGAGGCTCATTGCTCCAATTGAGAACATCAAGGTAGGAATACATCCATCTACAAGACTATGTAGTTCCTGGCTAGGGTCTGTACTAAAAGTACACATCATACTTACTGATACCGTAGGTCAGCCCTAACTGACAGTCGTAAACAAGTCTACCAAGCTAGAACTATGAACAGAACTAATGTGGCTACTTCGCGGAGGCGCACAGACCCACATAGAACTGCCCATCTCGTCCAAACTTCTCCTCTATGAATGTTCCGCGGAGGCGTATCGACATCCATAGGCTCAAAGCCCTTTTGAGTGCCCAAACCTGGATGGTATAACACTTTACTTGTAATTATTTGCGTTTAAGTGAATTATTACTGTTTGATTGTATATCGATACAATCTTAATCTGGAATCATCAATTGCAAATGCATGCAAAGATGATCCCTTATTAGGTTACATGCAAGTCTGATTAAATACCTATTTTTTTAATCTTTGTTTGTGGGTGATAGCTAATCATACATAAACTTGTATATTAACACTATCATACATTCATACATTTACAACATACAAATGTAACACTAAATTATGCATAACTAAGCCCATCTTAAGTTCCTAAGAATCTAGCAAACTTGATCCTAATGACTTGGTCTTCAAGGTCAAAACTTACTCCATTCTTGTGGACTCCCACTGGCTTCGAGCCTCGTCCAAACTTCGAGTCTTCCTCTTGACTTATTTCTTGCGTCGGTGTTTGTGATTACAAGTTTAAATAAAATAAATAAATTACAAATCACGACACGCATGCCGTATTTACTACACCCCAAAACTTAGCAACACGCAGGTTGCAAAACATCATGTTCTCAAATATCATGTGATCACTCAGCATGCTTATCAAACAACAAATTTTTCCAAATTTTATCTTTCTTAAGTGTGGAAAAACTATTGTTTATCGAAACTGGACGGTTTAATTAATTAATTGAATTTTGAACCGGTTCACGCTGGTTTATCGAAACCGAACCAAATCTGAAAAATAAAAATTTAGGGCTCTAAATACTCTTGCAAACCGGTCGGTTCAGCTCAAATTTGGTCGAGCCGAACCGGCCCAACCCATGTCGCCCGCAGAGGCAACCACGGTGGCCCGCGAGGGCTGCCATAGTCGCCTCTTGGGCAGACCATGGTTGCCCGCGAGGAAAACATGGTGGCCCGCGAGGGCTACCATGGTCGCCTCTTGGGAAGACCTTTGTTGCCCGCGAGGAAACAATGGTGGCCCACGAGGGCAGACCGTGGTCGCCAGCGGCAGCGACCATGGTGGCCCGCGAGGGCTGCCATGGTTGCCCTTGGGCAACCTGGTCAGCCCTTGGTGCCGACCATGGTCTGCCCTAGGGCATTCCATGATCCACCAAGGGTCTCGACCCTGGTTAGCCATGGCTAACCCGAAACAGCCCCAAAAATTAATTTTTTCAATTTTTCAAAAAAAATTAAATCTGAATTTTTTTTTTCAATTTCATGCATATCCAAATGATGAACACAAGAACATAAAATAAAAAGAAAATCAGATTAAGAACAATGAATTAAACTCATGACAAACACCCTTGGATACCACTGAAAGGGATTCCCATGACTTCAAAACAATAATTTCATGCATCGATACGAAATTGAATCATGGGAATCGAATAAAAACTATGATCTCAATGAGAAATTCAGCATGCAATTAAACTTTTCAAAACTGAAAATTTACCTTTTAATCAATTAAAACACAAGAGAAGTGTTTCTCTATCAAGTCCACAAAAGCACAACAACCTTGATCGGTTTTCTCTCAAACACTTGCTAATGAAAATGAGTAGAAGAAGACAAAGTTGGCTATGGAGGAAATGAAAGGGAGGGTCGGCCAAGTGAGGGAGAATTAGGAAGATTGATGGAAAAAATTATGAGCCAAAAAGGGTAAGAGAAATAATGTGTAATTATCACAAAATTAATGTTTAATTATCACCAAAAAAAAATCTGATTTTCAAATTCAAATAAATAATTACACAAGTTACCCATTTAATCTCATATTCACACTCTTGCCCCATTCATGAATTAAAACCCTAAATGAGCTTTAAGCCCATTTAACCAAATCCAAATTTAAACCCATTTAATTGAGCTCTAATCATGGTTTAGCTAAACCGGTCCAATTTCCTTAACTCGATTTCTTCAACCGTCTAGTTAATAAATCTAGGCCAGAAATCAACCGAATCGTTGTTAATTGGACTAAACTGAAAAGCGGATTCTCCCAATTACCATCCATGCTTATTTGTCACGTATTGTACATAAAGAATGTGACCCTCTAAGCTCACGGCCCGTTGGTAGACTGGTAAAATTACTATTTTACCCTTTCCATCATAAGTGGTCTCTAGCAAGATATTATGATTACCCAGCGTTCGTAATTATCGATTATTCGACTTAACCTGTTATCATACATGTCACTGTCCTTTTATCAAACCGATATCCAGATTGATCAATAGGTACAGAATCGTCACCCTAATTTATCAATCACTATTTCTTGATATCTGATACTAACGTATCACCTGCACGGTCGTGCTATTCCTTTAGTCATACTCATCAAGTGGCCTAAACAAATATCTTTCTCATACCGGAGTATGAGTAATAAATCCCTCAGACGTCTTTCGAGTTCACCAATGTAATTCATAACCAACCCAATCACAAACGTTATGGCTACCCTTTTATAGGTAACGTTGGACTTGATCAAACTTAGAGATTTATTACACAGTGCACATAAAGACGATTTTAGTGATTGGCTTATTTTTAAGGAACTAGAGAAAATGTCATGAAGAATGTCGAAGCGGCATATACGACATCTTTTGTGACATTGTGGACGACATCTCGGCAAACATCCTGATCGACGGAAATCAGGAAAGTTCAGATTCTGCAGGAAGTACGAAGACGTTTAGGAAATTCCAGAACTTCTCCGATTCTGGAAAGAAGAAAGACGGTGATTAAGAGGAAACCCATTAGAGTTAGTACTCATCCTCGATTGCTATAAAAGCTTAGGCTACCCCCTTAGCAATCAGGTGGTTCTTTGATTGTTTCTTAGCAATAATTTGCAAAGCTCTTAGACGTGAAGGTGTGCGGGCTGAGAGGTTGCAGATTGCGCTAAGGATATTGTGTATCACCATAACTATTGAGATTTAAGTGATTGAGGGTTTACTGATCGCGTGAGTGAAGACTGCACGCAACCACAACGTTCAACGACGACTTGAACCGACAGAGCAAGACGATTGCTCGAAGAGTGGAATCAAGACGGAGTCTTGGATTCAGGGGGAGACCTTGAGATAGGTTGCACTGTAATAAGTAGCATAAAGTATAGATCTAGGGATGATCATAGGTACTTGTATGTTCTGACGAATTACTGATAAGTGAAACCTTTCCACTAGGCTGAGAGCCCCCAGACGTAGGTGACGTTGCACCGAACTGGGTAAACAATCTGCTGTATCATTGTTTATTTAGCTTTATATTTACTGTCCTACGTTATCTACACAAGAAGTCATACACGATGTTATAACATCATACATAACATTGTGTGTGGCATCTTGCACGACTAGCTGATCAAAATTTCAATTCGTATCAGAGGAGGCACCTACAACTTTAGGTGAGTTCCTAAACAAATATTTTGATCAAGATGGACAATACCAGAGAAGGAGGATCCATCAATCGGCCACCTGTTCTAGATGGAAGTAACTACGGCTATTGGAAGGCTCGAATGTGTGCCTTCATGAAGTCACTTACAACAAAACATGGAAGGTTGTGATCAATGGTTGGAATGCTCCACAACTCAATGAGAATGATGGTAAACCTATCGGTCCAAAACCAGAAAAAGACTGGACTGATGAAGAAGACGAAGAATCACTATGAAACTCTCGAGCTTTGAATGCTATTTTCAACGGTGTTGACAACAACGTATTCAGACTAATCAACACATGCACAACTGGCAAATCTGCATGGGATATCCTGGCTGTTGCATATGAAGGAACAACCAAGGTTCGTGAACAAAAACTGCAATAGTTGACAACCAACTTCAAAGCCCTTGTCATGAAAGAGGACGAATCAATTACAGAATTCAATGTTCGTATTCGTGATCTAGCCAATGAATCCTATTCTCTGGGAGAACCAATGTCTGATGAAAAACTAGTTAGAAAAACCCTGAGTGCTCTTAGCCCCAGATTTAAGATGAAGATCACTGCAATTGAGGAAGTTCATGACCTCAAGATCTTAAAATTCGATGAGCTAATGGGGTCTCTAATGACCTATGAGTTATCTCTGCCCAATATCGACAAAAGGAATAAAGGAGTTGCTTTCAAAAGCTCAACACACAAGTAACCAAAACCTAAGGATTCTGATTCCGAAGAAGACATCGATGCTACAATGGCCATTCTCACAAAAAATTACAACAAAGTCATGAGAAGATTCAGTCGAATGGGTGGACGGAATGTCACAACTCTGATCCTTGATCAACAAGGAGAACGAATCATCAATCTTGCCAACGACAAGTCTAGATTCCTAGAGACGATCGTGGAGCTAAAACGCGAAATCACCAGACTTAATGGAGAAATTAGTCTTATGACTAAATCGGTAAAGATGATGAATCCTAGCACAGAAAGCCTTGACAAAATCCTATCAGTAGGAAAGCATTCCAAGGATATGACGGGATTAGGGTACACACACAGTATCTCCTCATCAGCAGTCACGAAGTTTGTCCCACAACAAGCCATGGTTGACAAGAAACCACTGGATGCCACAACACATCCTACAGGACGACCTACAACAAATGTCATGAAATCGTCTACAACATATTCTTGTCAAACAACTATCTAAAAACATCCTCCACGCAGACAACAATACTACAGAAAACCAGTTTATCAATATCAGTGGATATGTCATTAGTGTGGTCAACGAGGTCACATCAGACCATTTTGCTTTCAACTCCATGGGAAGAAGCAAGCTCAGCTACCAAAGAGACAAAGGAGACATCAAAGGCATCTCTCAACTCCTCAGAAAACATCCCGCCTTGAATGGAGACCTAAGAATCTAGTCTATCGAGCTAATGTTGCGTATACATCCTTGAATGCCTCAACAAACAAGGACTGGTATCTCGATAGTGGATGTTTTCGACACATGATAGGTACTCCAGAGTTTCTTTCCAATCTCAAATTATATACAAACTGCTATGTTACTTTTGGAGATGGGATTCGAACTCGAATAATTGGAAAAGGAGTACTCAAGCATCCAGGACCTACTTGCCTAACTGAAACATTACTTGTAGAAGGACTTAAGGAAAACCTTATTAGCATCAGCCAGATCTGTGATCTGGGTTCAGAAGTGAAATTCACTACAGAAGCCTGTATAGTGAAAGACTTCGATCAAGTCACTATTCTACAAGGAATCCACTCAATGGTTAACTGTTACATCTGGTCACCCGAATCACATATCGAAGCGGCAAAGTGTCTTGTCTCCAAAACAGAGGAAACCAAACTGTGGCACAGAAACCTTGGACATCTAAATCTTAGAAGTATGCAGAAGGCAATCTCAGAACAGACCATTACTTGAATTCCAAACCTGAAAATCGTGGAAGGAAAGATCTGCGGAGAATGTCAGATTGGAAAGCAAACTAAGATGTCACACAAGAAGCTGCAGCATATCACCACCTCTCGAGTGCTTTAGCTAATACATGTTGACCTCATGGGGCCAATGCAGGTTGAAAGTCTTGGAGGAAAACGCTATGTCTTTGTATGTGTAGATGATTACTCACGATACACAAGGGTTGACTTCCCTCGTGAAAAATCATATACCTTCTCGATCTTCAAGAATTTGTGCATCCAGGCCCAACGAGAAAAAGGGGAGACAATTGGCAAAATAATTCGCCTTCGTAAAACAGCAAATTTGCAGAATTCTGCAACTCAGAAGGGATAGCTCATGAGTTCTCAGCACCAATCACTCCCCAACAAAATGGCATTGTTGAGCGCAAAAACAAGACTCTACAGGAGATGGCTAGAGTTATGATGCTGGCAAAGGACATATCAACTCACTTTTGGGCAGAAGCACTTAACACTGCTTGCCATATCCACAATCGAGTCACTCTCCGACCAGGTATGTCAGTAACTCATTATGAAATATGGAGGGATCCAAAGAGAAAGCCCAATGTTAAGTACTTCCATATCTTTGGATCCACTTGTTATATTCTGGTTGATAGAGAGCCTCGTCGAAAGCTTGATCCAAAGAGTGATGAAGGCATCTTCCATGGTTACTCAAGGAATAGTCGCGTGTTCCGGATCTTGAACAAACGAACCAAGACCATGATGGAATCAATCAATGTTGTTGTTGATGATGACTGTGAAGATGCCCCAGAAGATGTGACAGACGAAGACGGAGTCTATCCCAACAATGTTAGGAAGGATGCTATTACGGATGTCAGAGAAGATGCTAGTAGCAAATCAGAAAACAATGATGCTAGTCCAAATGTCAATAATGATGAGACAGGTCCTGAAACCAACAACAAGAATCCCTCGCGAAGAATCCAGGCTAATCATTCTATCTCTGGAGTAATTGGAGACCTAAATGAAGGTATACAGACTCGGTCAAAAACTCCTGAGAACTACAACAGGGTGATAGGTAATATATGCTTCGTTTCAAAGACTGAACCCAAAAATATCAATGAAGCCATCAATGATGAGTATTGGGTCAATGCTATGCAAGAGGAACTGATTCAATTTGAGAAGAACCAGGTGTGGGAACTGGTGCCCAAACCAAGTGAAGGAAATATCATTGGCACAAAATGGATCTTCAAAAATAAGTCCGATGAGCTTGGTAACATCACTCGCAACAAAGCAATGTTAGTTGCTCAAGGGTATACTCAATCAGACTCCTACTAGGGATATCATGTCATCTACAGATTAAGCTTTACCAGATGGATGTCAAAAGTGCTTTCCTGAATAGAGATCTCAACGAAGAAGTGTATGTGTCACAACCTAAAGGATTTGTTGATCCTCACTCCCCTGATCACGTGTATAAACTCAAGAAGGCCCTCTACGGATTAAAACAAGCACCAAGGGCTTGGTATGAAAGGCTCACAAAATTTCTGATTCAAAGCGGCTACACTAGAGGGGGAGTTGACAAGACTTTATTTGTGAAAAATAAGGACAGGAATTTGATGATAGCTCAAATATATGTCGATGAAATTGTCTTTGGAGGGATGTCAAGAAAGATGGTAGAGCAATTTATCCAACAAATGTAATCAGAATTCGAGATGAGCATGGTGGGAGAGCTTACCTATTTCCTAGGCTTCCAAAATCAAACAGCTAAAAGATAGCATATTCATCTCTCAGAGCAAATATGCGAAGAATATTGTCAAGAATTTTGGGCTAGAGAAAGCTTCACATAAACGGACACCTGCAGCTACACATATCAAGCTAACTAAAGATGATCCAGGAGAAGCCGTCGACCAACACCTATACAGAAGCATTATTGGTAGTCTTCTCTACCTTACTGCCAGTCAACCAGATATTGCCTACTCTGTAGGAGTATGTGCACGATATCAAGCTAATCTCAAGGTTAGTCATCTATCCCAAGCTAGAAGAATTATTAGATATATCTCTGGGACTACAGACTTGGGTTTATTATACTCATTCGACACATCCTCTACCTTGGTGGGGTATTGTGATGTTGATTGGGCTGGAAACACAGCAGATAGGAAGAGCACATCTGGAGGATGCTTCTTCCTTAGCAATAACCTCATATCTTGGTTTAGTAAAAAGAAAAACTGTGTTGCCTTGTCCACTGCTAAATCTGAACATATTGCTGCTGGGAGTAGCTGCACGCAATTGTTATGGATGAAGCAAATGTTAGTCGAATACAATGTCAGACAAGAAGCCATGACTTTATATTTTGATAATGTCAGTGCCATCAACATCTCTAAAAATCCTGTCCAACACAGCAAGACCAAGCACATTGACATTAGATACCACTTCATTCGCGAGCTGGTCGAAGACAAGAAGATCATCCTAGAGCACATCCATACGGAGAAGCAACTTGCTGACATTTTTACGAAGGCATTAGATGCAAGCAGATTCGAGTACCTCAGGACATCACTCGGTCTGTGCACCATCAACGAGCAATAGAAGTTGCAAAAACGGTTGAGAGGACTTGGTTGGTACCTCTTCATGAACCGGTCCAAAATCCCAACACATGCCATTGGGCCAAGCATACCAAAAGCCCATATAAAGAAAGGAAAGGTCGCGAGATACGCTCTGTCTCCAACAGGTTTGATTTGAATTGACTTGTTTTCAAAAACAAAACCTAATCTGCCTCTTCTCGTTTTCACTCTCATCTCCCACACCTCTCAAATCCTGTGACGAAAACCTCACTACTCACTCAAACATGGTGAAAACAAGGAGCACTCTAGCGCCAAAGAAAGCCACTGACACTCGACAATCCAAACTTAAGAAGGCCGAGGCAAAAAGCTCCAAGAGTAGCAATCCGAGCACCAACAAACATGGAGTCCGAATCAAAGGCTTAGAAGAAAGCCGAGGGATCCTCCAAAGAAACCCCACCGAAAGAAGCACCAATGGCCGTCTTTTCCAGAGTTCCCAAAAGGACCCGAACCGGAAGCTCTGCATTCTCCATGACGGATCTGACAGGGCCAGAGCGAGAGAATGATCTTGGCCAAGGAAGCCAAGATGCTTCCATGCAGATTGTTCCTGCTCCAGTATCAACAAGTGTCCTAAGTATCGACTCCTCCATTATATCAAACACCGATACCTCTAGAAATAGTGACTTGTTAGAGTCGCTACTGGAAAATCAAGACCCTCCTAAAGAAGGTGTGGTTGAGGAACTGATAAATTATGAAGGGGAAAAGAATGACTTGACCCTGGTCAGTCATTGGTTAGAACGGATTGTTGAAGGAGAAGGGGAAGAAGAAGGTATAAAAGATGTCATTCCTGAAACCACAAAGGAGGCTGTGGTAGAAGGAGAAGAAGAAGTTGCTGACTCGGAAGAAGCCGAGGAAGAATCTGAGAAAGAAGAGACTAGAGACGGGGTTACCGATCTGGAAGAAGCAGAGAAGGAGAACGATGCCGCCGCCAATAACACAGAAGAAGCACCTCTGGATGCCAAAGAAGATGTTACAGAAAATGCTACTGAGACAGCATACACAGTGCTGTCATCCCTGAAAAAGAAGGTATTAGAAGAGAATGAAAGTCTGGCAGTGATGGTCGGAAAAGTCAAAAAAACCAAGAAGAGGAAGGAGGTAAAAGATGTTGGAGGCCCCAACAAGAAAAAGAAGATGTCTGTCAAAGAAAAAGGAAAGAAAGTTGTCTCCAAAAGGAAGTTGGTTGATGAAGAAACTGATGACGATGTAGAGGAGGTTACTGCAAAGGAAGCAAAGAAGGGAAGAAGCCTGAAGACGGTCAAGACCAACTTCAGTGTTCCGTATGACAATGTGTCGTTTCATTCTGCTGACAGTGCGAAACGATGGGAATTTGTGTTCCAGAGAACGGCCTATCCTGAGAAGACCCTATCTTCGGAGTTATTGGGACTGGAAGCCATTGTCAAAATCCTGGAACAGGCAAAACTCATGAAGACCATCACTGACATTGGTAACCACTATCCCCTTTTGGTCAAAGAATTTATTGCTAACTTCCCTACTGGATTTGGGACTCCGGATGATCCGGATTGTGAGAATGTATATGTTAGAGGCCTGCGCTTCAACACCTCCTCTGACATCATTAATACCTTCCTGGGGAGAAAGTGTGTTCGTTCTGTGCCTCCACCTGACCTGAACAAGGTCCTCAAGGAGATTACTAGAGACAAAAGCAGAATGTGGCCTACCAAGGGCACCGTGGCAGCCTCAGACCTCACATCCAAGTACTCCATCCTATTTCGTATCGGAGTAGCGAACTGGGCTCCCTCCACACACGCATCCTCCATCAAACCGGAGCTGGCAATACTCATCTTCCAAATAGGTACTGGTTCCACGCTTGACTTTGGGCAGTTTGTTATTGATCATTTTAATAGACATGCCAGATCACTAGCTGTGAAGATACCTATTGCATTTCCCTCCCTTATCTCTGAGTTACTGGTGCATCAACACCCTGGAGTGTTGAAGACAACTAATAAGGCTGGCAAAGGCGGAGGACTGATTGTGGTGAGTCACAAGCTGTTCGAGGGCAAGCATGCTCCTGATCTTGTCAGGCCAGAAGCCAAGCTGACCAAGGCGACGACCAGTCAAGCCACAAGTACCGCCCCTCCAACCAAGACCACCAGCAGGGATGCAATCATGCTTGAAAGAGAGATAGTTGTACTTGACAAGGACATCGTCAATCTAAAGACAACTCTGAAGCATCTCTCCCAGCAAAGATCACATTGTGCCAACCTGCTAAAGTCAATGTCTCTCCCAGCAAAGATCTCATTGATTCCACCTCTCTACCCAATGCTACTGAAGACACTCCTCAAGATGCCTCTACCGATGCCACAGAAGAAGAAACTGCTAGTTCCAGCAGGAGTTCTATTTGATTTTAAGTACTTTCTGGATTCGCTACAAAACTAAACACCTTTTAAATTTGTATTTTATTTTGAACACTGTTTCATACATATTCTCGACTGCTGATCGGGAATGTGTGTGAGTTAAGTTTGTGTTTTTCTTTATTCTCTGCTCTATTGTTTAAAATATTTTCTTTAAAGATTGGCTCTTTTTGAGCCAGCAAGGGGGAGTAAGTGAAAAGACGTACACGACGATGCACGCACGCCGATCCGATCGCCGCAAGAAAAAGCTGACGACAACGCAAAGCAGAATGCGACGAAGAATGCTGACCTTAAAAATAGCCAAAGGGAGAGATTGTAGTTACGACGATTTTAGTGATTGGCTTATTTTTAAGGAACTAGAGAAAATGTCATCAAGAATGTTGAAGCTTCATATGCGACATCGTGTGTTACATTGTGGACGACATCTCGGCAAACATCCTGATCGACGGAAATCAGAAAAGTTCAGATTTTGCAGGAAGTACGAAGATGTTTAGGAAATTCCAGAACGTCTCCGATTCTGGAAAGAAGAAAGACGGTGATTAAGAGGAAACCCATTAGGGTTAGTACTCATCCTTGATTGCTATAAAAGCTTAGGCTACCCCCTTAGCAATCGGGTGGTTCTTTGATTGTTTCCTAGCAATAATTTGCAAAACTCTTAGACGTGAAGGTGTGCGGGCTGAGAGGTTGCAGATTGAGCTAAAGATTTTGTGTATCACCATAACTATTGAGAGTTAGGTTATTGAGGGTTTACTGATCGCGTGAGTGAAGACTGCACGCAACCACAACGTTCAACGACGACTTGAACCGACAGATCAAGGCGATTGCTTGAAGAGTGGAATCAAGACGGAGTTTTGGATTCAGGGGGCGACCCTGATATAGGTTGCACTGTAATAAGTAGCATAAAGTATAAATCTAGGGATGATCATAGGTACTTTTATGTTCTGACGAATTACTGATAAGTGAAACCTTTCAACTAGGCTGAGAGCCCACAGACGTAGGTGACGTTGCACCGAACTGGGTAAACAATCTGCTATGTCATTGTTTATTTAGCTTTATATTTATTGTCCTGCGTTATCTACACAAGAAGTCATACACGATGTTATAACATCATACATAACATTGTGTGTGGCATCTTGCACGACTAGCTGATCAAAACTTCACTCATCAAGTGGCCTAAACGGATATATTTCTCATACCGGAGTATGAGTGATAAATCCCTCAGACGTCTTTCGAGTTCACCAATTTAATTCATAACCAAGCCAATCACACCCGTTACGGCTACCCTTTTACAGGTAACGTTAGACTAGGTCAAACTTAGAGATTTATTACACAGTGCACACAAAGACTCCCTAGTCTTAGGATATAATGACAAGCTACGATCCGTGAGTATCTCATGACAGTATCTATGTTGCATACTCACAATCGGGTTGTCCGATATCATCGACCTGATGATATCTATAATATAACTCCGACACGTACTTTGCCATGATAAGTAGAGCTTGATCACAAGGAGTTGGTCTCATACTGATCGCTTCATAAAGAAGCTTAGCTGATCAGGGACTCATCAAAAGTAATTCTTTCTGATCTACAGTTCTACTATTAGCGGTTACACACATAATGACATAGATCAAATTACATTCGATATATTACTACAATACATTAGTAATGTATGCCGATTTATTTATTCGAAAAAATGATAAAGCATTACATCTGTAGATCACTTTTTTATAGGACTGGGGCATTAACTCTAACATCGTCATCCTTCTTTAATCAGTCACTGTTTCTTGATCTGTGAGATGAATGAATCCTGATACTGCGTATCTCTAGCGTGGTCATGCATTTCCTTTTCAGTCAGTCTTTCGTGTTCCCTCATGTAATCAATAATTGAGTCAATCTGAGCCCTTCTGACTACCCTTTTACAGATAATACTAGGTAACGTCAAATTTAGTTACTGATCACATAGTAACTAAAAGACTCCTTGGTTTAAGGATACTTTGACAAGGTACGATATGTGAGTATGCTCATGACAACTTCTATGTTGCATACTCACCATCGGATCGTCCAATATCATTCCCTGAATTATATCCATGATCTAACTACGGCACTAACTTGCCATGATCAGTAGAGCATGATCATATAGAGTTATCCTCATACTGGTCGCTTCTAAAAAAGCTTATATTACCAGGGACTCATTAAATATGATTCTTTCTGATCTATAGTTCCACTATTATTGATAACACACATAATAATACAAATCGAATTTACATTTAATATATTACTACAACACATTAGTAATTCAATGCCGTTTTATTTATTTCTGAAAGATGATAAAACATTACAAACAAGTAACTTATTACATTGGGTTATGGCACAAATTCAACACGATTTTCACTTAAATCCTCTTAACTAGAAACACGTTTTGTACATCTCTTTAAGTTACAAAAGGTTTCATGCCGTTAACTTTTAAAAAAAATTAAAAATGACGAAAATGCTCCGTATTTAAAAATTTTATAAATATAATTTAGGAATTAAATAATAAAATTTTGTTTTGGTATTAGTTTTTAAAAATAATTTCTTAAAATATTAAAAGTAAAATTTTTTTATTAAATATCATTTTTTAGTTTTAATAAAAAATTTAATATATATATTTTTAATACTAAAATCATTTTTTATTCTTTATCATTACAAAACTTATGTTCTAAAAAATTTGGAAATATGTATTTTTAAAATATCTAAATATAGGAGCATTTTTGTAGTTTCTGAAAAAGTTAAACATAAATTTTCAAAAAAGTTAACAACATGAAACTCTTAACAACTTAAGGGACTTCACAAAATACGTTTTCATTTAGAGAGATTTAAGTGAAAATCTGGTATACCTACAAGGATGTATGTGAATAAATTTTTGATATTGGTGTAAAGTAGAAACTAGGAATAATGACTCCTGATTACCCCTAAAGTTGACGTTTTTTCACTTGGATACCTGCAAAGTTTTTTTGGTATTGTGGGTACTCTAAATTTGCACAATTGTCACCGTTAGTACCTAAAGCCATTTTCGTCCATTTTTAAAAAAATCTATTAACTTTTAAGGTGAAAAGACAAAAATGCCCCTGTAAGTGTTTTAAATTTTCAAAATATACCCTTATACTCTCAATCCTTCTTCTTCCTCCATACCTCTCTCTCCCTTTCATCCCTCTCTCTTCTTCATACAAAATAAGCTTCATTCTTCATTACTATGGTTGCTCCAAAATCAACCAATAAACACCCCACCATTTGCTAATATCATTAATAATTAAATTAAATTACAGCATTAATAGTTAAATAAACAAAAAATGGAGAAGAAATAGTCCGTCTCCGCTTCTTCTTGCCGGAGACGTCCACTACCATAGTGGCGGAGGTCGGGCGTACCATCTGTAGGGTTTTTGTGCCATAGCACAATGTATTTTCAATCTAATCATGTAATAAAGATTATTAGTTAAAATAAAATCGGCATTTGTATTACTAAGTGTTGTAGTATTATCTTAATTATGATTTGATTTGTATCATTGATGTGTCAACACATGATAGTAGATCTACAGATTAGATAAAATCTTACTTGAGCAGTCCCCGATCAGAATAGTTTCATAAGAAGCGATCGGTATGAGGCTAACTCTAAATGATCACGCTCTACTGATCATGGCCAGAAGGAGGCCAGAGTTAGGTCATAGTTTCACCAGTCAGGGGTGATATAGGACGACCCGATCATGAGTATGTTACATAGACACATTCATGAACATACTCATATGTCGGCACATGAAATCACATCCTCAGACAGAAGGATCATTGAGGTCACTGTGTAATGAGTGACGAGTTTGACTCAGTCTAACGTCTCATTTAAAAGGTTTACAATAACGACTGTGATTGGCTCGATCACGAGTTACATGAGTTGACTCAATAGATCGCTGAAGGATTTATCCCTCATACGGACGTGTGAGCAGATATCAGTTTAGGCCACTTGATGAGTACAACTGAACTACAATAGCATGGTCATGCAGTCGATACGTAGTATCAGTTATAATTCAGTTAACTCAGAATCAAGAAACATGACAATAGAACGAGGATGACTTGTCTATGCCTCGTGGTTGTCAAAGATATCAAGAGGATAAAAGGACAGATTCATGTACGCCAAGGTTAAGTCGAAATCTCGATAATCACAAGCGTTGGGTAATCATGATGTCTTGCTAGAGGTCACTCATGATAGAAATGGTAAAATGGTAATTTTCCCAATCCGCCAACGTGTCGTGAGCCTAGAGGGTCACACACTAAAGGTTGAGTAAAACGGATGTAATCATATGGAGGAATCATGAGAGAGACAAAATCCGGTTTTGGATTAAACTGGATTAGACCGATTTCGGTTTAGGACTAAACCAGAAATCAAGAACGGTTTAGCTGGACCAATTAATTATAATCTAATTAAATAAATTTAATTAATTTAGCTGAACTGGGCCTAGCCAGAATGGGCTAAGCCAAGGCCTTTAATTAATTATTGCCTAAAAAGGATTATAAAAGAGAAATTTTCAGATCTTAAAACGAAGGGAATTATTTTTCACAAACCCTAGCCGCTCTCCTCTCTCTCTCTCTTAGCCGACCGGCCACCCTCTCTCCTCCTCTCTCCGTACGTTTCGCTTGCTTCGATCTTCTAGTAAGGATCGTTGTGAGTATCCCCGAATTGCTCTTCCTGTGTGGACGATCTTTAGAGGTTATTAAATACTATTTAGTAACAAAGAGAATTTAATATTCAACTTTTTATTCTACCCTAGATCTCATGATCAATTCATGATCATGCAAGATCCTTATTGATTCGGATATTTGAGGTTAATTTCTTGTATGGGCATGAAATTAATTGATTGGAACCCTCAAATAATTCCTTCAGTGGTATCAGAGCCTTGGTTACGCATGATTTTGTATTCGAGCATGATAGGATAGATTTGATTTTGCAATTTATTTCGGTATTGTAAATTGAAAAATTGTAAATTCTATAATTTTTGTTGATGAATTAATTGCTGGAATTTTTTTTTAATGTTGCTGAAAAATTAATTTGATCGAGCAAGATCGGGTTCGAGACCCGTGGAAGGCCGAGGCTAGCCGAGAGGCCAACCCCGGCCGAACCACGGGCCGATCGGTCGAAACGGGAAGGTCTGGCCGAGCCTCTTGGCTCCGGCCAGGGGAGGGTCTCGGCCCGACCAGGTCCGGCCAGGCGGCCCGCCTCGGCCAGCCCTCACGTGCTGGTCGGTCACGGCGCGGCCAGTCCTGGCGGCTAGGGTTTTGGCCGAACCCTAATTGGCCCTCGGGTCAATTTTGGTTCGGTCAAACCGAATGGATTTGGGTCAGAACCGACCCAGAAAAATCCAAAATTTTTCAGCAATAATTAATTAAATTTTAGACCGGTTCGGTTTCGATAAACCAGAACGTGAACCGATTTAATTTAGAAATTAATCGGTTCAAGATAACGGTTTCGATAAACCGTATTTTATGATTTAAATCAAGATAAAATTGGAATTAATATGCTTGCTTGATAACATTCTTGTTTGAAAACATGATTGTTTGATAACACGGTGTTTGTAACATGATTGCTAAGTTAGCCCGAATTTAGAATTTAATTTCGGTTTGCAACCTGGGAGTTGCTTTTGGATTGTAATTTAAATGTGACCTGCTTGTCACAACATTTATTTTATTTAAATTAAATGTAATTACGAAATCCAAGACGAGAAGAATCGAAGAGAAGGACGGTAATCCCGAGGAGGCGTGGAGCCAGTGGGAGTCCAGGAGAATGAGGAAAGACAAGACCTAGTGTAGGATGTAGTTTATTCCAGTAGGGTTAGCGGGCTAGCTAAAGAAAATTTACATTTATGTTTCTGAATGTATGGTTGAATGTATGATTTAATATTCATAAGTGCATGTTAATTAGATCATCACCCACATGTGTAAAGATTAATAATAATAAGTTAATCACAAACATGTAAACCGGAATTGAAAGTATCTCTACATGGATTTGTAGATGATAAATTCAAATTAAGATCAAATAATGATTAGTGATAATGGATATTTAAAAGGCAAGTAATTTCAAGTCAAGCTAGATACCGCCCACTTTTCATCACTTCGATTAGTTCTCAGACTCATGGGTGGATACAATTAACGTGGATCCATGAGAATGGGTTCTAATAGAAGATGGACTAGTTTTCATGGGTACGTGCGCATTAGCGTAGTAACCATGCATTGAAAATTGGTTGACTGGCTGCGATTCTCAGATGATCTGAGCTAGGGTATCAGATATAGGGCAATGTCGTATACATACAATGTATAAGACCTAGCCAAGAATCACATAGAATTGTTAAAGGAATGGACTGTCCTACTCCAATGTCCAAAATTGGGGCGGTGAGATTAACTCACTTCAGTTTTGGGTATGCGGAGATCTTGGTTTAGATTCAGACACAATAATCAGAAATGTTCATAATCAAGTATGTCTCACTTCAACTTAATTAAGAATCTGATCGAATTTATTTTCATGTATAGATTAATGTCACCATCGCAACCCAAATCAACACGTTCTGGCAGTGAAGCCTTAAAGTCTCTTCTATCGAGTGACAGGCTGACGGGGACCAACTTCCTAGTTTGGGAGAGGAACTTGAAGCTTGCCCTTCAGTATGACAGACAGGAGTATATCCTTACATATAAGCCTTTTAAAAGAGCCTGCAGATGATGCCAGCGAGGCCGATAAGAACGCTTATGACAAGTACATAAGAGATCGACAAGATGTTGGCATCCTCATGGTCGGGTCCATGAAAAATGACACCCAGGACCAGTTCATGTCGAAATGATGGAGGAAATAAAAATATACTACCAGAAGGATGCTCATGTTGAAAGATACGACACTCTTAGGGAGTTATTTTATAGCAGGCTGAATGCTGGTGAGGCAGTGAGCCCACATGTCCTAAAGATGAAGCGGCTCTTTGATCGATTGGCCAGACTAGTCACAAGTTCACAAAGCAGCTGAAATCAGACATAATCCTGATGTCGCTTCCAAAGGTTTATGGAGATGTGATCACAAATTACAATCTCCATAATATGGAAAAGACTAACAAGGAACTACATGGGATGTTGGTGACAGCAGAGAAAAATCTCAAGGGCAAGACCCCTGAGGTTCTGATGGTCAATAAGGGTGTCAGCTTCAAAAGAGCTGGCAAACCTACTGGCAAGTCACCAGGACATTCCAACAAGGGCAAGGCACCAGCAGTGTCAGGTAAGGGTAAGACGCCAATGCACCTAGCTGGGCAGATAAGGGCACCTAGAGGTCCGAGGATCCAAGCGGTTCCTAGAACCAAAGGGAACACTTCAACCTCAGAGGTAGTCTGTTACTACTGCCAGCAGCCAGGTCATTGGAAGAAGGATTGCAGGCAGCACAAGGAATATGTGAAGAGCTTGTAGAAGGGAGGACACCCTTCAGGACCTGGATCAGGTATTTACGTTGTTAAGTATAATCTCAACGTTACTTTCTCAGATACATGGGTAGCTGATACCGGAGCAGAAACTCACATTTGTGTTAATCTGCTGGATCTGGAAAGTAAGAAGCTCCTTGGGAAAGGCGAGCGGGATCTGAGAGTCGGAGCCGACAGTTCGGTGTCAACGACGGCTGTCGGTTCTGTTAGTCTTAGGATGCCCACAGGGCTTATTTTAGTATTGGACGATGTATTATGTGTACCTACATATAGTAGGAATATTATTTCAGTGTCCAGTTTGGACAAACTTGGTTTTGTATTTGCCATAGACAATGGCTTATTTACTTTATCAAGAAATAATATCCTTAATGCACTGCATCTATGGTTGGTGGATTATATATTTTAAATATTGATAACACTAACTACAGTTCAAACTATAACGTAAATAAGAGGTTGAAGTCGGATGACTTAAATCAGACAATGATGTGGCACTGTCGTCTAGGCCACATAGGCGAGAAACGCATCTCGACAGTTCATAAGTGTGGGCTATTAAGCCTGTTTTAATTCACACCAATCCAGAGATGCAAATCTTGCATTATGGGAAATATGACAAAGGCGCCTTTTGGCAGCTTAGGTGAAAGGGCGAGTGATCTCTTGGGCCTGATACATTCAGACGTATGTGGGCCCATGAGTACACAAGCCAAGAGAGGTTTAAGATACTTCATAACCTTTACCGACGATTTCAATAGGTATGGGTATGTCTATTTAATGAGACATAAGTCAGAATCCTTTGATAAATTCAAGGAATTCCATAATGAAGTACAGAAACAGCTTGGTAAAAGTATAAAGGCACTTCGTTCCGATCGAGGTGGCGAGTACTTAGATCAGGAATTTCTCAGTCACCTAAGGGATAACCGTATACTCTCATAATTAACTCCACCAGGAACCCCTCAGCTGAATGGTGTTTTCGAACGGAGGAACAGACCCCTGCTTGACATGGTTCGTTCCATGATGAGTCACGCCGACCTTCCAATATCGTTCTGGGGCCATGCCCTAAACGGCCGCATTCATTTTGAATCAGGCACCTACAAAGGCAGTGGAGACCACTCTATTTGAGGTTTGGAAAGGGAAAGCTCCCAAGCTGTCTTTCCTCAAGATCTGGGGGTGCGATGTTTACGTCAAGCGGTTGCTTTGTGATAAACTCGAACCCAAGGAAGATAAGTGTATCTTTGTAGGGTACCCCAAAGGAACCCTGGGGTACTACTTCTACAAACCAGAAGAGAACAAAGTCAACAAGTGTGTCTTTGTTGCTCGAGGTGGGGTTTTCTTGGAAAGAGAATTCTTATCCAAGAATCCTAATGGGAGTCCTATACTTCTTGAAGAAATTCGAGAACACATGGAAGAGCCTACTGAGGATATAGAGGTACCTGATGAAGTAAATGATCCAAGTCCTATTCCAACATAAACTCCTGTAGGACCAAGGAGGTATGAAAGATCTCGTCAAAACCCAGTCAGATATGGCTTCTTAGCCACAGAGGGTAATGACTTGATAGTTGTGGATCAGGATGATCCCGCAACAGTTCAGCAAGCCTTGGCCAGTCCCAACTCAAAAGAATGGCAGAAAGCCATGGATGAGGAAATGAAGTCCATGAAAGACAATCAGGTCTGGAACTTAGTAGACAACACACCTGGGATAAAACCCATAGGGTGCAAGTGGATATTTAAGTTACAGACAGATATGGACGGAAAACCTCAGACTTACAAAGCAAGACTGGTTGCAAAAGGTTATCGTCAACTCCAAGGCATGGACTATGATGAGACTTTTTCGCCAGTAGCGATGATTAAGTCAATTCGGATGATGTTAGCCGTTGCAGCATATTTCGATTACGAGATATGGCAAATGGACGTCAAAACTACATTCCTTAACGGGAATTAGCAGGAGGATGTCTATATGACCCAGCTAGAAGGTTTTGTCGATCCAGAACATCCCGAAAAGGTGTGTAAACTGCAAGGATCTATTTATGGATTAAAGCAAGCTTCCAGGAGTTGGAACTTACGTTTCGATGAAGCCGTAAAAGAGTTCGGGTTCATCTGAAATCCAGATGAACCTTGTATCTACAAGAAGAGCAGTGGGAGTAACATAGGGTTCCTGGTGTTGTACGTCGACGACATACTGATCATGGGAAAAAACGTCCTAATCCTGCTTGAGACCAAAGCTTGGTTAGGGAAGTGTTTCTTCCTGAAGGACTTAGGAGAGGCCGCTTACATTCTAGGGATCGGGATCTATAGAGATTGATCCAAGAGAATTTTAGGCCTAAGTCAGAGTGCCTACATAGATAAAGTGTTGAGAAGATTCTCGATGCTTGACTCTAAGAAAGGGAACCTCCCGGTAAGACATGGTATCAAGCTCAGCAAGAATCAGTGTCCTAAAACACCTGATGAGCTTAAGAAGATGGAGGGAATCCCGTATGCTTCGGTAGTGGGATCCATTATGTATGCCATGATCTATACGAGGCCTGACGTATCGTTTTCCCTTAGTTGTGCCAGTAGATTTCAGTCTAACCCAGGCCAAGATCACTGGACTGTCGTCAAGTGTATCCTCAAGTATGTATTTGAGGAGAATAAAGGACGCCTTCTTAGTGTATGACGGGATAGAACGGTGTGGGTCAGGAGCTTCTTGAGTGGATTAGATGTATTGCCGCCAACATCTGATCACGTGAGCTTATGTTGTGACAATACGGGGGGGGGGGGGGGGGGGGGGGGGGGGGGGGGTAGCACTTGCTAAAGAGCCCAGATTTCACAACAGGACCAAGCACGTCGAGAGAAAGTATCATATCATCAGAGAGATGGTTGATAAAGGCAAAGTAGAGATAAGCTACGTTTCAACGCACGATAATCTAGCTGACCCCTTAACTAAGGCACTACCGCAACCTAAGCATGTCAGGGGAATGGGTTTAGATTGGAATACCAATTGGGTCTAGGGCAAGTGGGAGACTGTTGGGTTTTTGTGCCCTATCACAATGTATTTTCAATCTAATCATGTAATAAATATTATTAGTTGAAATAAAATCGGCATTTATATTACTAAGTGTTGTAGTAATATCTTAAGTATGATTTGATTTGTATCATTGATGTGTCAACACATAATAGTAGATCTACAGATCAGATAAAATCTTACTTGAGCAGTCCCCGATCAGAATAGCTTCATAAGAAGCGATCGGTATGAGGCTAACTCTAAATGATCGCGCTCTACTGATCATGGCCAGAAGGGGACCAGAGTTAGGTCATAGTATCACCAGTCAGGGGTGATATAGGACGACCCGATCATGAGTATGTTACATAGACACAGTCATGAACATACTCATATGTCGGCACATGAAATCACATCCTCAGACAGAAGGATCATTGAAGTCACTGTGTAATGAGTGACGAGTTTGACTCAGTCTAACATCTCATGTAAAAGGGTTACAATAACGATTGTGATTGGCTCGATCACGAGTTACATGAGTTGACTCAATAGATCGCTGAAGGATTTATCCCTCATACGGACGTGTGAGCAGATATCAGTTTAGGCCACTTGATGAGTACAACTGAAATACAATATCTAGCCATGCACTCGATACGTAGTATCAGTTATAATTCAGTTAACTCAGAATCAAAAAACAAGACAATGGAACGAGGATGACTTGTCTATGCCTCGTGGTTGTCAAAGATATCAAGAGGATAAAAGGATAGATTCATGTACGACAAGGTTAAGTTGAAATCTCGATAATCACAAGCGTTGGGTAATCATGATGTCTTGCTAGAGGCCACTCATGATAGAAAGGATAAAATGGTAATTTTACCAGTCCGCCAACGTGTCGTGAGCCTAGAGGGTCACACACTAAAGGTTGAGTAAAACGGATGGAATCATATGGAGGAATCATGAGAGAGGCAAAATCCGGTTTTGGATTAAACCGGATTAGACCGATTTCGGTTTAGGACTAAACCGGAAATCAAGAACGGTTTAGCTGGACCAATTAATTATAATCTAATTAAATAGATTTAATTAATTTAGCTGAACTAGGTCTAGCCAGAATGGGCTAAGCCAGAATGGGCTTCTCTACATAATTAATTAAAAGCTTTGGGCTTTAAGCCCATTAAGGCATTTAATTAATTATTGCATAAAAAGAGTTATAAAAGGGAAACTTTCAGATCTGAAAATTAAGAGAATTATTTTCCTCAAACCCTAGCCGCTCTCCTCTCTCTCTCTCTCTTAGCCGACCGGCCACCCTCTCTCCTCATCTCTCCGTCCGTTTTGCTTGCTTCGATCTTCTAGTAAGGATCGTTGTAAGTATCCTCGGATTGCTCTTCCTGTGTGGACGATCTTTAGAGGTTATTAAATACTATTTAGTAACAAAGAGATTTTAATCAAAGCTAATATTCAACTTTTATTCTAGTCTAGATCTCATGATCAATTCATGATTATGCAAGATCCTTATTAATTCGGATATTTGAGGTTAATTTCTTGTATGGGCATGAAATTAATTGATTGGAACCCTCAAATAATTCCTTCACAATCGTCACCCCATAATCGTCCCTGTAATGAATCGCCCTTTTCGAGCTTGATCCCGACGATTTCTAGCTCGATTTCGATTTAGGCTTTGAGCTCGATTTCAATTGGAGCTGGATTGGAGCACCAGGAGGACGACAAAGAGATGGAGGAGAATGACGGGGACGCCGCCACGTGGGTCTGCTTGCTCATGCGGGAAGGGAACAGGATCGTGCTGATGGATTTAAATTTGGGTATGGATCTGGAGGTGGATTGGTACGAAGTAGGAGTGAGGGGATGGACGAAAGAGGAGGTGCCGCAGACATGGAGTGAGGGGAGGGACGAAAGAGGAGGTTCAGCGAGAAGTAGTAGAGATGGACCAGACGGTGATGGAGGCGGACAGACACACCATTTCTTCTTTTTTTCAATTTTTTGTTGATTTAATTATTAATGATATTATATCTACCAAATTACAAAAAGGGTGGGGTGTTTATTGGTTGATTTTGGAGCAACCATAATAATGAAGAATTGAGCTTTTTTTGTATGAAGATGAGAGAGGGATGAAGGAGAGAGATAGGTATGGAGGAAGAAAAAGGATTTCAAGTAGAAGGGTACATTTTTAAAATTTAAAACACTTACAGGGGAATTTTTCTTTTCGCCTCAAATGTTAACAAATTTTTGAAAAAAAATGGACAGAAATGGCTTGGGTACTAACGATGACAATTTTGCAAATTTAGGGTACCCACAATGCCAAAAACAATTTAGCGTACCCAGGTGAAAAAACGTCAACTTTAGGGATAGTCAGGTGACATTATCTCTAGAAACTAAAATACACTTACTCATTTTAGTCAACATCCAACGCATTATTAGATTATAAAACGACGTTTTTGGATGAGATATTTGCATTGATGTAAAATTCGTCAGGCGTTAAGGTAAATGAATAGAGCTTTCAAACATTAATCATATTTCTATTTTCGTATTATTTTAATTTTTATTAAATAATTTGATACACGATCAAAATATAAATATAAATTACTTATAAATAATAAGGCTTAATTATAACTTAACGGGCCTATTTTCCACCCCTCATACAACTTATTATACCTATTTTAAAAACAGTCATTTGGGCTAACTAAAGTATATTTATTTTACAATTTCCTTTCACTTCGTCAGTATTTGGGCAAAATTTTTTATTAAAGCATGAATTGTCTAAAATACCCCAGGCTATTCATCAAATTTTCAAAGTGATGCCGTCCATATCATTTTTGCCCAATTTTGTCATATTCTTTGATTCAATTTTGTTTTTGTTTTTATTTATCGTTTACTTTGAATTTTTTTTCAAGTTATAAGCATCATAAGTGAGCAATGAACAAGAACAACATCAAGCCATCCTGTATCTAAGTTCATGGACTAAAACTCAAGATGGATATACAAAAGATCATGCATGTAAATGGAAAGGGACACATATGGGTTAAGTTCACCTCTAAATCCAACATGAGTTTCATATTACATACAAAAAAACTATAGAGAATAAGAAACAACTTCTTGTAAGATAATCTCATAAATGTGGGAAAAGGGGCTGGGGACAACATTGCTTGAATCGTTGTCTACCTTCGGGTTGAGGAGATGGGGTTGGAGCACCACGAGAAGTATTGCAATGTTCAGATTCTAGGTAATTCTCAAAATTACCTCCCCAATTCGGTCCATCGGGCGTGTCTTCCGGCTAGAGCCAAGTCGATTGGCTGAGCTCGTGGCGATTATCTCCGACAAGGCCCGATCTCAGTAGAATCATGCTTAGAGGAGCAGCGGCGCCAACCAAATCTCTTTCGTGAACGTCCATGTGGCGGCGGTGAACGACCATTTGGCTGATGTGGATCTAGATCTAGTCTCGATCAAGGCCGCAAAGCAACAACCGAAGGCATTGTGCAGCGCGATTACAGATTTGTCTCAGACTCCGATGCTCGACGCTCGACTGCGTATGGCTTTTTAAGGCATCTCTATAAATCATAAAAGACCAACCGGCTGAGAAATTTTTGAAGCTCGAAGCTTAGGCCAACCGGCGTTCCGACGAAGATCCCCTAGTCCTAATCTGTCGTTGTTGGTCAGATTGAATAAACCTAGATTCTAGGTGGAGTTGGTTCCTACGATTCCGGCGGTGGGTGCGAAGAGGAAGACGATTTGGGCTCTAGACGGGGAGTTTATGTTGGAGTTGTGCCCTAGCCCAATGGAATAAGTCATCTACAATGTATTGTTTTATTATCTTCCAGAATAAATAAAACGACATTATATTAATAGTCTGTTGTAGTAATATATTAAATGTGATTCGATCTATGTCGTTATCTGTATCGGCAACAATAGTAGAACTGTAGATCTGAAAGAATCACATTTAATGAGTCCCTGGTCATACATTTTTCATCAGAAGCGACCAGTATGAGGATAACTCTATATGATCAAGCTCTACTGATCATGGCAAGGAGAGTGTCGGAGTTAGATCATAAATATCATTCAGGGAATGATATTGGATGGCCCGATGGTGAGTATGTATCAAAGATCCTGTCATGAGCATACTCACGTATCATAGCTTGTCAACGTATCCTTAGACCAAAGAGTCTTTGTAGTTACTATGTAATTAGTAAATGAGTTTGACGTTGCCTAACGTTATCTGTAAAAAGGGTAATTATAACGGCTTTGATTGGCTCAGTTATGGATTACATGAGTGAACACGTAAGACGGCTAAGGGATTTATCCATCATGCTTCGGCATGAGAATGATATCTGTTTGAGCCACTTGATGAGTATGACTGAAAGAAAATGCATGGTCATGCTCGAGATACGTAGTATCAATTTTTCAGTCATCTCACATATCAAGAAACAATGATTGATTAAATAAGGATGACGGCTCTATGCCTTATGATCAATCTGGATATCTACAAATAAAGAGATAACGACAAGGACAATATGAGGTTAAATCGAATCATCGATAATCACGAACGTTGGGTAATCATAATGTCTTACTAGAGGCCACTTATGATGGAAAGGGCAAAATGATAATTTTGCGTTGGCCTGTCAACGTGTTGTGAGCGTAGAGGTCACACACTTAAAGCGATGAGTATGGCAAAATGGACTTCGAAAGTCCAAAATATGAGAGATATGAGAATTGAGAAAAATTCACTTTTCTATTTTAGTTAGACAAAAACGGTCTAGACTACACCAGAACGAATTAGACAATTTGCGGTCTAGGTTATAAACTGGACGGCTAAGGAAATTGGTCTAAGTGAATTATGGGCTGATCTAATTAAATCATTTAATTATAATCCTAAATCTTATTGTATTTTACAAGATTTTAATTAAATGGGCTTAAGTTATTGGACTTGAGGCCTTTTTATGGTTTACTGATTTTAATTATAATTAAAATTAATCCAAACCAAAAAGGGTATAGGATGAATTAAGGAATATAATTATACATACCTAAATTCGATCCCTCTCCCCTGCCCGAACACTAATTTGGACGGGCCCCCCTCTTCTCTCTCTTCTTCTCTTTTTTTGCCTCCTTCAAGCAAGACTAGTAAACTTGTCTTGAAGGTTTTGATCCTGAGATCATCACATCGCTTATGTGGACTTGATAGAGAGCACATCCTTTTGGGTTTGCTTTTGTGAGATTCGAAATCCTCAAGGTATTTTATATTCATGTTCAATTTTATGCCAAAATAATAAGCATGAAGATCTAAATTAGTTTATGGAATCCATGGTTAAATTATGCTTCCACTACATGAAATTATTTGATTGGAACTCATGAATTTCCTTCAATTTATTCCCCATGGCGGAGAGGGATTTGGGACTGCACAAATGAAGAAAATAAATCCTAAATAGGTTCTTGCGTACGTGCTTGAAATAAATAGTTTATTTAAGGGGTAATTACCGATTAATATACCCGCCCAAACCTCATTCGAAAATCACTTACTTAAGTTTGATTTTCTTTTCTCGATACCTCAAGTTTAAAACGTTCACAGTTGAGTTCAATTATATTAATTTAACGTCCATATTTTTAATGACCGAAATGATGAAGAAATCCATAGGGTACAAATCAACAAATCTCATGCATAGCGGAGGCAATATAACAATGGATTCGATAATAAGACAATTAAAGATCATCATGTGACAAATATTTTCCGCATATAAACATGGATAAAATCTGGAAATTATATCTTTTCAATGAATCAAATCACCAACCATAGAGATCTATACCCTCTAGTTGTATCCGGACAAGCAAGCTCTCTCAAAAAACTAGAGTTCTTCATCACTTTTCTAGAAGATGATGAAAAAGAAAACAAAAGGAGAAGGGAGAGAGAGGAGGGAGTGGTTCGGCCAAGAGAGAATGATGGGGAGTTAAAATAGTTCATGAAGAACTAAAAATAACTCTCATTTTTCCATTTGTTTTATTATTTTCCAAGTCCATTAAGACTTTGGTTCTAATCAAATGGTTTAGCTAGACCGGCTCAAATTAACTTAGACCAATTTCCTCAACCATATGGTGTGAAACCTAGCCCGGATATTGTCTATTCAGCTCCGATTTTACTAAACAGAAAGTGAATTTTCTCAATTCTCAAACTTCTCGTATACTGACTTTACAAGTCCTTTTGCTATATATAACTTGCTTAAAGTGTGTGACCCTCTAGGCTCACGACCCGTTTACAGACTAGAAAAATTACCATTTTGCACTTTCCATCATAAGTGGCCTCTAGCAAGACATTATAATTACCCAACTTCCGTGATTATCAATGATTTGATTTAACCTCTTATCGTTTATGTCACTATCCTTTTATCACCCGATATCCAGATTGATCATAAGGCATAGAGTCGTCATCCTTATTTATCAATCACTATTTCTTGATATCTGAGACAACTGAAAACAGATACTAAGTATCTCCCGCGTGGCCATGCAATTTCCTTCAGTCACACTCATCAAATGGCCTAAACAGATATCATTCTCATTCCGACATTCCGGTTGGTTCGCAAGGATATTTGGAAACCCTAATAAAATTTAATTTTTCAGATTTGGTTCGGTTTCGATAAACCAGCGAGAACCGGTCCAAAATTCAATTAATCGATTAAACCGTCCGGTTTCGATAAACCAGAATTTTTTCACACTTAAGAAAGATAAAATTTGGAAAAATTATTTGTTTGATCAGCATGTTGATTGATAACATGATCTTTGATAACATGATGTTTTCCACATGATGCTAGCTAATCCCATTAGATTTGTATTTTAATTTCGGTTTTGCAACCTGCGTGTTGCTTAATTTTGGGTTGTAGTAAATACGGCCTGCGTGTTGTGATTTGTATTTTATTTAATTTATTTTAATATGTAATCACGAAGACCGACACAAGAATCAAGTCAAAAAGGAGGCTCGAAGCCAGTGGGAGTTCAAAAGAATGGAGCAAGTTTGGATCTTGAAGACCTTGTCTTTAGGATCGGTTTTGCTAGATTCTTAGGAACTTTAGATGGGCTTAGCTATGCATATTTTATCGTTACATTTGTATGTTTGAATGTATGAATGTATGATAGTTTAAATATACAAGTTTATGTATGATTTGCTATCACCCACATGCAAAGATTAAAATCAGAACTTAATCAGACTCGCATGTAACCTGCTAAGGGATCATCTTTGCATGAATTTGCAATTGATGATTCCAGATTAAGATTGTATCGATATACAATCAGACTTTTATAATTCACTTAAACGCAAATAATTACAAGTCAAGCGTGACACCATCCAAGTTTGGGCACTCAAAAGGGCTTTGACCCTATGGATGTCGGTACGCCTCCGCGTAACATTCATAGAGAAAAGGTCTGGATGAGATGGGTGGTTCTGTGTGGGTGCGTGCGCCTCCGCGTAGTAGTCACATTAGTTCTATCCATAGTTCAAGCTTGGTAGACTTGTCTACGATTGTCAGCTAGGGCTGACCTTGGGTATCAGTATAGGGTATGCCGTGTACTTTTAGTACAGACCCTAGCCAGGAATTACATGGTTTTGTAAATGGATGTATTCCTACCTTGATGCTCACAATTGGAGCAGTGAGCCTCCGTTCACTTCAATTGAGGGTATGATAGGATCCTAGTTCAGATTCTAATGTTAGAATCAGACAAGTGTTTTATAACTTAATCTCCAACTTGAATTTTAATTAATTTTACCATGTAGAACTAAAAGGCAAACACAACACAAAGGAGTAATAGCGCACTGAGAGTCCAGATTGAGGACAGACTCAAGGGCGTAAATTACTCAGATTGGAATAGAAACTTGAGGCTTGTACTCAAGCATGAACGCAAGTAGTATATCCCTACCAAGAAACCTCCTGCCGAGCCACCGTTGAACGCCGCTAGGGCACTAAGGATACTTATCAAAGTTTCTTAGTAACCAAATCGACGAGTCATGCATTATGGCAGGCAATAGAATGCCAGAGTTGCAGAAGCAGTTCAGGAACGTTTCAGATGACCCTCATACCTGTAAGGCAGAGGTCAAGGAAATGTTCAAGGAGAAAGCTCGTGTCGAAAGATATGATACTTTCATAGAACTTAACTCCTACAAACTTAAGGCTGGAGCCCTGTTAGTCCCCATGTCACGAAGATTTAATGTCTTCAGGAACATCTAACCAGACTCGGTTTTGATGATCAGGTGGAAATGGCTGCGGATTTTACGTTGCAGTCACTTCCAGATACATATAGTGATTTCATAGTAAATTACAATATGCATGACATGGACAAGTCCTTAACAGAGCTTCATGGGATACTTGTGACCACTGAAAAGAACCTCAAGGGCAAGACCAAGGAGGTCCTTATGGTCTACAAGAAGGTCAGCTTCAAGAAAGCTGATCTGGGTAAGGGTAAGGCTCCTGGGCACCTTGCAGGGCAGATCAGACACCCCAAGCGTCCAAAGGTTCAAGCAGCTCCCAAAACTGCTGTGAATTCTAAGGACAAATTGGAGGAGATATGCTATCACTGCAATGAGCCAGGACACGTGAATAAGGGATTGTAAGCAATACAAGGATCATGTGAAGAAGAGTGGGTATCCACGTCTTCAGGATCAGATATTTACGTTGGTAAGCTTAATCGCTATAACGTAAATAATAAAAGTCTTAAATCTAATGATTTAAACCAAGTTATAATCTGGCATTGTCATGTAAGGCACATAGGCGAGAAACACATTTCAACACTTCACAAGTGTGGACTTTAAGTCCGTTTGAATTCACTCAAACTGAAAGATTCAAATCTTGCCTAATGAGCGAGAAACGCATTTCAACACTTCACAAGTGTGGACTCTTTAAGTCCGTTTGAATTCACTCAAACTGAAAGATTCAAGTCTTGCCTAATGAGCGAGAAACACATTTCAACACTTCACAAGTGTGGACTTTTTAAGTTCGTTTGAATTCACTCAAACTGAAAGATGCAAGTCTCGCCTAATGGGCAAAATGACAAAGGTACCTTTCACAGGTTTATGTGAAAGGCGAGTGACTTATTAAGTCTAATACATTCCGACGTATGTGGACCTATGAGTACTCAGGCCAGAAGAGAGTTGAACTAATACTTTAACTCTGGAAACGGCCGCATTCATTTTGAATCGGGCTCCGATGAAGACAACGATAGTACACCTTGTGACAGTCATTTTGTCTCCCATTACTGTGGATGCGTGACCCTCCGCGTAGTATTCATTAGGATGCGAGCTGAATAAGGTAATCGGTTCTATTTGGATGCGTGCGCCTCCGCGTAGTAGCCAAATAAGAGCTGGACCAGAGTCAAAGAAGGTACACCACATGACACTCATTACGTCTCCCGTTACTGTGGATGTGTGCGCCTCCGCGTAGTATTCATTGGGATGGGAGCGGGATGAGATGGTCAGTTCTATTTGGATGCGTGCGCCTTCGCGTAGTAGCCAAATAAGAAATGGACCATAGTCATATATGGTGTGGGAAACATCCTAGTATGTTTTTCCTTAAAAGATTTGGGTAGCAGAGATGCAGGCATCCAAATCAGACAAAATGTGTCTTCGTAAGGTATCCTTAAGAAACTAAGAGATACAACTTCTACATACCCAGCGAGTACAAAGTCTTGGTTGCTCGAGGAGGGGTATTTTTGGAGAAATATTTTATTTCCAAAATAGCTAGTGGGAGTCTCGTGCATCTCGAAGAAATTCGAGAGGATACGAAACAGCCTGAAGCAATTCAGGAGCCTGCTATGCAAGATGTAGAAGTACTGGAGCCTCAGATGGTCGCCGATGAAGAATCAATCCCTACAGAAATTCCAAATGGTCTAAGGAGGTCTGAAAGATCTCGTCATGTTCCAGACAGATATGGCTTCACAGCCACTGAGGGAAATGACGTGATGTTGGTGGATCAGGATGATCCAGAAACCTGCAGACAAGCTTTAACCAGTCCAGACTCCGAAAAATGGTAGAATGCCATGAGTGAGGAAATGAAATCCTTGTATGAAAACCAAGTCGGATGCTTGGTGGATCAAACCTCTGGGATAAAACCCATCGGTTCTAAGTAGGTCTATAGGATCAAGACCGACATGGATGGAAGTCCTCAGACCAATATGGCTAGGATGGTTGTAAAAGGTTATCGTCAGATTCAATACATGGATTATGATGACATCTTTTCACCAGTAGCAATGGTCAGATTGATCCGGATTATTCTTAGCCATAACTATGGCAGATGGATGTCAAAACCCCTTCCTTAGCAGGAACTTACTAGAGGACATGTATATCACACGACCTGTGGGTTTTGTAGATCCAAAGAATCCCGGAAAGATATGTAAGCTGCAAAGATCCATTTATGGATTTAAGCAAGCTTCAGGGAGTTGGAACCTTCATTTTGATAAAGCTGTAAGGGAACTCGGCTTCATAAAAAAAACAAAAGTGAGCCTTGCGTACATGAGAAAGCGAGTGGGAGTAATATTGTATTCTTGATATTTATTCATCGGGAATGACATCCCGACCTTGCCACCAAAGCTTGGTTAGGGAAGTACTTATCGATGAAGGACTTAGGTGATGCTACATTTAATGTAGGCATCAGGATCTCTACAGATCATTCCAAAAAGATTTTGGGCCTAAGTCAGAACATGTTGCTAAGTCAGAACATGTACATAGGTAAAGTGTTGAGAAGATCTCAATGCTTCATTTTAAGAAAGGATACATACCCATGCGTCATGGCATTAAGCTCAGCAAGCTACAGAGTCCTAGTACTCCTGATAAGCTGAGCAGGATGAGTAAGATCCCTTATGCTTCGGCTGTGGGATCCATCATGTATGCCAGGATGTGCACGAGACTGGAAGTCTCGTTTGCACTAAGCTATATCAGCAGATTCCAATCTAACCCCGAACAATTAAACTGGATTGCAGTCAAAGGCCATCCTCAAATATTTGAGGAGGATTGAGGATGCATTTTGGTAAATGGGGATGAAGATAGAGAACTAGCAGTCAAAGGACAAGTCGATGCTAGTTTTCAGACATATCCAGATGACTTCAAAATTCATTCAGGATATATTTTGTCTTGAGTGGTGGCGCTTTCAGCTGGATAAGCTTTAAGCAAGCCAAAATTGCCAACTCTACAACGGAGGCTGAGTATATAGCTGCAACAAAAGCAGCTAAAGAAGCCGTATGGATTAGAAGCTTTCTAATCGGATTAGATGCAACGCTGCGAGCGTCTGATTCGATAAGCTTGTTGTGGGACAACACAGGTGCCGTAGCTATTGCTCAAGAGCCCAGATTCCACAACAAATCCAAACATATACTCAGTAGGCTTCACCTCGTGAGAGTTATCAAATATAGAGGTGATGTGGAGATTAAACACTATTCGACTGATGATAATATGGCCGATCCCTTGACAAAGGCTCAGCCGCAGCCTAGGCATGAGAAACATGCAGGGTCTATGGGAGTAGATCAGAACTTAAATTGGAACCAGGGGCAAGTGGAAGATTGTTAGAGTTATGCCCCAGTCCAATATAAAAGTGATCTACAGATGTAATGTTTTATCATCTTTCCGAATAAATAAATCGGCATATATTACTAAAGTGTTGTAGTAATATATCGAATGTAATTTGATCTATGTCATTATGTGTGTAACCACTAATAGTAGAACTATAGATCAGAGAGAATTACATTTGATGAGTCCCTGATCAGCTAAGCTTCTTTATGAAGCGATCAGTATGAGACTAAATCCTTGTGATCATGCTCTACTGATCATGGCAAAGTGCGTGCCGGAGTTATATCATAGATACCATCAGGTCGATGATATCGGACAACCCGATTGTGAGTATGCTGCATAGATCCAATCATGAGATACTCACATATCGTAACTTGTCATTATATCCTAAGACCAAGGAGTCTTTGTGTAGACTATGTAACAAATACCTAAGTTTGACCTAGTCTAACGTTATCTGTAAAAGGGTAACTATAACGGCTTCGATTGGCTTTGGCATTTATTGCACTAGTGAACTCGAAAGGCGTCTGAGGGATTTATCACTCATACTTCGGTATGAGAAAGATATCCGTTTAGGCCACTTGATGAGTATGACTGAAGAAAGAGCATGGCCATGCAGGTGATACCTTAGTATCAGTTTTCAGTCATCTCAGATATCAAGAAACAGTGATTGATAAATTAGGGTGACCATTCTATGCCTATTGATCAATCTGGATATCGGTTTGATAAAAGGACAGTGACATGTACGATAACAGGTTAAGTCGAATAATCGATAATCACGAATATTGGATAATCATAATGTCTTGCTAGAGGCCACTTATGATGGAAAGGGTAAAATGGTAATTTTACCAGTCTGCCAATTATTCGTGAGCCTAGAGGGTCACACGCATTAATCACAATACATGACAATAATTATGGATGAGATTTGAGAACGATTCGGTAGTTTTCTGGCGTAAGGTTTTAACCAGACGGTCGAAGAAATCAATTCGAGAAAATTGAGCCGTTTTGACTAAACCGAAATTAGAACTCAAGTTAATGGGTTTAATTTGGGTTTTAGTTAAATGGGCTTAAAGCCCATTTAGAGTTTAAGATAAGAGAGGGGTTAAATGCAAATAAGAAGGATTAAAAGGATGGATAATGCAATTTTTATTTTGAAATTCAATTTAATTTCAAATTAAAAATCACATAATTTATAATTATCTTATCCTTTTGATTTTTTCAGCAACTAACTCCCACTCTCTCTCCCTCTAATGGCTGAAAATTCTCTCCCTCTCTTCCTCCATTGTTGCTCTTGTTTTCTTTCAAAATTTCTAGCAAAAATTAGAGAAAAAAATCATTTCGGTTGTGTGCTTGTGTGGACTTGATAGAGAGGACACTACGCTTGTGTTCTTGTCGATTTCAAGAGGTAAAATATCAGATTTTAATTGAGTTTATAACATGTTCAAATAGCATTAAGATCAAGTTTTAATCGATCACCACGGTTACATATTGTCCGCTGCATGATTTTCAATTTTTGGAACCCGTGGTGATCTCTTTCATACCCATGAATCGGAAGTAGAAAGATTAAGCTCAATAAAGAGAATACAAGAAGGCGCGGATCCACAACCCTTCTTTAGATCATCCCGGAACTTCTTGCAGCCTATTTTCCAATGACCGGGCTGTTGACAGTAGAAGCAGACTGATTCCCTTTCTCTTTAGCCTCCCCGACTTTAGGAGGTTTAGGAACTCGAGTCAGTCTCATTTTTGCTGTTGCGTGCATAGGGGCTTTACCCTTATCACCTCCGGCTTTGAAGCTAGATCCCTTCCTGACCATTAGAACATCCACTGGTATAAGCTTGATGTTCTTTTCAGCCGTTACACGCTTTCATTGCAACTCTTAGATGATCTTGTCCATGTCATGCATATTGTAGTTCATAAAGAAGCTATCATAAGCACAAGGAATGGATTGCGGAACAAAGTCTACAATGTCATCTCCTGTCCCATCCCCAAGACTCGGTCTTGTCAGGTGTTCGAGATGTCCCTTCAACTTTAGGACGTGGGGACTAACAGAGTTGCATGTTGACATTTTGCAGGAGAAGAGTTCATTGAGAATGATGAATTTTTCGAGTCAAGTCTTCTCCTTGAACATAACCCTTATCTGCGCCATCATGGCACAAGGGTCCTCGAACAGTTCCATAAACTGCTTTTGGAAGTCTTCCTCCAAGAAGCCCAACATCACATACGCCACATCCCCAGAATCGCTAAGGTCCTTCCTAAATGCATCCTTAACGGCCCTTATGGCGTTGAGTGTTGGTTCCCCATGGATAGCCCGTTCAAGGATGTACTCCTTGCGTTCCAACTTGAACACAATAGTTCCTTTCCCACTCCAGATAGTTTACTTCATTGAGCTTAACCTTCTCTAAGATAGGCCTCAACGATAAACAATTCGTGTTTATTAGCCATTTATCTATGCGAGAAAAGTAAATTTAATTATAAAGTTGAATAAATTTACGAAGATCCTGAATAAACATCAACCATCCGATTCTAATTTAATAGAATCTAAAACCAAGACCCATGATTCGGGAATCGAAATACGCTAAGGCGCACTGCTCCGACTCACTTATTTAGGTAGGACATGTATCCAGTTATAACCAATACAATTGGGTCCAATTACGACCCGTGTAATTCTTGGCAAGGGTATGTGCTGTTGCACACGGCATACCCTTTCTGACACCCTGGCTCGACCTTGGTCGAGAATCACAGTTAAGTCAACCAAATCAAATATGCTTAGTTCGATAAAGATGCTCCGCTAAGACGCACGACATCTAGATAGAACTTTAGCAAACTTGTATAGAACACACTCTCGAAGATGCTCCGCTAAGGCGCACGACATCAACAGAGTGGAGAACTATACAGGCTTATGATTTTGGGTTGGTGTCTCACTTGACTTAAAATTATTTGTGATCGGTTGAGTTTAAATCATTTATGTTTGATACAATTATGAACCCGTCATAAAAAAACCCGTGTTGTGACGTTTCTAATTTATCTCACATTATCTTCTTCGCAATCGTCATTTACAACTCGTGCAAAGACGTTTTAAAATTTGAAAACATCCATTACAACTAGTGCGACGATGGTTCACAACGCTTTAACATGCAAACAATAAATCCGGTTTTAATCTTTGCATGTTGGTGATAGCTTAAAGTAAAATTAAGCCAAGCATGCTCGCAAATAAATTTTGTCATTCAAATAAATTCTTGCATGCATCAAAGCGTTAAATATGCATAAATATCCCAAGCTAAGGTCCTAAGTATTCTATGAGATGAAGACTCCTTGAGCTCTTCTCGTCATTACCACTTAGGTCGCTCCCACTAGCTCGTGGACGTCCTCCAAGATTGTCATCGTTCTCGGTTTCCATCCTTCTCGACTTGAGCAATTAATTACAATTAATACTCGATTCGTAGACCGGATGAAAGAATAATTACACTTTATCACTAGCGGTGTGCAGCCCGCATAAAAAAATAATTACACGTTACAGTCTAACGGTTCTCAGACCGTATTAAAGCGATAAAGAAATAAACGCTCTATTGGGCTATCTATGCACTTATGCATTTCATCACATCACACAACATATTATCACACAAGCATGTTGTCAAACAAGATACATTTTCGGTTTTAATTTTCATGCCCAAGTTGCTTGGTCGGGTTTATTGAAACTAGACCTTTTCGAAAAATCGGTTTATCGAAACCGACCAAATCTGCAATTTTTTCAAAATATTGGATTGCGGGTTCGTGCCACGGATCAAACATCGTGAACAAACCAATTGGGCCCAAGCCCATTGGCCGAGCCCTAATCACCGACCGACTAGGGTTTGAAAACCCTAGCCTTCGTGTCGCCACCACCGGCTTCCGGCCACCACAGATCGCCGCTGGGGTAGAGACGGGTTGGCACATGACCGGGGCCAACCTGTAGCCATGGCCCAGCCCGGCGCCATCTCTCGGCGCCCCCATCCGTTATCTCCAATTCGGCTCCCCGAAAGTCCCGTCTTGGACCCGACAAATCCAATAATTTTTGAAAAAATCCAAATTTAACATATTTTCCAAAATTACATTTTTCATAGAATAATTAAACCCATATACGAAAAATAAATAATGGAAACACTCAGGCATGTTAAACATCGAAAAACTGAAAACACACAAGGATCTCGAAGAGGTAGACCGCCTCTGATACCATTGTTGGGTTCCGGAGCATCCAAATCAGGTTTATGGCAGCGGAAGCAACCTATAAACAGCCCTGAACCTGCACAAGATCGACTACCATGTTAGATCCTTAGGAAATCGAGTTTTCGGGTTTTACCTTGTGAAATTCTGAATCGTAGCCGAGTCAAGAAGTCGAACACAAAGTCGTAACATGTGTATCGAATACTTGCCTAAACGTAACCGTAAGCTTAAGCAATAAACAGATAAGGATAACGTCACCAGAGATGATTACCCAGTTCGGTGACTCCGCACCTACGTCTGGGGGCACTTTGCCAGTGGAAAGGTTTTCAATATTAGGTAGTCAATAGTACAACTTCAAGCACCAACTAGCTATCACACAAGCTATTGTCCTAAGCTACTATAGATCTCACCGTGAACAACCTCGACCAAGGGCCTCTCCCCCTGTCTTTGAGATCCTCTCAATTCCACCCTTCGAGCAAGCCTATGCTCGGTGTCGTTGTCTTCTTCAACGGAGTTGTGAATCTTCAATCACAAACAAAAACCCTAACCGATCCAAACACTTAGTCTTCGCAACTTAATGTTTGATCGGAGCAAAGACCGTTCTAGCGAATCTTAATCAGCCTCTCAACACGCCAGTGGTGCACGGTTAAGAGCTCTGAGAAATCTTGCAATTGTTCGAACAAGAACGGATCATCTGCTAATGGGAAGCTCAAGACTTTTTATAGCAGCTCACATTCCTAATCCTTCTAGGACAAGGAACATGAAGTTTCAGACTTCCTGACTAAATCAGGCAAGTCGTTGCCACCTGACAGGCTGGAAGTCGTCTTGCCTGTTCGGAATTCATGTATAAATCAGGCAAGTAGAGTTGCCGCCTATTGCTGACGTGTTACTGCCAGCTGGAAGTCGCCTGGCTTGTTGACGTCACTTTCTTGCGCTCCAAGTCTTCGTGGCGTCTTTCTTCTTTTACTCCAAGCTTCGTCGAAATAGGAAAGCTTCAGATCTTTCCTAATCTGGATCGTAACAAGTCGCTCCACATGTCATGTAACTTGTTGTACTGACTTCTTACATTTGCGCTAAAAAATTATGCCAACACTTAAACGTAGCAACACCTTGAATCTGTCCAAAAACAGATTTTGCAAAACCTTGCCCATACCTCTATAACTCATCATCCTTATCACAAATGCCACATAATCACCAACACCTAATAGGCATGGCCATGGGCCCACAAGTGGGCCGGCCATATTGGGCCATAAATGGGTCGGCCACCTTGGCCTCATGGGCCGAAGCCCAATTGCTTTAGCCATGTGATCTCGTGCCGCGTCCAATTATTATCCGACCCCTTTTGCGAACTTATCAAACAAATTCCGATGCAACATCGACGAAAAATTTAGTTTTTCTCGATTCGCAAACCTCTCACCTACACGAGCCCATACCCCAAAACTCCCGGTTTTGGCCATGTCTCTTGTCTCAAGAACTGACTTTTCCTTATCTCCCAAAACCCATATCCTTAGTGTGTGACCCTTATATGCTCATGCCACGTTGGCAGATCGTGGAAAACTCCATTGTATCCGATCCATCATCAATGGCCTCTAGTATACCATTATGGTTACCCAATGTGCATGATAATCGACTTAACCTCTTGTAGTACATGTCGCTACCCTTTTATCGCCCGGTGTCTAGATTGATCATAAGGCATAGAGACGTCACCCTTATTTAATCAATCTCTGTTTCTCGATCTGTGAGATTACTGAATACTGATAACCCGTATCGTTGGCATGCCATGCTCTCCCTTCACGCAATCTCTATCGAGTGGCCTAAACAGACATCTATCTCATACCGTAGTATGAGGGATAATCCCTTAGCCGCCTTTCGTATCACTCATACAGTATGTCCCTATGTCAATCATATCCGTTATGGTTGTCTTGTTACGGACATCGTTAGGAACAAGTCAAACGCGGTTCTTTACTGTATAGCGATCACAAAGACTCCTTGTTCTAAGGATACGACGACAAGCTACCACAATTGAACGTGTTCATGACTGTATCTATGCAACACCATTCAGAGCGGGTCGTCCAATATCACTTCCCAAGTGATATCTATGATCTGATTCTGGGATCCTATCCCAATGACAAATAGAACTATACCATAAAGAATCATCCTCATACTTGGTCGTTTCATTGAAGCATATTTGACCAGGGACCCGTTAAGTGTGATTCATACAGATATATGGTTCTACTACTTTGGTGGACATATATCAGATCATACTTAACCTATTACTTCAACACATAAGTAATATAATACCGATTTTATATATTGCAAACGATGATTAATATATACAGACATTTACAAACTTATACAATTGGACTAGGGCACAAAAATGCTTAAACCTCCATCTCCTCCACCACCTCCTCCTCCACCACCACCGCCGCCGCCGCCGCCACCACCTCCATCTCCTCCCTCATCACCACCACCTCCATGGTGGTGGAGGAGATGGAGGTGGTGGTGAGGAGGATGAGAGAGAGAAAGAGAGAGGTATTTTTTTTAAAATTAAATGAATAGTGAAGGGTATTTTAGTCTTTTCATTCAATTTAAAAACAATTATTGACCTTTTAAGGGTAATTTAGTATTTTTCACACGTTAAAAACTAACGTAAATAGACGGATTGAGTAATGGTGAGAAAAATTAAATTCTTGGTATTCACTCTAACACGAAAAAATTTTAGGTGTAGTCATGTGATAATGTGACTTATTAAGGTGTAGTCATCTAGAAATACCCCTTTAAAAAATATTTAGGGTAAATTCCACATGACCCCCCTTAACTATAAGTGTGGCTCACATGCCCCCCTTAACTACAAAATCAATCTGTGAGGTGCCTTAACTATCCAAAAATCTCACTTTACCTTTTTTGTTGAATTTTTTCAAAATTCTGTTAAGTTTTTTGTGAAATGACGAAAATACCCTTGTATCTGAAAAATTAAAATAAATAAATAAAAATGATTTTGAACTTTTTTTTTCTATTTTCTCGTTGTACAAAATAAAGAATAAAAATAATATTTTAGTATTAATTTTTTATTTAAAAAAATTTATTTATAAAAATTAATAAAAATAAAAAATGATGTTTAAAAGTAAATTTTTATTTTTAAATTTTTTTTATGAAAAAAACTTTTTAAAAATTATTTTTACTATTAACAAAATTTTATTCTTTATTTTTTAGAACGAGAAAATTAGAAAAAAAGTTCAAAATCATTTTTATTTATTTATTTTAATTTTTCAGATACAAGGGTATTTTCGTCATTTCACAAAAACTTAACAGAATTTTGAAAAAAGTCAACAAAAAAAGGTAAAGTGAGATTTTTGGATAGTTAAGGCACCTGACAGATTGATTTTGTAGTTAAGGGGAGCATGTGAGACACGCTTATTGTTAAGGGAGGTCATATGGAATTTACCCAAATATTTACTCTACAACGGAACTTCGTATACAAGTTAGATAGACTTCGAAATTGTTTTATTTCTTCTCCTAGCTTAGCATCTGTCAACGTTTATAGATATGAAGGGATTTTTATAACGACGGCTTATAAGTTGTAAGTGTGAACATTTCGAATTAAAAATAAACAATCCCAGCTAAATTTGATACGAGAAAAAGGATATTAACATTGCATGTCGAAAAGAGTTGAGAATTGAAATTAAATTGTAATAACCAAAGTCCAGTTTATTAAAAGGAGATCTAAGTGGACCGAATCTGAAAGAGAGAGAATTGAAAATGCCAACTCAATGGGTCAAGAGAGCAACAGTTGATTACCACTATTTTATATTTCTCTATATACGGTATTAACCCTTGAGAACTCCCACCACCAACCAAAACACCACACTACGTTTCTCAAGCTACGAAGAAAATGGAGGAACTCAACAAACAAACAGAAATGGGACCAATAGTCATAGATGATGTTGTTCATAATTATGATGAGGACCATCAAAATTTCGAGAAATGGGTCTGCGATTCATCGGTTGATCACAAAGGGAGGATCCCTCTCAGATCGTCTACCGGCGTTTGGGAAGCTTCTCTCTTTATTATTGGTAAGGAATATGATATTTGATTTTGAAAGCCTTTGGGGGAAGATATTCTTGTAGTTGATGGAATGAATATTGAGTGAGTGACAAGTGGACGGAGAGCAGTTAGTAAGTGATGTCAGTCGGACCAATTTGTGTTTGATAAGGCCATGCATAGAATATTTTGCCTTTTATTCCGCAAGCGCATATCATTAATTTAACATGTTGTAACTTTGATTGGCAGCGATTGAGTTGAGTGAGAGGCTAGGCTACTTTGGAATTGCAACAAGCTTGATTGTTTACCTGACAAGAGTGATTGATCAAGACTTGAAAACAGCAGCAAAGAGTGTCAACTACTGGAGTGGCGTCACCACTTTGATGCCCTTACTCGGTGGTTTCTTGGCCGATGCTTATCTCGGTCGATTCTGCACCGTTCTCGTCTCCTCTATCATCTATCTTCTCGTATGTAATTGTGTCAACTAACTCTTATTCATATCAAATCTTGAGATTTTCCAACTAATTGGGACAAAAAAACAGGGGTTGATTCTGTTGACGATGTCGTGGTTCTTGCCAAGCTTGAAGGCCTGCGATACGGAGACGTGCGAGAGGCCAAGGAAGATCCACTCGGTGTTCTTCTTCGTGTCTATTTACTTGATCTCCATAGGAACGGGCGGCCACAAGCCCTCTCTGGAGAGCTTTGGTGCGGACCAATTCGACAACGGTCACTCCCAAGAGAGAAAGCAGAAGATGTCATTCTTCAATTGGTGGAACTTTGGTCTGTGCTGCGGCCTACTCCTCGGCGTCACTCTGATTGTTTACATTCAAGACCATTTCAGCTGGGGCGCCGCTGACATCATGCTCACCGCTGTCATGACCGCCTCTCTCCTCGTGTTCGTGGCCGGCCGCCCCTTTTACCGCTTCCGCAAACCCTCCGGCAGCCCACTCACTCCCATGTTGCAGGTTCTCGCTGCAGCCTTCAACAAGAGGCACCTCCCTCTTCCCTCCAACCCTGCTCTTTTGCACCACAACTCTCATGGAAGCCGCTTGTGCCACACCCACAAACTCAAGTACGTACCTACCCCACACCAACTTAGGATGAGCTGTTAACTGAGCTCCTTACCACTAGGCTATGTTTCAGATTCTTGGACAAAGCGGCGGTGATTGAGGAACCAATGGAGGCAAGAGATTCGTGGAGGCTGTCAACGGTGACCAAAGTTGAGGAGTTGAAGCTTCTTCTGAACATGGTCCCGATATGGATGGCCACTCTACCATTCGGCATATGCGTGGCACAAACCTCTACTTTCTTCATCAAGCAAGCCTCAACCATGGACCGCGGGATCGCTGGCGGGTTCCTCATCCCTCCGGCCACCATCTACGCCCTCTCCGCGGTGGGCATGATAGTCTCGGTGACCTTGTACGAGAAGGTGCTGGTTCCCATCATGAGACGGGCAACAGGGAACGAGAGAGGGATCACTATCCTCCAAAGGATAGGGACTGGGATGCTCTTCTCCATCACAACGATGATAGTAGCTGCACTGGTGGAACAGAAGCGGCACCGAGTTGTGGCCAACGAATTAGGGTCCATGAGCGTCTTCTGGTTGGCTCCGCAGTTTGTGATCATCGGTGTGGGAGATGGGTTCACTCTGGTTGGCCTGCAAGAGTACTTTTACGACCAAGTTCCCGATTCCATGAGAAGCTTAGGCATTGCGTTTTACCTAAGTGTGATTGGTGCATCGAGTTTTGTTAGCAGCTTGCTGATTACGATTGTGGATCACGTCACGGAGAACAAGGGAGGGAGCTGGTTCGGGAAGGATCTCAACAGTAGCAGGTTGGACAGGTTTTACTGGTTGCTGGCAGGTATAGCAGGGGTCAATTTGTGCGTCTATGCCTTCTTGGCTGGGAGGTACTCTTACAAGAACGTTCACACCAACGTCCTTGTGGTTGATTGCTACCAGACTGACAGAATTTCTGATGGAAAACAGGAGTCAATGGCTTGACCTATGTATGTTTTTGTTTGTATAAGCACTATTGGTGTTTTTGTATGTAAAATAAAACTAAACTATGGGAGATTAACGAAGTTGATTTGATTATGGGAAAAAAGTTGGAGTGCCATCTTTCTCGTCGATTGAAAGACTTATCAAACTTGACTTATTGTAGTCCTAAGTCATTACAATGTAGTCCAAGACTTCCGGCCCCTTTTTGGGACTACAATATTCCTGAGTGTCCAATTAGCAGGATTCAACCATGTGAATCACTTGTTTGGTTCTACACTCATCCATTCACAACTATCTTTGTTGGGAATTATTGACAAGTAATAGAATCATAAAAGAGTTTGCACTAGCTAGTTATTACGAGAGTTAGTCAACATTTAACCTACTAGTGGTACACTCCAATACAAACTAGATTGAGTGTCCAAACCGTCTGAACCAATACCAACCATTGGATCGCTAAATATTTGCGCGCGCGTTGTTTCTATGTACAACACGTGGCAGAGAAGTTCTATCGCATGTTTGTAACATTCTACCCATTTGCACTAACATTCTACAAATTTCATAATATTCTATCCATTTGTCTTATTATTATACCCGTTTAAACGGTTTGAACTGATTTGTACCTGAATGTGATTCTAACTTATCATGTACCAATACAATCAAACAATATTCATATGAAACAAAGCATTTGAAAAGAGACATTTAATTCATGAGACAATTTATTCATTCAACCACATATTCATCCTTATAAAATGAAACCCGTAGGCTTTACATGTTTAGCTAATGCTCCATGGAAGCAATAAACTCACATTCTTCTCACAAACCCTTCCTCGCTACCCACGTTCTTCTCTGTCTCTCTCCACCAAGTTCATTGCTCCTTTTTTTACTCCCGTCCTTTTTCTTGCTTCTTTTGTGTTCCCCGTCACCATACACTTAGACTTGTGCTGCTCGATAAGTCAATAAATTTTTACTTTCTGTTCTTATAACACTTCAACGCTAAATACAAAATTTATTACTCAATCGCTAAAAAGGTCAAGTTCCCATTTTCACCCACATCACAAAAATATACTTTTATATCACTTCAAATATTACTTTTTATTATTTTAACGATAAAATAATTTTACATACTTTATTCGATATTTAATTAAAATTATAATCCTATAAATATTTATATTCCTAACATATTTAAATAAAGTATTTAATGTACCAAAAAATATTATATAATAATCAAAATTATATTTATTAAAATATTAAAAATACCACCGGGAATAAAAACTTAATTCACTAAAATGATATGGGTTTAGATTCACCGAAACACTATTATTTTACTCATTCACTATTAGTTCACTAGAATTGTATTTCCCAAAATAAAATAGAGTTTTCAATATGGAAAAATTAACTTATTAGTCCATATATTAGTGATTCAATTTTGTAAGGAACTAATATGGAAATGTGATTTCTCAAAAAAAATGGAAAAGGGGTCCATATATCAGTATGGTCCAAGGAAGCTCCAGAGAAAAATATAAGAGTAAGGGAAAATGACATTTTTGTGCACCTGAATAAACACTTTTGTCACTTTCATACCCTAGTTTTTTTTTTTTTTTCAGTACCTTGAATTACATTTGGGACACTTTACTCCTAAAATACTACAAATATCTAAACTACCATTGAATTGAACCAAAATTAAATCTGGTCTAATTTGGTCCAATTTCAATCGTGTAAAAAGAAGAAATTACCCTCAACTATTCATCAAATTTTCAAGTGAATGTCACTCTTTCCACCTCCCTCCTCTTCCTCACCCTCGCCTTTGTCCTCTCCTTCGCCACCGTCAACAACCACTTCGATTCCATCTTCCATCTTGCTGCTCCTCCACCTCCAATTCCTCGAAAATCGAGAGTGAAATCGCAAATCCTAACTTTAATTGGGTATCGATGAAATCGAAGTGGTTGTTGCCGGTGGGAAAGGAGAGGACGAAGGCAAGGGTGAGGAAGAGGAGGAGGCGGCGGAGGAGGAGGGAGGTGGAGAGAGTGGCATTCACTTGAAAATTTGATGAATAGTTGAGGGTAAATTTGTCATTTTATGCAATTGAAATTGGACCAGATTTAATCTTGGTTCAATTTAGGGGTAGTTTGCTTGAGGATGGTTAATTGTTTCAGCTACGCATGAAATTACGTGTTTTGGACTCCATGCATTCCTTCAGTGGTATCAGAGGCTATGTTGATATGTGATTTTATTTTGAGCATGTTAGGGGTTGTTTTAATCTCTAGAAAAATTCATGTATGATTATGGGTTAATGATTCACATGAATATGAAAAAAATCAGATTTTTTGATGGTTAAAATTGATGCTGAAAAATTATTTTTGGGACTGTTTTGGGTTAACTATGGCCGAGACCCTCGGTGGACCATGAAGAGACCCCGGGCCAACCATGGTCATCACCAAGGGCCGATCAGATCGCCTCGGACAGGCCATAGTAGGCCGTGAGCCGTCCATGGGTGTGCCGCAGGCGATCGGGGTCGAGCCTTGGACACGATCATAGTTGGCCCTCGGATGCCCATGGCTGTGGCCCGTGGCCGACCAGGTAGTAAGGTAGTTCATTAGTTAAGCGAGTGAGTTTCTTTACTCGCTTAAGAAATGAAAGATAGGACAGTACAAGTCCCGACCACAAAAGCCCTAATAATAGTCCACAGTTATTCCTGAACGACTCTTTAGTTGTTTTTCCAAACTTGTGACCTCATGTGAAATTGAATCCATGCCTTGTCATTCTTTCCCCAGTACCAATTGATACCTTGTTGACGACAAAACTCTCAATTTTCAGAGGGTCAAGTAATTGGTTATTGAATTGAAGTATGGAAGCTCGAGTGGGTGGCGTGGTCGTTGAAGGAGCTCTGAATTGTGCACAAGATGCGGGTAGCAGAAGATTGATACAGCAACCCAAGAGAACGCTTAATCACAAGTCGGAGCTGGGAACGTTGGCCCAGCTTCTCTCCGGCGGTATCGCTGGAGCTTTCAGCAAAACCTGCACGGCCCCTCTCGCTCGCCTCACTATCCTATTCCAGGTCCATTTTCTGCCCAACAGATATTATTAGCTCAAAGGCATGATAATTTTATGTTGAGGTTCAAGTGTTGTGCTGTTTCTCATAAAGATATGCCAGATTGCATATTCAGTGGAAGATACTCACGAACATTTCTTATTGGAGTGCTCTCCACAGAACAAACCAAAATTGGCTCCCTTGTCAATTAGTATTTTTTGTGCATACATTATAAATGCTCAAATAATTGCTAGTGTTAACTGTTTCATGTCATTTTATCTTCTTAGATACAAGGTATGCATTCTGAAGTTACAGTATTATCAAAGCCTAGCATATGGCATGAGGCTTCACGTGTCATTAATGAAGAAGGTTTCAGAGCATTCTGGAAAGGAAATCTGGTCACTGTTGCTCATCGTATTCCTTATTCTGCCGTTAACTTTTATGTTTATGAACACTATAAGAAGGTTTTTGCAGTTATTCTCCGAATTATTCATATCGTCTTCTATATACAAGGATACATTAAAGATGCAACACACTTATGTCATTCTACTTTTTTATGCTCTGCAGTTTTTTCAAACAATACCTGGTGAAAACTATATAGGAAATGCAAGTGCAGACCTTGGTATACATTTTGTAAGTGGTGGGCTGGCAGGAATAACAGCTGCCTCTGCCACATATCCTTTGGATCTCGTGAGGACACGGCTTGCAGCACAGGTAACTTTTTATACACTGGGTGAGTTCTGATCTACCACAAAAGACATATCTTTACTCTTTTCATTTTTCTCTTTATTGATCACTCCATCCCAAATTAAGTGCTCCATTTGGCTATGCACAAAATTAAGCATTTACATTTTTTTGCCTAACTATCTACCCTTTACATCGCATGCTCCATGTGCCTACTAAAGTTGTTAGAACTATCCTATGGATGGATATTATTGATAATCTGTGCTTAATCAACTAACTGAAATTAAAGTGGGCATTTTTTGGGAGAAACATTTTAGGAAAGTAGAACGCTTACTTAGGACAGATGGATTATTAGAGAGAATGTATGACCCTTGAAAGGAAGGTGTTCACAGTGTAGTGCATTGGGTTGCATGAGGGCTTCTTTCTTGAAATTTCATGTGGTATTATTTTAAATGAGCTTTGGGACATCAGTTTCAGGATAGTATATCACTTATCTGACAAATGGATTATAAGGGAATATACACTTGAAAAGAAGGTGTTTGTGGTGTAATGAATTTAGTCAAATAAGTGTTTCGTTATTGTAATTCCATGTATTCTGTTTGTACTTATTTATATTAAATGGGCTTTATTATGTTGCTGCAGAGAAATACAATATACTACAGAGGTGTTTGGCATGCATTTCATACCATTTGCAGAGACGAGGGTTTCGTTGGATTGTATAAAGGCCTCGGAGCAACATTATTGGTATGTTCCTCCTATGCTTCTATTATTCTTCAATCTTTATTCCATGCTATTTACCACAAAACTACAATTTAAACTTTCATTTGATGCAGGGTGTTGGCCCAAGTTTAGCAATAAGCTTTTCAGTTTATGATTCCTTGAGATCTTATTGGCAATCCAAAAGGTAATGCCTCAATAATCAGTATAATATGAGGCATATACTATTCTGATTTGCTAATGCTATTTTACTTTATCTATTTGCTTGTAATAGTGTTCTAATTTCTGATTATCTTGCATCAGGCCAAATGATTCCCCTATCATGATCAGTCTTGCAAGTGGCAGTCTTTCAGGATTTGCATCATCAACTGGTGAGTGATCTAATTTATGTGGTCCAAGCAGCTGATTTCCTTCTGATTTGCAAAGTACAATTTGGAATCGGCTGTTATATGGGTTTGATTATGTTTATGGAATTGGTTTTACCATAGTTCCAATGCTTCTATGCATGTCATGCTAGTGGTTTTGCAATGCCGGGAAATGAGAAAATTAAATCATTGAACTTTATACATAGATAATACCCACTAAAAAGAGGCATTGGGCCAAGTGAGCAGAATGTAGTTCTCCTCTTTTCCCCATTAACTCCACATCCATTAAGGCCGGATCAAAATCTCAGTTAAGAGATGTGAGCATGAACCCTTTGGACCCTTGGGCACAGGTTATTGAGTTCTTTAAATGACGTGTTTCTTTTGCTTTTAAAGCCGTGTTAAATTTGTATTATACTCCCTCTAGTTCTTGAGATTGCTGACTATCAATTTGGAATGGATAACTAAATAATAAGCGATGAGCAAGGGGACGAGTTAAATTTAAACTGTCTTGAAGTAGGTGACAAATTGTTAAGTATTGCATACTATGGTGTGGTGGAGAAACAATGCTGGGAATTTATGATCAAATGAGCTTTCTATATGCAGCGACGTTTCCTCTGGATCTTGTGAGGAGAAGAATGCAGTTGGAAGGGGTAGGTGGTCGAGCCCGGGTATACAACACTGGCTTGTTTGGGACATTTGGGCACATAATACGGAATGAAGGCCTTCGTGGGCTGTATAGAGGGATATTGCCAGAATACTACAAGGTTGTTCCGGGTGTAGGCATCATCTTCATGACTTATGAGGCACTAAAGATCCTTCTGTCTAACATACGATGATCACATTTGATTCTCCCGTGGTCATGTCCCCAAATATGGTAAGAGATACAAGTTATTAGTTACAGGTATCAAATAGGGTATAATAGAAATGTTATTCTGGTGTGTGTTTCTTGAGAATTTCCATGGCAGTAAATTTCCATGGTTGCTGCCATGAGACCCCATTTTTGTGTACAGGTCCTCATCGATAGACTTCGCAGTCATTCGGTCAGTTTTGACAGTTTTCCTTAATTTAAAAAACGTTCTCAATATTTATCAATGAAGAATCATTGCTCTGTAAAACTTCGAGCTCCATTAGAAATTAGTTGACTTTTTCTATTTTTATTAAGTAAACTATTATTAATACAGAAATATGAATACAGAGAAATATAGAGAGACGGTGTACAGATAATTACTTTCAAATACACATACATACTTAATTACCGTTGTCTCAAAAAGGTTAACGGCGTTAGAGAAATTATAAATTTGAGTTACTTAATTTTTATATAAATGATCAAAACATCCATTTGATAATATTTTTATAGTAGACGACCCTTTAACTATATTTCATAATTAGAAGTTGGTGCCCTTGAGCAACATAATGCTCTCCTCTAGTTTTTCTTTTGCTGAAAGCCACTGCTGATCCAATCAGGGCGGACCTTGAAATTATTTTAAGGAGGACAAAATTTTGTACTAAAAATTTAATTTATATAGGTTTGCAGAAATCTCACTTACCTCTCTCGAAAAATAGATGCTAACTCACAGCTCACTTAGGTTTGTTAAAGTACCATTTAGCCCAACTCCGTTAATTTTTTCTGAAAATTTTGCTTTTTGAAAATGACTAAAATGCCCCTATATTAAAAAATTATTGAAATTTTCAAATGACATAACTCTCTCATATGAGCTTCATTTCGGGCTCATAGTATATCAAATCGAAGAGAATTGAAAGATCGACGACTTTAAAGAATATTTTTTATTAATAATTAATATTAATAATTTGTTGTCGTTGGATGAAATTTTGAACAAAAACTTCTTTTTTCAGAATTGTTAATCATATGATTCTCTTGGACTTGATATACTATGAGTCCGAAACAGAGCTCAAATGAGAGAGTTATGTCATTCGAAAGTTTTGATATACTATTAATAATTATTATTATTTAAATTATTAATTATTAAAATAATATTAATTATTGACAAAAAAAATTTCTTCAAAGTCGTTGATTTTCGAATTTCTTCGATCTGATATATTATGAGCCTGAAATGAAGGTCTTATGAGAGAGTTATGTCATTTGAAAGTTTCAATAATTTTTTATTACAGGGACATTTTAGTCATTTCCAAAAAGTTAACAGAATTTTCAAAAAAAGTTAACCAAGTTGGGCTAAGTGGTACTTTGGCAAACCTAGGCGGGCTGTGAGTTAGCATCTTTTTTTCAGGGGAGGTAAGTGGGATTTCTAAAAACCTAGGTGGAGTTAAATTGAATTTTTCCAGTTTAATTTCATAAATAACATAATTAATTTAGAATTTTAATTTAATTATTAAATGCATATAACAAAAAACTAATTTGAACTTGATATTTTACATTTTAGTTGAGTTTGAATTAAGCTTCTATACATAAATATGTGTACAAATACGAAACAATACCCAACATTACACTCAAATTTGATTCGAGTTAAATTACAATTAGGATATATCAAATGTTTAACGTAACAAGAGATCAAACAACATGTTAAAAACTCGACCCATTTACCCATAACAATGTGTATTATTCACTAAAATATGAGTATAAATTAACTAATATAAATTATAACAAAACAATATAAATTATAACAGCGTATCAGTCGTGCAAATATTATAATTTTCTATTTTAATAAGATACTAGTTAATTATGTAAATTAATATAATTTGATAACCTATTATAATAGTAAACTTAATATTGAGGTCTTCAATTCGTTTTTTACTTGTTTGGTGGACTTAAACATTCAACACGAATTTGCAAATACAATAACATTTTTGAGTCATATGATCTAGTTTTGTATCACATATTAATTATACTCTAGAAATAATTATATAATACACTTAACCATTCAAATTGAGTCATGTAATTTGTTAGTGGAGTTTTTTACTAGTAATTTAATAAGGTAAATTAAATTATAAAAACAATAGTCGAGTATGAGACAAATATAATTTTGGCAAGATTAGTAAATTCCTTAAAGAAAACTCTTGTCCTTTATAAAAACAATTAGCAATATAGCTGTAAAAAAAATTAACAATTGTGTTAAGTGATTTCGCCAATAGGATGGAGAGTGTGGGAAGCTGAACAGAGATCAAGAGTTTCTTCCACTTCCAGTACACTTCAATGCTGTTTTTTTGAAAAAAGGTGACCTATGGAATTCGAACACCAAACCCCAATGACAATAAAACTGGTCCTTAACATTGAGCTAAATGACTACGCTGATAGTTTTAGGGCTGGATCCAGCTATGGTTGAGACTTCATTCGCTTACCTCGTTTTCTTTGAGGAATTTGGATTTGACTTCTTCTTCGTTAGGTTTGTGAAGCGGCGAGGGAGTGTCTTAGTTGACACGTGCATGAGCTGAGCAAGGAGTTGAAACTTGAAATTTTGAAAAATGATTAGTAAAACACAGACTAGGCAAAATATATCATGTATGGATACTATGGTCGGGGTCAAAAGTTTAGAATTAGAGATTCACAATAAGTATTAGAATCTATCATCGCAATAATAGCCCTTCAAAAAAAAAGGACAATGATACGTGATTACACTAAAATGTCACTTTTCAAAATTAATACCCAAATTTCAGAAATTTCATTTTGAGTACATGAAGACTGTTTAAGCGACATTTAACGCAACTTATATTAAAATTAACTACATTGGTTTGTTAAAATGTATAAATTGGCCTCACTAGTTTTGGTTTCAAATCTGACTAGTTCAAGACTGGTCTGATCGGTTCAAATTAAAAATGTTATTACTTTTATTTGATAAAAAATAATTACAATTTTCAATAATTCAAATAATATCAATAGTAATTAACATTATTAATTGCTAATTAATTATACTTATAATTAATAATTATTTGTTGACTTTGATATTAAATTTTGAAGAAATGACAATTGCCCCTCCTTTTCCTACTCCATCTATGCAACTTCTCTATTTTCTCCTCTGTTCATTTACTTACTCATGAAATTATTTATTTCTAATCTATTTAAGAGTAAATCAAATCAATAACTCAAGAGAAATTTGATCTGAACTCATTTTAGATCAAATAAAAAATGAATCTCAAGCAAAATTTCTAATCCATTTTAGTATGCAGCGACTTGAACCGAACCCAGAAACTCGTGCAACACTAATTCTCTCTTTGCTTCGTCGAAAGAGGAGCGGCAAACTCTATATGGCAACTTCCTTACTCTATCTAGCCGTTTTGTGTTAGAATTGAGCCGTACTCAAATACAAAGTGTAATATCTATAACAGTTGTTTGTATAATCTCTTTGCAATTTATGAAATTGGCAATTATATTACTATTGTGTCATAGTGATATATTATATGTGGTTTAATCTATATCATTGAGTGTGTCATCACCAATGGTAGAACTGTAGATTCTACGAGTCATATATAATGAGTCCCTGGTCATTTAAGCTTCATCAGAAGCGACCAGTATGAGGATAAATCTTTATGATCACGTTCTACTGATCATAGATGTCATTTGAGAAATGATATTGGATGACCCGACCTGAATATGCGACATAGATTCAGTCATGTAGATATTCAGTTGTTGTAGAGTGTCACTGTATTCTTAGACCAAGGAGTCTTTGTGATCGCTATGTAGTCAACATCCGAGATTTGACATATGCCTAACGTTATCTGTAACAGAGTATCCATAACGGCAATGATTGGCTCGGAGACGGGCTGCATGAGTGATACGAAAGACGGCTAAGGGATTTATCCCTCATGCTCCGGTATGGGAATAATATTCGTTTCGGCCACTTGATGAGAATGACTGAAAGAGAGCGCATGGCAATGCATATGACACAGGGTATCATTTTTCAGTCATCTCACATATCAAGAAACAATGATTGATTAAATAAGGGTGACGACTCTATACATTATGATCGATCAGGATATCTAACGATAAAAGGATAATGACATAGACGACATTAGGTTAAGTCGAATCAATCGATCTTCCTTCTCGTTGGGTAACCATAACGTCTTGCTAGAGGCCACTTATGATGGATATGTTGAAATAAGATTTCAAGCCTATCTGCCAACCGAGACATGAGCCTACAGGGTCACACACAAAAGTGGGAGTGGGTGAAAGGAGATAAATCGTAATGATCCAAGGACCGTGGTCATCGGCCACGGGTCCGTGGTGGAGCCATGGCTAGACCGTGGAAGGTGAAAGGATCACCGTGGCTAGGTTGACCACGGGACCATGTCAAAGCAATTGGCCACGGGCCCGTGGCCGAACCAAAGAATTGGTCACGGGCTGTGGCGCCCTAATTGGGGCCACGGTGTGGCTAAGACTAGCCACGACCCCGTCGTGGGGTCGGTGGCGAGTCGAAACGCTACAGTTTTACTGATCGTGGAGCCAAGCTTTACAGATCGTGGAACCGAATCCTAATCCCATTTAGGCGTCTTCTTATTCAGAGAGACGTTGACGTCTTTGAGCGAAATCAATTTTCTCCACACTTAGAGCTCACAAAGAGGAGAATCAGAATTCTAGCAGGTTTCATTTTTTAGTGCTTCGAAGCAAGGCGTGCCTGTGTGGATACCGGTAGAGGGTGGATAATGCCTTCAATTGGTGATTCGAGAATCAATCTGGTATAATTGTGAAATCCCCAGTAACGTTCTTTCTAGTAAATTGCATGATCTAGGAAATGAAATATGGTTATGGGTTTTGTTAATTATTGCTTCTGATGCGTGATTTGGACCTCAAAATTTCCAATAGTGGTATTAGAGCCTGGTTGGATGCTAGATTTAACGTTATTGTTTCGTATGTATGATTAGATCAACGTAGAAATAATTTTGTTGCATGTTTTTCTGATAAAAACGCATCTAGTAATTTTCTGGAAAACGGAGAAGACGATCGCCACGGGTCTGTGGCAGATGTCTGACCATGGGTGTGACCACTAGGTGGTCACGGGACACGGAGCGTGACTAGTAATGGCCACGACACCGTGTCCAACCCGTGGCGCGGGGCGTAGCCAGCAACTGGTCACAGGCCGCGGAGCATGATCACTTTGTGGCCATAGCCCTGTGACGCACCCCGTGGCGACCTCTTTGTTGAAAATTACATAATGTAGAGTTTCGATAAACCAATTTTATACCGGTCTGGTTTCGATAAATCGGGTCAATGTGAATTAGGCACCATAAAACCGGATATTTCATGGTTGATTGATAATATATTGATTGAGTGCATGAGTGTTTAAAATTGCTTGGTTTGGCACAAAATAAGAGCCCTAGACAGTTTAATTACTTTATTTGCGGTATGCTAACCGCTGGTATGGTTGTAATTAATTTTGCGGTTTGCGTAGCCGCTATTTTAATTCCGATATACGAACCGAGTATGCTTTGTAATTGGACAGAGCAAAAAGACGGTGAATCGGGAAGCGCCAAAGGCGAATGGTGAACCAATTTGAAAATTGGAGAAATCCAGGAGCCAATGGGAGTACCCTTTGGTTGAAGCAAGAAGAACTGGAGATAGACTCTAGTTTTAGTTCTTGTAGGACCACATAGGGTGACCAACCGGTTCTATTTGGAGAGAACTGGATTAAGAAAAAGGCTATTCTTTTGTGCAATTTATTTCATGGATATTAGATATGCATGCTAAGGTCATATGCTTTAGAAGCGTATGAATGGATGGTTTATTTATGTTTAGATTGCATGATAGATCATCACCGAACATGTAAAAATTAAAATTGGATTTTATACACCTTTGCATGTAATTTGGATTAATGAAACATCACTACATTGAATGTAGGTGATGGTTTCAAAAGGGATTATATTGAATACAATCAAGGAATAAAAACCACAACATCCTCACTAATAATCAAGTCATGTGACATACCACCCAAAATCTCAACACTTAGATTAGCTCACAGTCTTATGAATGGGTATGGCCTTAGTCTAGCATTGATGGGGATGCGGGCTAATCTTAGATGGTCAATTTTATGTGGGTGTCGTGGGCCATAGTCGAGCATTCACATAACTACTACGCCATAATTGACTTTGGTTGAGTTGACTGCAATCATAGTGGTGAGCCTTAGTCCAGCTCTGATCGAGCATGGGTGTCAAATAGGGTTTGTCGTGTACATTTATGTACATAGTCTAGCCATAAATTACATTGAATGTAATTGGATGGTATCCTACCTACACAGCCCGATTAGAGTGGTGGGCCCTCATCCAGCACCGATTGAGTTAATCAAGGATTCTAGTTGAGATTCTAAAGGACTTAGAATCAAGCAGTTGTGTTTTAATTCAAAGATCTTCAACATAAACTTAAACAGAATACTGATTAAATTTTCTTTTCGTGTAGATTAAATGGCTAACACACAAATACACAACAGCGGCTCATTGAGATCTTTGTTGGACAAGGACAAACTCAATGGAGTCAATTTCCTCGACTAGGAAAAAAATTTGAGGATAGTCCTCAAGTATGAGCGCATGGAGTATGTCGTTGACATTGCTCACCCCGTGGAACCAGTTGCAGGTTCAACTAGGGTTGCTCAAGTTGCATACTAAAAGCACTTGAGTGACTCTATAGAAGTTGTTTGCATTAGGTTGGGCTACATGAAGGGCGACTTCCAGAAGCAGTTCATGGAACTTTCTAACAATCCCTTTGAGATGATGTGTCATATTAAAGAGATGTTTAAAGAGAAAGCAAGGATCGAGAGGTACAACACCTTGAAGGATCTTCACGCCTGCAAAATGTCAGCAAGAGGTTCCGTGAGCCAACATGTCCTTAAGATGAAGGGATATCTTGAGCTCCTTACAAGACTAGGTCTTGGTGTAGGGCAAGAGATGGCTGCAAACATAGTACTGCAATCCCTTCCTCCTGCATATGACCAGTTCATTATGAACTATAGTATGCATGACATGGATAAGACCATTTCAGAGTTACACGGCATGCTAGTAATTGCTGAGAAGAGAATCAAGGACAAGCAGACCAAGGATGTTCTTATGGTCCAAAAGGGATCAACTTCAAGCAACATGGTGCAAGCAAGGGTGGTTCAAGTAAGAACAAGAACCCAGCTCACCTAGCAGGGAACATCCGAGCACCAATTGCTCCCAAACCTTCCAATACCCCTAAAGGCAAAGGGAAGGGTAAGGAGAAACATGATGCTTCTGAGACTTACTGTTTCTACTGTGGAAAAGTTGGGCATTGAAAACGGGATTGCAAGAAGTTCCAGAATGATCAAAAGAAGACTGGAGGGTCCACAGTTTCAGGTATTTACGTTATAGAAGTTAACCTTTCTACTTCAGATTTATGGGTATTATATACTGAAGCTGAATCTCACATTTGTACTAATGTGCAGGTTCAAGTAAGAACAAGACCCCAGCTCACCTAGCAGGGAAGATCCGAGCACCAATTGCTCCCAAACCTTCTAATGCCCCTAAAGGCAAAGGGAAGGGTAAGGAGAAACATGATGCTTCTGAGACTTACTGTTTCTACTGTGAAAAAGTTGGGCATTGAAAACGAGACTGCAAGAAGTTTCAGAATGATCAAAATAAGAGTGGAAGATTCACAACTTCAGGTATTTACGTTATAGAAGTTAACCTTTCTACTTCAGAAACAGTGATTGATAAATTAGGATGACCGTTCTATGCCTATTGATCAATCTGGATATCGGTTTGATAAAAGGACAGTGACATGTACGATAACAGGTTAAGTCGAATAATCGATAATCACGAATATTGGATAATCATAATGTCTTGCTAGAGGCCACTTATAATGGAAAGGGTAAAATGGTAATTTTACCTGTCTGCCAATTATTCGTGAGCCTAGAGGAACACACGCATTAAGCACAATACATGACAATAATTATGGATGAGAGTTGAGAACAATTCAGTAGTTTTCTTGCCTAAGGTTTTAACCATACGGTTGAAGAAATCAATTCGAGGAAATTGAGCCGTTTTGACTAAACCGAAATTAGAACTCAAGTTAATGGGTTTAATTTGGGTTTTAGTTAAATGGGCTTAAAGCCCATTTAGGGTTTAAGATAAGAGAGGGGTTAAATGCAAATAAGAAGGATTAAAAGGATGGATAATGCAATTTTTATTTTGAAATTCAATTTAATTTCAAATTAAAAATCACATAATCCATTATTAACTTATCCTTTTGATTTTTTCAGAAACTAACTCCCACTCTCTCTCCCTCACCTTGCCGAAATCTCTCCCCTCTCTACCTCCATTATTGCTCAAGTTTTCTTTTGAATTTTCTAGCAAAAATTAGAGAGAAACACCATTTCGGTTGTGTACTTGTGTGGACTTGATAGAGAGGACACTACGCTTGTGTTCTTGTCGATTTCAATAGGTAAATATCAGATTTTAATAATGTTCATAACATGTTCAAATAGCATTAAGATCAAGTTTTTATCGATCACCACGGTTACATATTGTCCGCTGCATGATTTTCAATCTTTGAAACCCGTGGTGATCTCTTTCAGTGGTATCAGAGCATGGATTTTATGTTTATTTGTATATGTTTAAATCTGATTTTTTTTATGTTTACATGTGTTCTTCATCATTAGCATGCATGTAAATCAAAAAAAATTTCAGATTTGATTAATTTTGGAAATTCGAAAATTAATTATTTTTTTGGGTTTTTCGGGGTTAGCCATGGCCGACCAGGTCGAGTCCCGTGGTGGACCGTGGAATACCCTAGGGCAGACCATGGTCACCACCATGGGCCGACGAGGGTCGCCTACGGGCGACCATGGTCGCTGCCGCGGGCGACACGGTCTGCCCTTGCGGGCGACCATGGCAGCCCGTGAGGGCCACCATGGTTGCCTCGCGGGCGACCATGGCTGCCCTCGCGGGCTACCATGGTTGTTCCCGTGGCCGACCACGGTCAGCCCCGCGGGCGACCTCGGCAGCCCTCACGGGCCACCGTGGTTGCCTCCGCGGGCGACCTTCGGTTGAGCCGGTTCGGCTCGACCAGATTCGTGCGAACCGGTTGGTTCGCAAGGATATTTGGAAACCCAAATAAAAATTTAATTTTCAGATTTGGTTCGGTTTCGATAAACCAGCGAGAACCGGTCAAAAATTCAATTAATCAATTAAACCGTCCGGTTTCGATAAACCGGAATTTTTCCACACTTAAGAAAGATAAAATTTGGAAAAATTATTTGTTTGATCAGCATGTTGTTTGATAACATGATCTTTGATAACATGATGTTTTCCACATGTTGCTAGCTAAGCCCATTAGATTTGCATTTTAATTTCGGTTTTGCAACCTGCGTGTTGCTTAATTTTGAGTTGTAGTAAATACGGTCTGCGTGTCGTGATTTGTATTTTATTTAATTTATTTTAATATGTAATCACGAAGACCGACACAAGAATCAAGTCAAGAAGGAGACTCGGATTGGAGGAGGCTCGAAGCTAGTGGGAGTCCAAAAGAATGGAGCAAGTTTGGATCTTGAAGACCTTGTCTTTAGGATCGGTTTTGCTAGATTCTTAGGACCTTTAGATGGGCTTAGCTATGCATATTTTATTGTTACATTTGTATATTTGAATGTATGAATGTATGATAGTTTAAATATACAAGTTTATGTATGATTTGCTATCACCCACATGCAAAGATTAAAATCGGAATTTAATCAGACTCGCATGTAACCTGCTAAGGGATCATCTTTGCATGAATTTGCAATTGATGATTCCAGATTAAGATTGTATCGATATACAATCAGACTCTTATAATTCACTTAAACGCAAATAATTACAAGTCAAGCGTGATACCATCCAAGTTTGGGCACTTAAATGGGCTTTGACCCTATGGATGTCGGTACGCCTCCGCGTAACATTCATAGAGAAGAAGTCTGGATGAGATGGGTAGTTCTGTGTGGGTGCGTGCGCCTCCGCGTAGTAGTCACATTAGTTCTATCCATAGTTCAAGCTTGGTAGACTTGTCTACGATTGTCAGCTAGGGCTGACCTAGGGTATCAGTATAGGGTATGCCACGTACTAACAAGTACAGACCCTAGCCAGGAACTACATGGTCTTGTAGATGGATTTACTCCTACCTTGATGCACTCAATTGGAGCAGTGAGCCTCCGTTCACTTCAATTGAGAGTATGATGGGATCCTGGTTCAGATTCTAAAGTTAGAATCAGAAAGTGTTTTATAATTAAATCTCCAACTTCAATTTTAATTAATACTAATTAAAAGTTGTTTACTGTGTAGATATAATATGGCAAACACGAATCACTCTGGTAGCTCGCTTAGGTCACTAATCGAGAATGATAAGCTTAACGGCGTAAACTTTCTCGATTGGGACCGGAATTTGAGACTCGTTCTCAAGCATGAACGTAAGGATTATATCCTTACCTAGGAACAAGCACCTACTGAACCAGCGCTGAACGCCTCAAGGGCGCTAAGGAATACCTACCAGAAATTCCTTAGCGACCGGATTGACGTGCAGTGCATCATGATGGGCAGTATGGTGCCGGACTTGCAGCAACAGTTCTTGGACATTTCCGACGATCCCAAAGCCTGTATGGCTGAGATCGAGAAAATGTTCAAAGAGAAAGCGCGTGTCAAAAGATACGACACTTTCGTTGAGCTGATGTCTTGCAAGCTAAAGGCTGGAGCTCCTGTCAGTCCTCATGTCCTTAAGATGAAACGTCTTTTGGAACATTTGACCAAGCTAGGTCATCCTGTGGACAAGGAAATGTCTGCAGACTTTGTGCTGCATTCACTTCCAGAAGCATATCGGGAATTCGTTGGAAATTACAATATGCATGACATGAACAAAACCGTGTCAGAGCTTCATGGTATGCTTGTGACTGCTGAAAAGAATCTCAAGAGGAAAACCAAGGAGGTTCTTATGGTCAACAAGCAAGTGAGCTTCAAGAAAGCCAGCCTGGGGAAGGGTAAGGCTCCTATGCACCTAGCAGGGAAGATTCGACAACCTAAGGGTCCAGCAGCTCCAAAGGCTGTTGAGAATCCTAAGAAGGATGCCGTCTGCTTCTATTGCTAAGGACTGGGGCACTGGAAGAAGGATTGCAAGAAACACAAGTTGTTTCTTAAGAAGAGTGGAGCTTCCACGTCTTCAGGATCAGGTATATTTGTTATTGAGCTCAATCTCAGTTTATCTACTTCAGATTCTTGGGTACTTGATACCGGTGTAGAATCTCACATTTGTGTTAATGTGCAGGCTCTGGGAAGTAGAAGAGAAGTGAGCAAGGGCGAGGCGGACCTACGAGTTGGCGATGGCAATCAAGTCTCGACAACTGCTGTAGGAGATATTAGTCTCAGTTTGCCCAGTGGGCTAGTTTTATTTTTAAGTGATGTTCATTGTGTACTTGCGTTTCGTAGAAATATTATTTCAATTTCCTTGCTCGACAAGGAATGATATCATTTTACAATTGATAATGGAGTTTTTAGTATTTTCAAGAAAAACATGTTTTATTGCAATGCTTCATTAGTTGGTTTATTATATATTCTTAATGTTCAAAACACTCACACTAGCTCGGTTTATAATATCAGTAACAAAAGGGTTAAATCCGATGATTTAAACCAGATTGTGATATGGCACTGCCGCTTAGGCCATATTGGCCAGAAACGCATCTCAACACTTCACAAGTGTGGGCTTCTAAGTCCGTTTGAATTCACTTCAATTGAGAGATGCGAGTCATGCCTTATGGGCAAAATGACAAAAGCACCTTTTGCCGGTTTAGGTGAAAGGGCGAGTGACATACTAGGTCTCATACATTCCGATGTTTGTGGGCCCATGAGCACTCAGGCCAGAAGAAGTTTTCACTACTTCGTTACATTCACTGATGACTTCAGTAGATATGGATATGTTTATCTTATGAGACATAAGTCGGAAACCTTTGACAAGTTCAAAGAGTTCCAGAACGAAGCACAGAACCAGCTTGGTAAAAGTATAAAGGCGCTTCGATCTGACCGAGGCGGTGAGTACTTAGACCAAGATTTTCACAGTCATTTAAAGGAGTGTGGGATCATCTCTGAATTGACTCCGCCTGGAACACCTCAGATGAATGGTGTATCCGAACGGAGAAATCGGACCTTGCTTGACATGGTTCGATCAATGATGAGTCAGGCTGATCTTCCTATCTCCTTCTAGGGCTATGCCCAAGAAACGGCCGCATTCATATTGAATCGGGCTCCTACAAAGGCATTGGAAAGCACTCCATACGAAGTGTGGAACGGGAAGAAACCCTTATTAGCTTTCCTTAAGATTTGGGGATGTGAAGCTTACGTCAAGCGTTTGCTAGGCGATAAGCTTGAACCCAAATCAGACAAATGTGTCTTTGTGGGGTACCCTAAAGAAACAAAAGTGTACTATTTCTACAAACCCAGCGAGAACAAAGTTTTTGTTGCTCGAGGAGGGGTATTTTTGGAAAAGGAATTTATTTCCAAAAGAGCTAGTGGGAGTGCCATGCATCTTGAAGAAATTCAAGAAGATGCGGAGCAACCCACTACGCCGAATGTAGAAATACAGGAGCCAGAAGAGGTCATTGATCAAGAACCAATCCCTACACCCATTCCAGATGGTCCACGGAGGTCTGAGAGATCTCGTCAAGCTCCTATCAGATATGGCTTCCTAGCCACTGAAGGAAATGACTTGATGTTGGTGGATCAGGATGATCCAGAAACCTACAGACAAGCTTTGGCCAGTCCAGACTCCGAAAAATGGCAGAACGCCATGAATGAGGAAATGAAATCCATGTCAGATAACCAAGTCTGGAACTTGGTGGATCAGACCCTGGGATAAAACTCATCGGTTGTAAATGGGTCTATAAAATTAAGACCGACATGGATGGAAAACCTCAGACTGGTTGCGAAAGGTTATCGCCAAATCGAAGGTATCGATTATGATGAGACTTTTTCACCGGTGGCTATGGTCAAATCTATCCGGATCATTCTAGCCATAGCAGCATACTATGACTATGAGATATGGCAGATGGACATCAAAACCGCCTTCCTTAACGGGAACTTAAAAGAGGATGTGTATATGACACAGCCCGAGGGTTTTGTTGATCTAGAGAATCCCGGAAAGATTTGTAAGCTACTTAGATCCATTTATGGATTAAAACAAGCTTCACGGAGTTGGAACGTTCGTTTTGATGAAGCCGTAAGGGAATTCGATTTTATCAAAAACGAAAGTGAGCCTTGCGTATATAAGAAAGCGAGTGGGAGTAAAATAGTATTCCTAGTGCTATATGTCGATGACATACTGATCATCGGGAATGACATCCCAACCCTGCTTGAAGTTAAAGTTTGGTTAGGGAAATGCTTCTCGATGAAGGACTTAGGTGATGTTGCTTTCATTTTGGGCATCAAGATCTACAGAAATCGACCCAAGAGAATATTGGGCCGAAGTCAGAGCACTTACATAGATAAGGTGTTGAGAAGATTCTCAATGCATGATTCTAAGAAGGGATACTTACCCATGCGACATGGCATTAAGCTTAGCAAACAACAGACTCCTAAGACTCCTGATGAGCTAAGCAGAATGAGTAAGATCCCATATGCTTCGGCTGTGGGATCCATCATGTATGCTATGATTTGCACGAGACCAGACGTCTCGTTCGCGTTAAGCTGTACCAGCAGATATCAATCTAACCCAGGCCAGGAGCACTGGACTGCTGTCAAGAGTATCCTAAAGTATCTAAGGAGCACTAAAGACGCATTCCTAGTGTATGGTGGGAAGGATGGAGAACTAGCAGTCACAGGATATGTTGATGCTAGCTTTCAGACAGATCCTGATGATTTCAAATCACAAGCAGGATTTGTATTCGTGTTAAATGGCGGAGCATTCAGCTGGAAGAGCTTCAAGGAAGGCACAACTGCCGATTCTACAACAGAGGCTGAGTACATAGCTGCAGTAGAAGCAGCTAAGGAAGCCGTATGGGTTAGAAGCTTTCTAACTGGATTAGATGTAATGCCGCGAGCATCTGATCCGGTAAGCTTGTTGTGTGACAACACTGGGGCCATAGCATTAGCTCAAGAGCCCAGATTCCACAACAGAACTAAACACATACAGAGGAAGTATCACATTATCAGAGAGTATATTGATAACGGTGATGTGGAGATGGCTTATGTACCGACTGATGACAATGTTGCTGATCCCCTGACAAAGGCCTTACCGCAGCCTAAGCATGAGGCGCACGTGAAGTCTATCGGGGTAGATTGGAACTTAGGTTGGAACTAGGGGCAAGTGGGAGATTGTTAGGTTTGTGCCCTAGTCCAAAATAATTCCTCAATCTATATTGTAACGGACATCATTATTCTACATAATAAAAGTCATAATATTACTAACGTGTTGTAGTAATATATCTAATGTGATTTGATCTATGTCATAATGTGTGTAATCACTTATAGTAGAACTATAGATCAGAAAGAGTTGCATTCGATAGAGTCCCTGATGAGCTAAGCTTCTTCTGAAGCGATCAGTATGAGACTAACTCCTTGTGATCACGCTCTACTGATCATGGCAAAGATGTGCCGGAGTTATATCATAGATATCATCAGGTCGATGATATCGGACAACCCAATTGTGAGTATGCTACATAGATCCAGTCATGAGATACTCACATATCGTAACTTGTCATTATATCCTAAGACCAAGGAGTCTTTGTGTACACTATGTAACAAATACCTAAGTTTGACCTAGTCTAATGTTATCTGTAAAAGGGTAGCTATAACGGCTTCGATTGGCTTTGGCATTTATTGCACTAGTGAACTCGAAAGGCGTCTGAGGGATTTATCACTCATACTTCGGTATGAGAAAGATATCCGTTTAGGCCACTTGATGAGTATGACTGAAGAAATAGCATGGCCATGCAGGTGATACCTTAGTATCAGTTTTCAATCATCTCAGGTATCAAGAAACAGTGATTGATAAATTAGGATGACCGTTCTATGCCTATTGATCAATCTGGATATCGGTTTGATAAAAGGACAGTGACATGTACGATAACAGGTTAAGTTGAATAATCGATAATCATGAATATTGGATAATCATAATGTCTTGCTAGAGGCCACTTATGATGGAAAGGGTAAAATGGTAATTTTACCAGTCTGCCAATTATTCGTGAGCCTAGAGGGTCACACGCATTAAGCACAATACATGACAATAATTATGGATGAGAGTTGAGAACAATTCGGTAGTTTTCTGGCCTAAGGTTTTAACCAGACGGTTGAAGAAATCAATTCGAGGAAATTGAGCCGTTTTGACTAAACCGAAATTAGAACTCAAGTTAATGGGTTTAATTTGGGTTTTAGTTAAATGGGCTTAAAGCCCATTTAGGGTTTAAGATAAGAGAGGGGTTAAATGCAAATAAGAAGGATTAAAAGGATGGATAGTGCAATTTTTATTTTGAAATTCAATTTAATTTCAAATTAAAAATCACATAATCCATTATTAACTTATCCTTTTGATTTTTTTCAGCAACTAACTCCCACTCTCTCTCCCTCACCTTGCCGAAATCTCTCCCCTCTCTACTTCCATTATTGCTCAAGTTTTCTTTTGAATTTTCTAGCAAAAATTAGAGAGAAAAACCATTTCGGTTGTGTGCTTGTGTGGACTTGATAGAGAGGACACTACGCTTGTGTTCTTGTCGTTTTCAAGAGGTAAATATCATATTTTAATAATGTTCATAACATGTTCAAATAGCATTAAGATCAAGTTTTTATCAATCACCACGGTTACATATTGTCCGCTGCATGATTTTCAATCTTTGGAACCCATGGTGATCTCTTTCAGGAATCAGTGTTGCTACAACTACTGTAGGCTCCATTAGGTTTTCTTTGTCCAGTGGTCTTGTACTACTACTTCATAATGTTTATTTCGATTTCATTATTAGATAAGGACAGATTTGATTTTTCCATTGATAATGGAGTTTTTAAATTCTATAGAAATAATATTTATTATGGAAGTGGTACATTAGTTAGAGGTTTATATGTGCTTGAGATTGAGAACTCTAATGAACGCTTAGTTTATAATAATAATAAAAGGATTAAATCTCATGATTTAAACCAAAATCTTATCTGGCATTGCCGTTTATGGCACATAAACGAGAGTCGCATATCAACGCTTCAAAAGTGTGGATTCTTAGGTTCGTTCGAACTCATTCGATTGATAGATGCGAAACCTGTTTAATGAGCAAGATGACAAAAACGCCTTTCATCGGAAGAGGTGAAAGGGCGAGTGACCTATTGGGTTTACTATATTCCGATGTATGTGGACCCATGAGTACACAAGCTAGAAGGGGGTTCTCATACTTTATATCATTTACTGATGATTTCAGTAGATATGGTTATGTTTACTTAATGAGACATAAATCCGAAGCTTTTGACAAGTTTAAAGAGTTTAGGAATAAAGTACATAACCAACTGGGGAAGAGTATTAAAGCACTTTGATCAGACCGAGGTGGAGAATACTTAACCGAAGAGTTTCTTGATCATTTGAAGGGTTGTGGAATCGTCTTTGAAGGGACTCCACCCGGAACACCACAATTAAATGGTGTATCTGAACGAGAAATCGAACCTTGTTAGACATGGTCTAATCCATCGCGAGTAACACCGATCTCCCAATCTCTTTCTGGGGTTATGCTCTAGAAACAGTCGCGTTCATTTTGAACAGGGCTCCGACAAAAGCAGTGGAAGGGACACCATATAAACTATGGCATAAGAAGGATCCCATGATGTCATTCCTCAAGATTTGGGGCTGTGAAGCTTATGTCAAGCGTATGCTTGCCGATAAACTCAAAACCAGATCTGATAAATGCATTTTTGTAGGGTATTACAAAGAGAGAAAGGGATACTACTTCTACAAACGTAGCGAGAATAAAGTTTTTTTTGCTCGACGTGGGGTATTTCTGGAAAGAGAGTTCATTTCCAAAACAGACAGTAGGAGTACTGTACATCTTGAAGAAATTCGGGATGATGCATTACAACTTGAAACAATTCAGGAACCTAATACTGACGATGTAGAAGTAATGGAGCTTGAGCTGGCTGTAGAGATAGAACTAACTCTTGCACATACTCCGAAAGGTTCAAGGCGATCCGAAAGATTAAGTCTTCCACCTATAAGATATGGTTTTATCGTAACTGAAGGTGGTGATTTGGAAGTTGTGGATACGAATGATCCAGCAACCTTTCAGGAAGCCGTGGTCGGGCCTAAATCTAAGAAATGGCTGGGAGCCATGAGGGAGGAGATGCAATCCATGTTAGATAACCAAGTATGGAGCTTGGTTGATCCAACCCCTGGTGTAAAAACCATTGGTTGCAAATGGATATTCAAGGTGAAGACCGACATGAATGGCAAACCTCAAACATATAAAGCGCGTCTGGTCGCAAAAGGTTACCTTCAGATTCAAGGAATTGATTATGACGAGACTTTTTCTCTGGTAGCGATGGTCAAGTCTATCCGCATTCTTCTGGCAAAAACTGCTTATCACGAATACGAGATATGATAGATGGATGTCAAAACCGCTTTCCTTAATGGAAATCTCACTAAGAATGTGTACATAACTCAGCCTGAGTGTTTTATCGATTCGAAGAATGAAGGAAATATATGCAAACTTAAGAGATCCATTTATGGATTGAAGCATGCATCTCAGAGTTGGAATTTTTGTTTTGATGAAGCTATTCAGGAATTTGGCTTTATCAAGAATGAATATGAGTCTTGCGTATACAAGAAGGCGAATGGAAGTAAGATTGTCTTCCTGGTGCTATATGTCAATGACATTTTACTCATTAGAAACAACATCCAAACCTTGCAAAAAACAAAAGCTTGGTTGGGAAAGTGTTTTGCAATGAAAAACTTAGGCGACGCTGCTTATATCTTGGGGATCAAGATATATAGAGATCGAAACAAGAGAATCTTGGGCCTCAGTCAAAGCACCTATGTGGACAAGGTGTTGAGAAGGTTCTCAATGCTTGATTCCAATAAAGAATTCTTACCCATGCGTCATGGCATCAAGCTCAGCAAGACTTAGAGTCCTAAGACACTTGGTGAGCTAAGCCGCATGAAAGGGATCTCATATACTTCGGCTATAAAATCTATCATGTACGCGAGGTTATGCATGAGACCGAACGTCTCGTTCGCTCTTAGTTGTACCAGTCATTTTCAATCTAACCCCGATGAGGAACACTGGATTGCGGTCAAGGCTTTCCTCAAATATTTGAGGAGAACCAATGATGCATTCCTAGTGTATGGGGGGGTATAGATGAGGAATTAGTCGTCAAGGGGTATGTTGACGCTAGCTTCCAAACGGATCCTGATGATTTTAAGAGTCAATCAGGCTATGTGTTTGTATTGAATGAAGGTGCCTTCAGCTGGAAAAGCAGCAAGCAAGACATAGATTCAGTCATGTAGATATTCAGTTGTCGTGGGGTGTAATTGTATCCTTAGACCAAGGAGTCTTTGTGATCGTTATGTAGTCAACATTTGAGATTTGACATACGCCTAACATTATCTGTAACAGGGTAGCTATAACGGCTATGATTGGCTCGGGGATGGGCTGCATGAGTGATACGAAAGACGGCTAAAGGATTTATCCCTCATACTGTGGTATGGGAATGATATCCGTTTAGGCCACTTGATGAAAATGAATGAAAGAAAGCGCATGGCCATGCATATGATATGGGGTATAATTTTTTAGTCATCTCACATATCAAGGAACAGTGATTGATTAAATAAGGGTGACGACTCTATGTCTTATGATCAATCAGGATATCTAGTGATAAAAGGATAATGACATAGATGACATCAGGTTAAGTCGAATCAATCGGTCTTCATTCTCGTTGGGTAATCATAACGTCTTGCTAGAGGCCACTTATGATGGATAGGTTTAAATGAGATTTCAAGCCTATCTGCCAACCGAGACATGAGCCTACAAGGTCATACACAAAAGGCACGACCCGAAGCTAGTGGGAGTGTATGGGTCAAAGGAGTTAAATCGCAAAGAGTCAAGGACCGTGGTCATTGGCCACAGGTCTGTGGTGAAGCCATGGCTAGGCCATGGCGGGTGAAAGAATCAACGTGGCTAGGTTGACCACGGGACCGTGTCCAAACTATTTGCCACGGGCCCGTGGCCGAACCAAGGAATTGGCCACGGGCTGTGGCGCCCTAATTGGGGCCACGGCCCCATGGTTGGGTCTGTAGCGAGTCGAAATGCTACAGTTTCACTGATCGTGGAGCCAAGCTTTACGGATCGTGGAACCGAATCCTAATCCCATTTAGGCGTCTTCTCATTCAAAGAGACATTGACTTCTTTGAGCGAAATCAGTATTTTCCATACTCAGAGCTCATAGAGAGGAGAATCAGAATTCTAGCAGGTTTCATTCTTCAGTGCTTCGAAGTAAGGCGTGCCTGTGTGGATATCGGTAGAGGGCGGGTAACGCCTTCAATTGGTGATTCGATAATCAGTCTGGTATAATTTTGAAATCCCGAGTAACGTTCTTTCTAGTAAATTGCATGATATAGGAAAGGAATTATGGTTATGAGTTTTGTTAATTATTGCTTCTGCTGCGTGACTTGGACCTCTCGGCTCACGACCCTTTCTAGCAACCCATTTAATTGACCCATTAAGTATAATTAAATGGTTTAGCTAGACCAACACAATCCTCTTTAACCGATTTCCTCAACCATCTAGTTTAAAACCTAGGCCTAAAATCACTTAATTCGTTTCGGTTTAACTAAAATGAAAGGAGAATTCTCTCGATTCAAAGTCCTTTTGCTATATACATTACTTAAAGTGTATGACCCTCTAAGCTCACGACCCGTTGGTAGACTGGCAAAATTACGATTTTGCCCTTTCCATCATAAGTGGCCTCTAGTAAGACATTATGATTACCCAAAGCCCATAATTATCGATGATTCGATTTAACCTCTTATCGTCTATGTCATTATCCTTTTATCACCCGATATCTTGATTAATTATAAGGCATAGAACCGTCATCCTTATTTAATCAATCACTGTTTTTCAATATCTGAGATGACTGAAAACTAATACTATCTGAGTGCTCTTCCTCATGCTCGGATTCTTCTTCATCGACCTCCCCGGATATTTCTTCATTCACCTCTACCCTTGTCTCATTCTTCCTTTGATCCACGTGTATTTCTTCATTCACCTCCACTCCTTAAAGTGGTCGCCTTCACATGATCCTTTCCATGAGGCTTTGGAATATTCGTGTTGCTTGGAAGTGATTCCATCGGTCTAGGTGTGCGTTCCTTGCTTGAGTCTTATATTTCAATATTCCTCAACCCTTGTCTCAACTCTTCATTAATTGCCGTTTGAGACTTCATGAAACCCGTAAGTACATCCTTCAACGAATCCTCTCCATGGGACGTGGAGGCTTGACTAAATTGACCTCTTTCATTCATTGGAGGTCTACCTCCATCCCCATAATTGCCTCTACCATTTTTGTTCGGATCATTGTAGTTTTCTCCTCGATTATTTTGTTGGAAAACGAAGGATCTCATTCATGCGCAGCGAAAGCAAATAACAAAATTAACCCCTTTCCCAAGCAAGGATCTACTATTTTTTTCGAACTTAAAAACGTGGTCAAACGCCATTGAAAGAAAAATTCTCTTTATTGGAAATTAAGAGAATATTTTGAGATATTGGATCTTTCTCCTCAAGAAAGAAATTCGTAATTATTTCTTTCCCTTTTTCATTTTAGGTTTCGATTTTCCCTGAACCTATAAATACGTAGTTTCCATAGAGACGAGATACCAGAACGAAAACCTACCTGAATTCTCTCTATCTCTCTCTAGTTCTTCTTCCTCGATTACTCCCTGCAGCTCGGTTAGAGTTTAATCTCGTTCGTCGTTGTAAACTGGAAGCAAGTTGTCCATACGGGGCAATAATCATCATAAGAAAAGCGATCTAACCGTGCCTCAACAGAATCCTTCATATCCCAAATATCAGGTCAAGTAAATTGTACTTGTACAAGGATATTCAATAATAATAAAGAATTATTTTCATGATCGCCTTCTTCTTCTTCTTCCTCTTCTTCTTCTTCTTCTTCTTCTTCTACGAGGTTATTCAATAATAATAAAGAATTATTTTCATGGTCGCCTTCTTCTTCTTCTTCTTCTTCTTCTTCTTCTTCTTCTTCTTCTTCTTCTTCTTCTTCAATTGCTTTGATTATTACATATTTGAATGTATGGTTAAATTAGTCGATTTGTGTTTATGGACTAACCCCGTTTCTAACAATTTAAACCTTAAATATTATTAAGGCTATAAATATAAAGGCACTTTGGTCATATTTAAAATTTAAAGATAAAAAAATAACGAAGTAAGAAACAGAATGAAAATAAGTTATTTTGATGAGCTGACAAAATAATAAAATTGATTGGGTGTACGTACGTACAACTATACCTTATCTTATTTTTAAAAATAATTTTTTTATGCTTACTGAAGGCGCAAGTCCCGTTTATTTAATTAGGGATATGCAAGAGCTATAAATTGAGTACAAGTAAATATTTGTTTGTAGTTCTAATTGCACAAGTCGAAAGGGAGTCGAGTTTTGACCCGCACAAGACGTGCCTTCACTTTCACACCCAAGAATATCCTATTAAACCCATACTCAAGGCCTAATACATTAAGAAATAAATAGAAAGTTATTTTGATCACTTTTAAAACTTGAGTATTTTCCTCTTATATAAATATATAGATTTGATATATGATTTTGTTTGATTTTAATTTTTGGCTCAATGTTTCCAGTCATTGCCTCAAAACCTAGGAGTGGAGTTTTATGTGGATACCTATTTGAGTCATAAAAAGAAACTCAAATATTCTTGTGTCGATTACGTGGACGCCATAATTGAAGGGTAAAGCATGCCGTCTTGTTTTCATATCCATCATTCGATTCTCATCAAGCATTAGTATGCACGTAAAACATGAATATCGCTTGTAAGGCAATCATATTAAGAATAAAAGAAGCCACACACAACTCAACTACACATCCAACCTACATCAACCCTCAATCCCTCTTCCCTTTTATCATAATTCGTATTCCTCTTCCTAATATTTGATTTGAGATCTCTATGACGCCGCCGGCACATTGAAGTGGAACAGCCATGATATCACAAATGCAAACACCATACAGCCCAGCAGAAAGTTCAGGAACCGATGACCATGCAATATGCTTCGGGTTTCTGATGCTGGTACCGAAGCTAAGACTGCGGTGGAGCTATTGTTGTCGTTCGAAGACTGCTCTGCGGTCTCAACAACCTCTGTAGCACCAGCCACATTGCGAGCAAGTGAGTGGCATATCTCACATGTCCTGAAAATCAAAACTCCATAATAAGTATAACAGACAACACTCAAAACTAGAACATCCATATTCTTAAAAGGGATAAAGTACAAATCATGAAATCTTAGGCATTATGAAAGCACCGAAGAGGAATTCTACGATAAGCACTGCAAGATTAAAAATAAGCTAGTTTGCATATGTCTATTTCTTTTGCGTAGCACTAAGCAAAATTTGCGATCATAACAGCTATGCATATGATAGTAAAGTAAAAGCAAGCAAAAGAGGGATTTGCAAATATGGAAATAACGTAAAGCACTAAAACGAGTCTCCATCAAAAAGATATTCGCTTGTACATTTCCAGCTGAGCTATTCTTTACCTTTCGGTAACAGCATTCCTATTAAGCAAAAGGAGGTAACGACATCTGTATGTCACTCAAGATTTACGTGATTCATCATCTTTTCTTTACGGTCCTAAACCTAACAGACTTGGATCACAAAGGAATGTATTTGACTTGTACAGATGAAATCGAATATTTACTCTTCAACCAAATGCTCACCGTCAGCATCCTAAATGAAACTATTTATGCAATCACGCTTCACCCATGGTGATCATTACCATATGCTTACAAATTACCCAATCCATAATGACGGTGGAAACTCATAATGTTAAATTCCAGCATGGATTCAGGTACCTATTCCACACAGACAGAATTGCCAAAAGATCCTAAAGCAAATAACAATGACAGTTGAATAGCAGCTATTCCATATCTGTGGATATCTAAAACATCATATATGAATATGAAATGTGAATCTCCTTCCAGGGAATTAACAAAATACTAATTGAGTAGTAGATCACCAAGAGGTCAAATCCCAGCTTTCACAAAAGATGAATGGAATGGGAAAGTAGGCAGAGAGATTCCTAAACACTTTTTCTTCTGCGCAGAAGAGAAACAATGAATCTAGGGGGTACTTGGACACATCCACAGGACTACCCAATGCTGCTTTACTCTTGAGCTTTACTTTACAAGCCTATCTTCTTTAACTTTCCTATCTTTTGGTTCACTTCACAAATTCATTAACTTGTACTGTAATGCAACATTAAAACCAGATTATGAAAGAGTATTTTTCATCATAAAAAGAGAGAAATGTACTCACTTGTTGCCCTTAATCTTGAACCAGGTGTCAGCACAATGCTTGTGAGCAGCAGCCAAATCATGTTTGCAAGAACAGCCCAATTCAATGGGCAATCCAGATTCGTGACTGTTGCTCTCCAAACCCAGATGACAGATTCTACAATCTCTCTCCACTTTACCAAATTGCACCTTATTTTCACTCACCACCACCTCTAACTCCACCGAACAATCTGAAACTCTTCGAGAATCCGAACCGTTCCCCAAATCGGCATCGGAAGTGGTGGAATAGAAGTGGGAGTAGCAGGACTCCTCGTCGGCGTCGGAGAAACAGACGCTACCTTCTTCATTCCCACCGCCTTGCTCCACTGCTGACATTTTCGAACAACCACTAGCTCAAACTCCAATTAGAGGATCGTAAATCCGAGCCGCGAGTGAGAAATTGGATTTAAAGAAGTGGGTATTGGGTATTTGATTAGGATTTAAACAAATAAAAAGATTCAAAGAAGCCGGCAAGAAAAAAAGTGAAACAAAAGCTGGTAAAGTTGGAAGCTTGGTGCTGAGAGGTTAAAAATGCAGAGATGAGAGTGAGAGAGGGCATCAAGCAGAAGCCATGGTGGTCTTTTGTTTAGAAGAAGACTGTCAGATGCTTGGACTCAGAACAACACTCTGCAAAGAGGAACAGAAACGTGCACTGTGTGTCCGCATAGGAAACTCTCAGTGAAAATATATTCACGAGTTGTTGGATAAATCATGAATCCGTGTCTTCCTCAGATAATATACGTATGATGATACTAAGATTGTGATTCTGTAAATCATGCGGAACATCACACGGTTATGATTACCGCCACATCTACTCCTCACCTCTTGCTCTTATATAATGAGTTTCCCTCAGATTGCATACAAATTAAGGATAATTCTGCATACAATTAAATACATTTTTGCACCTGACTACTTTTAAAAAAGAACATCTTGTCAATTCACCTACATTTATATGTTCACATAAGTATACGAATATAATGGTCTTTCAACTTCCTAAAAATTCATGAACTCCCGGTCGCACATGTTTATTAGGGATGAAGCCACCAATTTGTTTAAAACAGTATAAAATTATATATTTAGGTGAGCTAAAAAAAAAAGAAAATTGAGTACACTGACGTGAAAAATGTGTTTGATTAAGTGTACTCAACTACAATTATCCTTGAAAATTAAAAGAAAAAATGACAATTTAATTCACTACTATAGTGTTTTTATGGAGACGAAAAAAATTTGACATGTAAAAAAAGTATGGAGTATTGCCTGAGAGGACAAACAAATATTCTTCACGAATCGGGAAAACCTAGCCAAAGCGAGTTGGGCCGGTTCAATTTAAAAAAAAAAAGCTGAATTTGACTTGCTGGACCAGCACCTCCATGGCTCAACCCAGTTTTGTCAAAAAGGTTGAAATGGGTGAGAAAACGTGTCATGGCGCCGGAGAACACATCGGTGACGGAAGCTGGCCAGGTCGAGACAACCATAAAGGTTTGACCACCACTTCAACAGCTCTATAGCTCTAGTCAGCTGGAAAACAACCGAAAAAGAATAAAAAAAACTTCAAATCTTTATCTCTTCCTCGCTAAGCTGCTTGATATTATCATTTTGTTCACAGAACAATTTTTTTGCCACCCTAACTTTATTTTCCCATTTTTGTTATCACTACTAACTTTTACAATTAAAATCATATACGATGATAATTACATCTCAAGTTTTCATTAAATTTATACTTATGTCTCGGGGTAAGTGATTTTGATGTAGGACGATATGAATTAGGACTCTTAATTATATTAGATTTTGGATAGTTTATTAAATTAGATTTCCTAATTCTAGTTAGTTTGGATTGATTAGTTCTATTGGTTTAGGTTTCCTTGTTTGAGTTAGTTTTGGAGAATTAGTCATATATAAGTCTTAGCTTGTGTAGAGATTATTATCATTATCATTATTATAAACTTGAGTATTTTGGATTAATTCCGTTTTCTCCCTAAAGTTAGGGTTTTATTCTTACTTCGTTTCGAAATACCCTTCTGCTGCACCAAAGTGGTATCAGAGCCCGAATTTGACTGGGCATGATGGCCAACTATGGCACTAGTAGAATCCAACCCGTCGTCGACAAACGATTTATTGAACGATTCGTGCAACGACTCGGTGACGGTATAAACTCACTTAGTAACATGACGCAGATGCTTCCGGCGCATACATCTGAGATGAGAAATCAACAAAGCGAAAGTCGAATGGAGAACAACAACGATGCATGTGACTTTCGACTTGTTCATCAACAACAGAAGAACATTCGCGCGCTGACAGCCGATGTAGAGAATGGAGAACACGAAGAAAATATATTTCGGACTCGATGCACCATTCACAATAAAGTGTGTAAAGTGATCATTAATCATTGTAGCAACGAAAATAAAGTCTCCAAAGTATTGGTCAAGACACTCAACCTAGAAACAGAAACGCTCATGATACCATCAAGGCTCGATGGAACAAAAGACAAGTTAAGACTAAGGTAACTAAAGTTTGTTTTGTTCCTTTTCAATTGGAAAATACTATAAAGATGAGATTTTATGTGACGTGGTGGATATGGATACTTGTCACGTTTTGTTGGGGCGACATTGGTATTGCGACATCAATGCTACTTACAGGGATCGTGAAAATACATATATATATATATATATATATATATATATATATATATATATATATATATATATATATATATATATATATATATATATATTGGTGGGAGAATAACAAGATTGTCTTACTCCCGCGATCGGATTCACTAGACTCCAATCCCACCATTAAGAAAGACATACCAGTTCTCTCAGAAGTCAGCGATGAGAGAAAAGTTCAAGAAGAAATTGAAGAAGATACCAAGGTTGATATTAAGAGATATACGCTTGCAAAAATTAAGTTGGAATCTTGTAAAAAACAATTGATTGAGAGCAATGAGATACAAGACGTTCCATGCCATGAAGACAAGGTTATGAATGAGGCACATGAAACTTACAGTGTAACTTTTGAAAATGCTCGTCTACAACTGGAAGTAATGAAAAACAATATTTCTGTGATGGCTACTAATGAAGATAAGAAGGGGCTAGCTGATGTTACAAGAAGTTTCTTAGAAGTTGAAGATAGAAGTCAAAATGAAGATTCTGATAGTCACGTGCAATCAAGCAAAACAAATGTGTCAAAAATCAATTTGTTGGATCCATCGTCGATACACGCAACAGGTACCGAGCTTACAACTGAAACTCTTGATATTGAATTGACTTTTGGTACAATTTGTTGTTCTCAGGTTCCATCAAGAGGTTATGAAAACGATCATAATAGAATTGATGATCAAGAACCTGACGGAAATATGAAAGTGAACAAGAAGCCACCAGACAAGAATAAGAGTCATCATATAAGAAATCATGATGAATCTAATGGCCAACGAGATGTAAATCTGTTATTGAACTCAATTGATGCTCCTCATGGTGAGATAAAAGAAGAATTGCAAGTGACAACTCAAAGAGATGGTGAAAATTCAACTAATGGTACAACACCTTTTATGAAAGAAGTGTTGTGTGCACCAGCGATCATTATATCGTCTCTACAACTTCAACTCCGACTTATGCGTGCTTTATTTGATGAATGGCTAGAATAGACCGTTCAAGAGAATCGACCTAAACCAAAAGTTGGTCACAGTTGATGATTATCATGAATTTGAGAGCAATAACCTGGTTCATGGTCTAAACATCAAGGATAGGAATGTCATGCATGGAGACCTTCATGTAAAGACCCCATGTGTTATGCGAGAAGAATATTTTAAGAGGGACAAACCTATGATTGCACACACACAAGCAAGATAAGCTAATGAGTTGCCTATTGAAGGAGTATATCTTGGTCATGCACACAAGGTATTTTATGGACGGAAGAACCAAGATGTTGTGTTTGAATTTAATACATCTCGAACGCAAAATTTCTATCACGAGAAAAACCTCCCCGTTCACATGAATATCTCCAAGAGACTCAATATTGAAGACACTTTCAATCACAAGAGAAGGAATAGACCTCGTTGTGACACAAGATCTAGATGTTCATCCCTTCATTGAGGAGTGCATAAAGGAAATGGATACAAAACTGGAGGAAATAGCAAGGATGTTGCTTCACAAGGAGAAACACACACTCTATGACGACTACGTAGCAAGTAGTGATTTTACCTCACATCTCATGGAAGTTTATGAAAAACACCATCCACCAGATGAGTTCTCTTTATATCTAGAAAACTCGAGACGAGATTTTTCAAGTGTCGGAGAATTGATGTAGGACGATATGAATTAGAACTCTTAATTATATTAGATTTTGGATAGTTTATTCATTTAGATTTCCTAACTCTGGTTAGTTTGGATTGATTAGTTCTATTGGTTTAGGTTTTCTAGTTTGAGTTAGTTTTGGAGAGTTAGTCTTATATAAATCTTAGCTTGTGTAGAGATTATTATCATTATCATTATGAATATTTTGGATTAATTCCGTTTTCTCCCTAAAGTTAGGGTTTTATTATTACTTAGTTTCGAAGTACCCTTTTGTTGCACCAGATTTGTTTTTGATGATGAACTCCGACGAGACTACTCTCTCCTATACTCCATTCTTGTCGTTTCCATCATCCTTTTTTGTTTTTTTTTCAATTTGGTGTGATTTTATGGGAAGAACAAAGAAAAAAAGGACAAAACTCTTTAGAATTAACCCTGAAGTCTACCCTAGTTGTCAGAGGTGTTCCACTTCTAATTGCACAATAACGTTATTCCTTATGCAGATCGCAGGAGGAGGAGGACTGTGAACACTCGATGCTGATCTGCCCCTGAATGCAGTGGTTGTGGCGCGAGATCAATGACTGGTGGGGAATGGACTCCATTCTACTAGGAACCATTCACGAGCTATTTTTCCAGATGGAACTCTAGGGTGACTTGGAGGGTGGCACGGAGATACTGGAGCGGATTTGTGACATTGGATTTCTGGTTCATCTGGGTGACCAGAAACGACTTCGTGTTCAAGGGGATGGAGAAGACGTCGAGGTAGGTACTGCGGTTTGTGCATCTGCGCTCTTACACCTTGATGCATGCTGATCAAGGGCAAGCTTCGGAGATTTGAGGGCGGGACATACTTTTTCTTTTTGATGTGTGCAAACTCACATATGGTCTTATGATCTACTCCTTTTTGTCTTCCGCGATTGCACCTTTTGATCAAGTTCTTATAATATTTTCTTCCTGATAAAAAAAGGTTAACTGGGTAGGCACAAATATTGGGAACACATCCAAGTGTGAAACGTACCCCGAATAATTAAGAGAAAACTCTCGGGCCGTCACATGAAACTTATATGTGTTATTCATCAGCAATGCTCTATTTTTGAAATATGCATTATATACACTAGTGTATCACAAGATATAGTGAGGACCATTTTTTATTTACAACACTTACTCTTGAGTACTACCATTCACAAATAATCACTTATAGTGATGTTAGTTGTGCGTAAAATTTTCTTTTAAAAAAAATTCAGTGAAACAAAACGTGAATAAGGGAAAACTAGAGCAACACACATGATGCAGGCCGAAGAGATCAAATGATGGAATTGTGGATGCCTGTAACATGTATGATCCAATTGGGAAATTTTGGACATATTTCATTGAAGGAGATAAAAGGAGAAACTCTCACGGCAGTTCAACTGATGAGCGAGACCATCATTGTACCAAACAGTTGTTTTCACAAAATGATGTTGTGACATATCCCCACGACATATTAAGTGCCTCGTTAGAATAGTACCACCTCCTTCGCGCGTGAAGGGTTTTCTTTACTAAGTAATCATTTTGACAGGGCAGAATGAACAGAGTCACCATCAACAAAAGCAAGAAAATGATAGAGATAGGGGCAAGAAATTCAAGATGAGCATGAAATCAAATTTGTACGATGGAGCTCATGGTTTTAGGATAGCAAAAAATATGAGAATCTAAGTTTCCCTGTGGCAATAGCTCTCAGTAATTGTTTTTCCAGCTTAATAACTCCATCAGTACCTGACTAATGATCTTCACACCTGCAGCATACTCCAATGGAGGTTCATGCATCAGTTGTGCCAACTTTCTGTATAAAGAATTACAAATTTATCAGCATAAACCAATACACATAGTCATGCCACACCTACACAAATCAATTAGGCTCAAAAACAAATAATAACATAACATGTAGTCAAAGCAAGGATGCCGATAAAGAAAATATCTAACTTGAAGATCTTGCAAGTGTCAAGATTCTTATTTCTCAATGTCCATATCAACAGTATTCTTCTCCTTAATGAAGATGAAATCCCACGTATGGCAAATGCGTCTACAAAATGGGCAGTTTCTTTTTTTACAGAATATGCAAGATCTATAAAACATTACAAACTTATAAGTCAATAGCATCCACCGGGAGAGATGTTGTCCTCTGAAGACAGTGCGGAAGTAACGAATTGCTGTAGAAACTCTTGGCAGTGACAATGTCCTCGTTGGAATGAAAATGATCGTGCTCGATGCCTTGTTCTTTGGTTACACAGTTGACAGATCTTGATCCGAGTCTCAATTGCTTGTCTCTGATTTCTCTCAGTTCCATTAGGTATTTTGCCTTTAGCCATCTCAATTCCTGCTGGATTTCATTTTCATAATTATCCGAAGGATCACAACATATTGAAGGGGTTGATGGAATAGATTCACCCGCAGCAAGATGGTATGCAAAATTTCTTGCATCGGATGCAATTCTTTCTTCCTGCTTTCCCCTGCTCTCATCCTTTACTGAGATCGATTGATGCAACTTTTCATACTCTTCATCGGAATGACTCTGTTCGGACCCTATAGAGCTAAGCTCACGGCTTTCATGTTGATCCCAAGTTTTCTGATATCCACGCAAATGGGCTGCTGATTTATTTGAAGCGCCATGTTGTTCGTACTCAGCTTGGTATGTAATTTCCTCGAAACGGCCGTGCATTGATGCACATCCTTGCCTACAACACTGAATGTTATTGTTTAAAAAGAATCCCATAAGAGAGCCGTTGGAGGTATGATTGGATGCGCAATTGTGACATAAGCCTTGGTTTGCAAAGCCGGGTGTTTCCTCTATTCCAGGCCCTGGGCTCCACTCGGGAATCAGCAACGTAATTTCCCCATCAATCATGTCGGCTATCTTTATCACATCTTGATCTGTAATATCCAATTCCGCTACCATTTCAGTTGCCACACTCAATGCAGTATCAGTCTCAGTGTCGAATGGGAAATGAATATTGCGGATACGGCCTGCAAAGTAGTAGAATCTATGTTTCAATTACATCCACAACAAATAGTTGAACATCTGATTAAAGTAGAGATTAGGAGGAAAATAGCCTAACCTTCTTTATCTGCAATCCTGAGTCTTAAAAAGATGTCACCGTCTTCTCCTGTTTTCCCTTTAATACTAATATCAACATCTGCTGAATGTTCGTCGTCATGGTGCTCGAAAAGTTTGATTCCGCTTGATTCATTCTCGACTGGCTGATATCCCCACTCGTTGTTATCATTAAAACCAAAGCCATTTGAGTATCCATTAAATGAATTATTACTACTGTGGTATTCAAGGTAAGGCTGCCTTATGATTGGACCAATATCATCAGGTTGTCTCCTGCAATCTAGTGGTCTAAAATCAGATTCACAGTTGTCCATTTGGAGGAAAGGGTCATCAAGAAGCTCCCTAGCTGAGAGCCTGAGTGACGCAGTTGCCAAGCATTTGTCAACGAATTGCCGAACTTGAGGATCCTTTACTTTATATAGAGCATCGGGCTTTTTACCCTAAAGAACAAAAGCATGATAATGGAATATGAGTGAAAGCAACACCATTTGAGAACAAACAATAAGCATAAGATAAAGAATCCTCTTACGGATATAACTTTCTTATAGATCTGGGCAGGATGGGTGCACTCGCTATAAGGATATTCAAAAGTGACCATCTCCAAAATGCACATTCCAAATGAGTAAATGTCAACTAATTCATTGTACGCCTCTTCGTACACTTCTGGAGCCATGAACTCTGGTGTACCTGAAAACACATGAATATGAGCTTCCCTTTGTCTAGTAAAGGGCCAAGGAATTAAAAACGCTATGATAAGGTTTCATCAAGTTGTTAAATTTCACTTAACAAAAAAACATTGATCAAGTAAAGCATACCGACACAATGAGCAGCGTGGGATTTCCTGAGGATTGCAGCAAGACCGAGATCACCAATCTTGACCTCCCCTTGGTTGCCATTGACAAATATATTGTCACACTTGAGATCGCGGTGGATGACGGGAGGGTCATGGGTGTGTAGATAATTGAGGCCCATCAAGATCTGTCTACACCAATGCTTCACAGCTCTAACGTTCACCCTCTTGTGCCTTAACCTATACCTAGAAAAAAGGGGAAAGCAGAAAGCTAAAGGACACAAGACAAGAAATGCATTAAAGGGATGGATGGATGGATCTTACTGTCTTAGAGTCCCGGAAGTGAACAACTCAGTGACAAAATTGATGTTCCGATTGGCAGTATCGACCCAAGAGGTGTAGAGCTTCATGATGTTGTGATGGTTGAGAGTCTTGAGGAGATGAATTTCACAGTAAAGCCTCTCCAGATCTTCAGGGCTCTGCAGGAAGTCAAACAGCTTCACCTGGTTCCAAGCAACCTCAATCCCATCGAATTCATCGAATGCTCTATAACTAAAACAACAACCAAAAAACATTTGAATTTCAGAACAGATCACAAAGCATAAACAAGAGATCGAATCTGAAAGCACTCTACACTGTTTTCGAAGCTCCCTTGCCGAGGATTTCAGTGTACTGCAACAACAAGAGGAAGAAGAAGAAGAAGATGGAATCAGAAATTGAAGATAGAAAAAGTAAAAGAGAAGGAGAAAGAAAAAGAAAAAGAGGTGTACCCTGCCATATCTTCCGGTAGGATCGAGTTCAACGAATTCAGAGGAATCATCATCATCCATCTTTTTCTCTCTGACAAGAGGCAGATTCATAAAGTAGTATTTGTCACCCGAAAACTTTCCAAACAAAAGAGAGACTATGAATTCAATAATGATGCATATGAGAAGAGAAGAGACAGCAATAATTAAAAGGACAGCCAGCCATGTTTAGCAACTAGGCCACCACATTTTCTTCCCCTCTTTATCCTTTATTTATTTTCTTCAATATAATATCCCTTCACTTCCCATCACCATGTGCTTTACCAAATTCGGACTTTATTCTAATCCCATTTTTTTAATTTATTTTGCATCCTCGCCCGGTTAACGACAACTCGGACCGGTCAATTCGGTCTCTAATTTCTCAATCGATATTGATATCAAACCAACAATTAATTGGCCGGTTCTATTGCCTGATTTTTTAGTTTAAATTGAACCGTTTTCAAATAAAATTTGGCCTTGCCAAATTAAGGCCAAATGAAACCTACTTTGTATCGTTCTCCATGTAGACGTTAATTTGTGGAGATCAATGGCTGATATCAAAGCACCTATAATGTATTAAATCAATTCTAGTTTACTCGCCTAATTTTGTTTTGTATAGATCGAACTGGAACCGAACCAATTTCTTTCAATTCTTAAGTTTAATGATCGAATCCGGGCCAATTTCTTTTTTGTTTTAAAATATCCACTTCTGGTTCTAGTCGGTTTACCAGTTAATTTTGAATAGTCCTACTCCTCAGATACTTAATTTATAAATATAATATTTAAATACATGCTTAATTTATAATGATATCGCCTATTGAGACGAAGAAAATAAAAATAACCAGATTCAGGGTAGGTTTTACTAGGCGGTGGGTTCATAAGATGCCATTAAGACTTAATTTTCCTAACAAACATGGGTGATAGAGTAATTAACGTTGGGACTAAAAAAGCAAGTGTTGTTGTCGGAGACGGGCACAACAAGAGTCTGGTACACTTGCGAATTCTTGTGTGTTGTGTTTTAGCGATTGTGATTAGAACGTATCTGATTGAGAAATAGAGATATATTATGATTAGGTTCTTAAGTTTCAATTTTGGCATATACAATGTAAGTGGTGTTTGGATAAAACTGTTGATCACAAAATGAAGATAAACACAAGGATCAGTTATTTTGCATTTCAATGTCCAAAAACAGTTTCAATTATTTTAGTTTGTGTTTGGTGAGATCTATGTTTGTTGTTTTGTTTCCTTGTGACAAGTAGATAAAAGGACTATTCTTGACCATACCATGAAAGAATATGGAAAACAAGAAAGTTGGATTGGTTCACAAAGTTTAGAGATGAAACTGAACACATTTAACAAAATAAATAAAATAGCACAAATTCTAGGAATTATGCCCTGTATCCGGTCATTCTGCATAATAATTGTTAAGCACATAGTGCGATATTAATAGAGATTGATAAATGGTTTTTTATGTTATCATATACGGATAATTGTTGATACCGTAATATGATAAGTTATTGATTAAGTTGTTATACATAACATCGTAATAGAGATTACGATAGCGAGAGTCATGTATTATAGACCTTGATCTAAATCGTTCTTGATCGTAGGATTATTATGCTAGGACTACGATGATCCAGAAAGATCAATATATATATATATGACGTTACTCATCGGATGAGTTTAATAGATCTCGTTCATTAAGTTATACGTATAGATGATGCATATGAAGATATGATCATTGAATTAACCAAAAGTTAGATTTCCCAAATGGTGATATTAGATGTACTGTCAATCTAGAAATTCTCTTAAAGGAAAAAATGTATATAGTTTTCCTTTGACATGAGATCGTCAAATTAATTAATTGAATACTTGTTGTACTTTGAATCTAGACACCTAGTGTACGATAATACTAATTTAAAGGTCGTTGGGTATAATTGAGTACCTATATAATAAGTGTCCATTCAAGAGGGAATCCATCAATCATAGGTAATGAGTTTGAACTTTATAATGTCAGTAATTCTATGGTTGAACAAGTACCTTGGCCAATGCAGATGAATAATTTAAAAAAAGAGTTTCTTAAAGTTATTCCAAAAACCTCGATATTGTCGTGAAGTATAGTGAATATCAATTAGGGTTTGACATATATAACCATACTCTAGGATGATCCGGAGTTGTAACGATGAAAAGAAATGATACATTACCCTTAGTCTGGTTCATTTTTATTGGATATTAGCATTCACATTATTCGGTTTTTGAGAAATGTTTTTAGATAACAACCTCAATTAGTAATTAATGAAATTAGTTACAACTAGTTTAATGTTGAACCCATCTAGTCACACACAAAGTAAAGCTTAAACGAATCGGGTTTTGAAAACCCAAATTATAATACGAGTTAAAATATATATTGTATTTCAAATATAATATTTATTCAGTTTGGTTAAAATTTAAATTAACTTAAATAAATGTTATCTTAATTAAAGTTTAAATAATTTTAAATATAATTGTTATTTTTAATGAGTAATTAAATTAAGGTTGGAAAATATAGCGGTATGTAACCTTCCTCTTTCGAGAGAGATAGGTTTTGCCAGTATTTCGGCGATTCTTCCGGCGGCAAAGCTAGCGGTGACGTCTGGGAGCGAAGGGGAGTCGGGCTGAGGCTTGGTGGTGCAGGCACGAACCTGCGAAGACGGAGGATTGCAGATATGGTTCTCACACCATATCCGGGATGGCGGCGACAGACGAGGCAAGGCTGGGGCGCGGTGCTGCCGTGTGGTTGGGCCGTGAGTTGCCGCCGCTGAAGTGGGGTTGGGTGGTGGTGCAGTCGAGAGGGAAAGGGCTGCAGATCTAATTTCTCATACCATGTCTGCGAGGGAGGTGACATGCAAGGCAGGGTGGGGGCGCGGAGCTGGCGTGGGTTTGAGCCGGGGGCAGGCGTCAACGACCGCTGGAGTGGGGTTGGGTAGTGGTGCGGTTGAGAGGGAAAGGGAGAGTGGGAAGATGGGGTCGGAGCTGGGAAGGATGTTGAGGGCGGAGGTCTCGGGCGGTAGAGGAGGAGATGGGCAGAGGCGAGGGGCTGTGGCGGAGGAGCTGGGCAGGACTGGGGAGGGGAGGGGGAAGGGTGACGGGGGAGGGCAGGGGTTTGGAGCTGCGAACAGGGGACGGTGGCGGGACAGACGAGATGTGGCGGAGGAGGCGGGCAGAGGCGGGGAGGGGATGGGCAGCGGCGGTGGGAGAGGAAGAGCAGGAGATCTGGGAGGCGGGAGGGAATGGCGGACCAATAGGGTCGGGCCTAGACATTGGGACACCCACCACGAGCGAAAGCAGTGGCCAGACAGTCCAACGTCGGGGGTTGATGAGGATGGGAGAGTGGATTGAAGATCAGAGGAGGTGAGGCCGAGATCCCACACGGAAAGGTTTCGAGGAGGTCACACGATGTGGGGGTGGAAGGACAATCACAACACAGGAGAGGGTTCAGGCAACCAAAGGGGGCGAATTTAGAGGGATTGGAAGAAATTCAAGAAATGTGGACACACGTATCGTTAGAAGAGGGAGTTGGTGTTGGGGGAAAAAGCGGTCTCCCCTCTCTCGCGCAACAACACGCGGTCGCGGCAAGTACAAATAAACCGGTAAAATACCGAGTCGAATCCACAGGGACTAATGAGGGTCGTAGGTTGTTTTGAGTGTTTGTATTTATTTAAGTAAACTACCAACAAGTAAATAGCAACAACATGATAACAATGGAATTAAAGCGCCTAGGGTGCTAGACAAATAGCAATGTAATTAAGTTTCCGAGTTTTAATTCCTTTGGATCGAAATTAATGTTGAGCCAATGTCTTAAGTGCCGACCTTGCCTTTCGGTAATGAGGTTAGCCTAATTCCGAGTCTCCTCGTGCCCTTTCGGTATTGAGAACAACTCGAGACCGCATTAGATTGACAATAATAAGCTAAGGGTTATTATGAGGTGCCAAGACACGGTCTTGAGCCTACAACCCTCGGTGGATGCTAGGTCCGGATTCTATTCCTTTCCTTTCGATATCGGATAGAACTCCTCAAACATATACTGTAAAGCGTCAATTAAACAATACATGCATTCAAACAACAATCCACACAACAAAGTCTTCAATCCTAGAACTAATACCTCAATAAAATCAATAATCACATCACAAATGTCTAACACCCATGGCAAAGGGATTTAGCCCTCAACCATGGTGCTCAATCCAACTATCATCATAGAATCAACAAAATTAAACAACAACATCAAAATAAACTAGTAAATAGGGATAGAAATTGCTCTTGGTGTTCTTGAGCAAGATGGATCTTCAAGCTCGGTGGATTTGATGGTAGGAATCTCTCCAAAGCTTCCTTTCCTAGCTCCAAAGGTTGAGTCTATGGTGCAATCCACTCCAAAACTCCCAAAGTGTCAAGAAGAGATGAAGAAATCTTCAAGTTTGATGAAGAACAAGAGGTTGGAGCTCTCAAACTCACCTCTAACCTCCTCAACTCGTTTTTTTTGGTGTTTCCCAACTCCCCACCCTTCAAAATATCTAATTTCTGCACTTTATTATCAGTTTCGCGCCTTAGTCACGATCTTGTCTTGGTAGGCACGATTGTGCCTCACCTAGGCACGATCGTGACTCAAATCGTGGGAGCCCACGGTAAGTTTCGAGCAAAATTCGGCCAAAAATTCATTTAGTCACGATCGTGCCTCCCCTAGGCACGATCGTGACCCATTGAAATCTTCACCAATGGATTAGATCTTCACAATCCGCTCAAATCGACACATTATGGGCCCCAATCGGACTTCAGACGAGAAATCTACACCCCCGAGAAGTTTCAGCTGTTGTGCAGAACTTTCTTAACCGATTTTCAGCTCCAATTGTGCTCTAATTGTGCCTTGCACCTACAAAATGTCAAAAACACACAAAAGATCGAAAGTACCAAATTAATGGCTCTAGAAAGCCGAAACGAGGAAAATTCAGTGCTCAAATGCGGGTCAGAAGTGTAATTGCGAGGTCACATTCGGACCCGCAACAGTTGGGTTGGTGATCGATGAGTCGGAGGAAGACAATCTAGCAGATGAAAAATACTGTCTTGGGGGAAAACTATTAATTGAAAAGAATTATGATTTCAACACTTTTAAAAATCTAATTGCAAGTTTGTGGCAACCAAAGCATAGGGTGTCCATTAACGAGGCAGCCCACAATCTGTTCATATTTCAATTCTACGATGAGCATGACATGTCCAGTGTGCTGGAACGAGACCCTTGGACGTTCAATAAAGTCCAACTCTTGCTACAACGTTTACCTCCGAGATCTCTACCAGAGGAGAAGAACTTTCGCTCCTTCCAAATCTGGGTACAAGTGCATGGAATGCCAACTCACTTAAAAACTAAGAAAGTTACAGCTCGATTTGGAAACATGATGGGAAAGGTTGTGAGACTAGAACAAAGCAATTTCACAGGGCATTGGTGCTCGTACATTCAAATAACGGTACAGATGGACATTTACCAACCACTAACCAACAGGATGCAGGTAGAAGACTCTAAAGGAGCAGGGTATATGATCAATTTAAAATATGAGAGGCTTCCCTCGTTTTTGTTTCATATGCGGAATACTAGGACATGCGGACAAGCAATGCCAAGAGGGAAAGGCAGGACAGATGGGAGTGGAGCAGAAACCGTATGGAACATGGTTGAGAGCTGAGACGAAACAGAATAGGTACACAATGGGAGACAAATATCTCACACACGACCCAATAAAAGACTTAAATGGGAATGGGGGGAGTCCGGGTGGCTTCAGCTGTCAGGCTTGATGTCGGGTTAGTTGTCTCTTATTAAATAAAATTCGATTTTCAAAAAAAAGGTGGGAAAATATAATCTAATTGGATTACAATTTATTTAATTTAATTTTGTTAAAAACTAAAACCCAATGCTAAACCTAATCTAATGAGATTAATAGCATATAAAGAGTGAGCCACAGTATATAAACGGACACCTTTTGACTTATGAAGTCAGGCCCGGTTGGACCATAAGGCTGGTCAAGCAGCTGCTTTAGGCCCACCAAAAAACAAGACTTTGGGTGTAACGAGAAAGGCCCACTTTTGTAGGAAAGAAGGCCCAAATTTGTGTAAACCACTTCACTCTAACCTGATTGAATTGAATTCTCAGCTCTGTGCACCGACAGTAGATCGATCCCTTCCCATGCCGTTTCGTCTTCAATAATTCTCGATTTTGGTAATTTTCTTCTACCAATTTTCCTTTTTCTTTTTTGCCCTTTCGTCTTTCCTCTTCCACGCCTTTTTTTGGGCTTCACGATGTGGTATTGAGGCTAGGTATATAATTGTGGCTAATTAGGATACATATGTGTTCATGGCAGCCCGTGAGGGCCACCATGGTTGCCTCGCGGGAGACCAGGGTCTGCCCTAGGGGCGACCATGGCTGCCCTTGCGGGCTACCATGGTCGTTCCCGTGGCCGACCACAGTCAGCCCCGCGGGCGACCTCGGCAGCCCTCACGGGCCACCGTGGTTGCCTTCGCGGGCGACCTCGGTTGAGCCGGTTTGGCTCGACCAGATTCGAGCTAAACCGGATGATTCACGAGAATATTTGGAAACCCTAAAATTTTAATTTTCAGATTTGGTTCGGTTTCGATAAACCAGCGAGAACCGGTCAAAAATTCAATTAATTGATTAAATCGTCCGGTTTCGATAAACCGGAATTTTTCCACACTTAAGAAAGATAAAATTTGGAAAATTTATTTGTTTGATTAGCATGTTGATTGATAACATGATCTTTGATAACATGATGTTTTCCACATGATGCTAGCTAAGCCTATTAGATTTGCATTTTAATTTCGGTTTTGCAACCTGCGTGTTGCTTAATTTTGGGTTGTAGTAAATACGGCCTGCGTGTCGTGATTTGTATTTCATTTTATTTATTTAAATTTGTAATCACAAAGACCGACACAAGAATCAAGTCAAGAGGAAGACTCGAATTGGAGGAGGCTCGAAGCCAGTGGGAGTTCACATGAATCTTGAAGACCATGTCTTTAGGATCAGTTTTGCTAGATTCTTAGGAACTTAAGATGGGCTTAGCTATGCATATTTTATCGTTACTTTTGTATACTTGAATGTATGGATGTATGATAGTTTAAATATACAAGTTTATGTATGATTTGCTATCACCCACATGCAAAGATTAAAATCGGAATTTAATCAGACTCGCATGTAACCTGCTAAGGGATCATCTTTGCATGGATTTGCAATTGATGATTCCAGATTAAGATTGTATCGATATACAATCAGACTTTTATAATTCACTTAAACGCAAATAATTACAAGTCAAGCGTGATACCATCCAAGTTTGGGCACTCAAAAGGGCTTTGACCCTATGGATGTTGGTACGCCTCCGCGTAACATTCATAGAGAAAAAGTCTGGATGAGATGGTTAGTTCTGTGTGGGTGCGTGCGCCTCCGCGTAGTAGCCACATTAGTTCTATCCATAGTTCAAGCTTGGTAGACTTGTCTACGATTGTCAGCTAGGGCTGACCTAGGGTATCAGTATAGGGTATGCCGTGTACTTTTAGTACAGACCCTAGCTAGGAACTACATAGTCTTGTAGATGGATGCATTCCTACCTTGATGCTCTCAATTGGAGCAGTGAGCCTCCGTTCACTTCAATTGAGGGTATGATAGGATCCTGGTTCAGATTCTAATGTTAGAATCAGACAAGTGTTTTATAACTTAATCTCCAACTTAAATTTTAATTAATTTTACCATGTAGAACTAAAAGGCAAACACAACACAAAGGAGTAATAGCGCACTGAGAGTCCAGATTGAAGACAGACTCAAGGGCGTGAATTACTCAGATTGGAATAGAAACTTGAGGCTTGTACTCAAGCATGAACGCAAGTAGTATATCCTTACCAAGGAACCTCCTGCTGAGCCACCGCTGAACGCCGCTAGGGCACTAAGGATACTTATCAAAGTTCCTTAGTAACCAAATCGACGAGTCATGCATTATGGCGGGCAGTAGGATGCCAGAGTTGTAGAAGCAGTTCAGGAACGTTTCAGATGACTCGCATACCTGTAAGGCAGAGGTCAAGGAAATGTTCAAGGAGAAAGCTTTTGTCAAAAGATATGATACTTTCATAGAACTTAACTCCTGCAAACTTAAGGCTGGAGCCCTGTTAGTCCCCATGTCACGAAGATTTAATGTCTTCAGTAACATCTAACCAGACTCGGTTTTGATGATCAGGTTGAAATGGATGCAGATCTTATGTTGCAGTCACTTCCAGATACATATAGTGATTTCATAGTAAATTATAATATGCATGACATGGACAAGTCCTTAACAGAGCTTCATGGGATACTTGTGACCACTGAAAAGAACCTCAAGGGCAAGACCAAGGAGGTCCTTATGGTCAACAAGAAGGTCAGCTTCAAGAAAGCTGATCTGGGTAAGGGTAAGGCTCCTGGGCACCTTGCAGGGCAGATCAGACACCCCAAGCGTCCAAAGGTTCAAGCAGCTCCCAAAACTGCTGTGAATTCTAAGGACAAATTGGAGGAGATATGCCATCACTGCAATGAGCCAGGACACAGGAATAAGGGATTGTAAACAAATACAAGGATCACGTGAAGAAGAGTGGGTATCCACGTCTTCAGGATCAGATATTTACGTTGGTAATCTTAATCGGTATAACGTAAATAAGAAAAGGCTTAAATCTGATGATTTAAACTAAGTTATAATCTGACATTGTCATTTAAGGCACATAGGCGAGACACGCATTTCAACACTTCACAAGTGTGGACTTTAAGTCCGTTTGAATTCACTCAAACTGAAAGATGCAAGTATTGCCTAATGAGCGAGAAACGCATTTCAACACTTCACAAGTGTGGACTTTTTAAGTCCGTTTGAATTCACTCAAACTGAAAGATGCAAGTCTTGCCTAATGAGCGAGAAACGCATTTCTACAGTTCACAACTGTGGACTTTTAAGTCCGTTTAAATTCACTCAAACTGAAAGACGCAATGTTTCTCCTAATGGGCAAAATGACAAAGGCACTTTTCACAGGTTTATGTGAAAGGCGAGTGACTTGTTAAGTCTAATACATTCCGACGTATGTGGACCTATGAGTACTCAGGCCAGAAGAGAGCTCAACTTATACTTGACTCTGGAAATGGCCGCATTCATTTTGAATCGGGCTCCGATGAAGACAACGATAGTACACCTTGTGACAGCCTTTCTGTCTCTCATTATTGTGGATGCGTGCGCCTCCGCGTAGTATTCATTGGGATGCGAGCTGAATAAGGTAATCAGTTCTATTTGGATGCGTGCGCCTCCGCGTAGTAGCCAAATAAGAGCTGGACCAGAGTCACAGAAGGTACACCACATGACACTCATTACGCCTCCCGTTACTGTGGATGCGTGCGCCTCCACATAGTATTTATTGGGATGGGAGCAGGATGAGATGGTCAGTTCTATTTGGATGCATGCGCCTTCGCGTAGTAGCCAAATAAGAAATGGGCCATAGTCATATATGGTGTGGAAAACATCCTAGTATGTTTTCCCTAAAAGATTTGGGTAGCAGAGATGCAGGCATCCAAATCAGACAAATGTGTCTTCGTAAGGTATCCTTAAGAAACTAAGAGATACAACTTCTACATACCCAGCGAGTACAAAGTCTTTGTTGCTCGAGGAGGGGTATTTTTGGAGAAATATTTTATTTCCAAAATAGCTAGTGGGAGTCCCGTGCATCTCGAAGAAATTCGAGAGGATACGGAACAGCCTGAAGCAATTCAGGAGCCTGCTATGCAAGATGTAGAAGTACTGGAGCCTCAGATGGTCGCCGATGAAGAATTAATCCCTACAGAAATTCCAGATGGTCTAAGGAGGTCTGAATGATCTCGTCATGTTCCAGACAGATATGGCTTCACAACCACTGAGGGAAATGACATGATGTTGGTGGATCAGGATGATCAAGAAACCTTCAGACAAGCTTTAACCAGTCCAGACTCCGAAAAATGGTAGAATGCCATGAGTGAGGAAATGAAATCCATGTATTTCAACCAAGTCTGGTGCTTGGTTAATCAAACCCCTGGGATAAAACCCATCGGTTCTGAGTGGGTCTATAGGATCAAGACCGACATGGATGGAAATCCTCATACCAATGAGGCTAGGATGGTTGTAAAAGGTTATCGTCAGATTCAATGCATGTATTATGATGACACCTTTTCACCAGTAGCAATGGTCAGATTGATCCGGATTTCAAAACCCCTTCCTTAGCAAGAACTTACTAGATGGCGTGTATATCACACGACCTGTGGGTTTTGTAGATCCAAAGAATCCCGGAAAGATATGTAAGCTGCAAAGATCCATTTATGGATTTAAGCAAGCTTAAAGGAGTTGGAACCGTCATTTTGATAAAGCTGTAAGGGAACTCGGCTTCATCAAAAACAAAAGTGAGCCTTGCGTACATGAGAAATCGAGTGGAAGTAATATTGTATTCTTGGTATTTATTCATCGGGAATGACATCCCGACCTTGCCACCAAAGCTTGGTTAGGGAAGTACTTATCGATGAAGGACTTAGGTGATGCTACATTTATTGTAGGCATCAGGATCTCTACAGATCATTCCAAAAGGATTTTGGGCCTAAGTCAGGACATGTTGCTAAGTCAGAACATGTACATAGGTAAAGTGTTGAGAAGATCTCAATGCTTGATTCTAATAAAGAATACATACCCATGCGTTATGGCATTAAGCTCAGCAAGCTACAAAGTCCTAGAACTCATGATAAGCTGAGCAGGATGAGTAAGATCACTTATGCTTCGGTTGTGGGATCTATGATGTATGCCATGATGTGCACGAGACTGGATGTCTCGTTTGCACTAAGCTGTACCTGGAGATTCCAATCTAACCCCGGCCTATTACACTGGATTACTGTCAAGGGTCATCCTCAAATATTTAAGGAGGACCAAGGATACATTCCCAGTGTGTGGGGATATAGATAGAGAACTAGCAGTTAAAGGACAAGTCGATGCTAGTTTTCAGACATATCCAGATGACTTCAAAATTCTGTCAGGATATATTTTGTGTTGAGTTGTGGCGCTTTCAGCTGGATAAGCTTTAAGCAAGCCAAAATTGCCAACTCCACAACGGAGGCTGAGTATATAGCTGCAAGAAAAGCAACTAAACAGGCCGTATGGATTACAAGCTTTCTAATCGGATTAGATGCAACGCCGCGAGCGTCTGATCCGATAAGCTTATTGTGGGACAACACAGGTGCCGTAGCTATTGCTCAAGAGCCAAGATTCCACAACAGATCCAAACATATACTCAGCAGGCTTCACCTCGTGAGAGTTATCAAATATAGAGGTGATATGGAGATTAAACACTATTCGACTGATGATAATATGGCCGATCCTTTGATAAAGGCTCAGCCGCAGCCTAGGCATGAGAAACATGTAGGGTCTATGGGAGTAGATCAGAACTTAAATTGGAACCAGGGGCAAATGGGAGATTGTTAGAGTTATACCCCAGTCCAATATAAAAGTGATCTACAGATGTAATGTTTTATCATCTTTCCGAATAAATAAATCGGCATATATTACTAATGTGTTGTAGTAATATATCGAATGTAATTTGATCTATGTCATTATGTGTGTAACCACTAATAGTAGAACTATAGATCAGAAAGAATTACATTTGATGAGTCCCTGATCAGCTAAGCTTCTTTATGAAGCGATCATTATGAGACTAACTCCTTGTGATCATGCTCTACTGATCATGGCAAAGTGCGTGCCGAAGTTATATCATAGATACCATCAGGTCGATGGTACCGGACAACCCGATTGTGAGTATGCTGCATAGATCCAGTCATGAGATACTCACATATCGTAGCTTGTCATTATATCCTAAGACCAAGGAGTCTTTGTGTACACTATGTAACGAATACCTAAGTTTAACCTAGTTTAACGTTATCTGTAAAAGGGTAACTATAACGGCTTCGATTGGCTTTGATATTTATTGCACTAGTGAACTCGAAAGGTGTCTGAGGGATTTATCACTCATACTTCGGTATGAGAAAGATATCCGTTTAGGCCACTTGATGAGTATGACTGAAGAAAGAGCACGGCCGTGCAGGTGATACCTTAGTATCAGTTTTCAGTCATCTCAGATATCAAGAAACAGTGATTGATAAATTAGGATGACCATTCTATGCCTATTGATCAATCTGGATATCGGTTTGATAAAAGGACAGTGACATGTACGATAACAGGTTAAGTCGAATAATCGATAATCACGAACATTGGATAATCATAATGTCTTGCTAGAGGCCACTTATGATGGAAAGGGTAAAATAGTAATTTTACCAGTCTGCCAATTGTTCGTGAGCCTAGAGGGTCACACGCATTAAGCACAATACATGACAAATAATTAAGGATAGGAATTGAGAACGATTCAGTAGTTTTCTGGCCTAAGGTTTTAACCAGACGGTTGAAGAAATCAATTCGAGGAAACTGAACCGTTTTGTCTAAACCGAAATTATAACTCAAGTTAATGGGTTTAATTTGGGTTCTAGCTAAACGGGCTTGAAGCCCATTTAGGGATTAAAATGATGAATAGGGAAGATGTGCAAATAGGAGTTCAAGAAGGGTAAATATGCAATTGTTAATTTGAAATTCAATTTTAATTCAAATTAAAAATTCCAAAATATCTCCCATAATTTTCTCCAACTATTGGTGACCACTTCCCTCTTCTTCCTCCTCCCTTTGGGCTAAATCCTCTCTCTCTCTTCATCCTCCATTGTTGTCAAGTTTCTCTCAAAAAATTAATAGCGAAATTATTGAGTGAAAACCTCTTCGGTTGTGGTGCTTGTGTGGACTTGATAGAGAAACACTATACTTGTGTTTTCTTCGATTAGAAGAGGTAACTTTCAGATTTATATTTATATATATAACATGTTGAATTTGCATTAAGATCATAGCTTGTTTCGATCACCACGGTTACATAAAATTCGGGTGCATGATATTCATCGTTTGGAACCCGTGGTGATTTCTTTCAAGTTTGACCTACTCTAACGTTATTTGTAAAAAGGTAACTATGACGGCTTCGATTGGCTGTGATATTGACTGCACTAGTGAACTCGAAAGACATCTGAGGGATTTATCACTCATACTTCGGTATGAGAAAGATATCTGTTTAGGCCACCTGATGAGTATGACTGAAGAAAGAGCATGGCCGTGCAGGTGATACCTTAGTATCAGTTTCAGTCATCTCAGATATCAAGAAATAGTGATTGATAAATTAGGATGACCATTCTATGCCTATTGATCAATCTGGATATCGGTTTGATGAAAGGATAGTGACATGTACGATAACAGGTTAAGTCGAATAATCGATAATCACGAACATTGGATAATCATAATGTCTTGCTAGAGGCCACTAATGATGGAAAGGGTAAAATAGTAATTTTACCAGTCTGCCAATTGCTCGTGAGCCTAGAGGGTCACACGCATTAAGCACGATACATGAAAATTAATTATGGATGAAAATTGAGAACGATTCAGTAGATTTCTAGCCTAAGGTTTTAACCAGACGGTTGAAGAAATCAATTCGAGGAAAATGAACCGTTTCGTCTAAACCAAAATTAGAACTCAATTTAATGGGTTTGATTTGGGTTTTGGTTAAACGGGCTTAAATCCCATTTAGAGATTTAAGTGATGAATGGGAACAAATGAAAATAGAGGGTTTATGGAGGATGGATATGCAATTTTGATTTGAAAAATTCAATTTTATTTTTTCAAATTAAAATTCCAATATTTTCATAACTTCCTCTAATTATCAGCAACCACTCCCATCTTCCTCTCCTCCTCTAGGCCGACTTCTCTCTCTCTTTTCTTCCTGCATTGTTGTCAAGCTTCTCTCAAATTCATAGCAAAAAGTTTGAGTGAAAAACCTTCTTCGGTTGTGACGCTTGTGTGGACCTAATAGAGAAACACTAAGCTTGTGTTTTCATCTATTAGAAGAGGTAATTTTCAGATTCAAAAAGATATATATAACATGTTGAATTTACATTAAGATCAAGTATTATATCGATCACCACGGTTACATAATGTTCGCTGCATGATATTTATCGAATGGAACCCGTGGTGATCTCTTTCAGTGGTATCAGAGCCATGGTTGTTGTGTATTCTTCTACATGTTTAAATCTGATTTTTTTTTTGAGTTTATATGTGTTCATCACCTTAACATGCATGTGAATCAAAAAAAAATTTCAGATTTGATTGATTTTGGAAAATTGGAAAATAATTTTTTTTTTGGTGTTTTGGGTTAGCCATGGCCGACCAGGTCGAGACCTTTGATAGACCATGGAATGCCCTAGGCAGACCATGTTCAGCACCAAGGGCTGACGAGGGTCGCCTACGGGCGACCATGGCAGCCCTCGCGGGTGACCATGGCAGCCCGTGAGGTCCACCATGGTTGCCTCGCGGGCTACCAAGGTCGTTCCCGTGGCCGACCCCGGTCAGCCCCGCGGGCGACCTCGGCAGCCCTCACGGGCCACCGTGGTTGCCTTCGCGGGAAGACTCGGATTGGACGAGGCTCGAAGCCAGTGGGAGTTCACGAGAATGGAGTAAGTTTGGATCTTGAAGACCATGTCTTTAGGATCAATTTTGCTAGATTCTTAGGAACTTAAGTTGGGCTTAGCTATGCATATTTTATTGTTACATTTATATGTTGAATGTATGAATGTATGATAGTTTAAATATACAAGTTTATGTATGATTTGCTATCACCCACATGCAAAGATTAAAATCGGAATTTAATCAGACTCGCATGTAACCGGCTAAGGGATGATCTTTGCATGGATTTGCAATTGATGATTCCAGATTAAGATTGTATCGATATACAATCAGACTTTTATAATTTACTTAAACGCAAATAATTACAAGTCAAGCGCGATACCATCCAAGTTTGGGCACTCAAAAGGGCTTTGACCCTATGGATGTCGGTACGCCTCCGCGTAACATTCATAGAGAAAAAGTGTGGATGAGATGGGTAGTTCTGTTTGGGTGCGTGCACCTCCGCGTAGTAGTCACATTAGTTCTATCCATAGTTCAAGCTTGGTAGACTTGTCAACGATTGTCAGCTAGGGCTGACCTAGGGTATCAGTATAGGGTATGCCACGTACTAACAAGTACATCCCTAGCCAGGAACTACATGGTCTTGTAGATGGATTTACTCCTACCTTGATGCACTCAATTGGAGCAGTGAGCCTCCGTTCACTTCAATTGATAGTATGATGGGATCCTGGTTCTGATTCTAAAGTTAGAATCAGAAAGTGTTTTATAATTAAATCTCCAACTTCAATTTTAATTAATACTGATTAAAATTTGTTTACTGTGTAGATATAAAATGGCAAACACGAATCATTCTGGTAACAGCGCGCTAAGGTCACTAATCGAGAATGATAAGCTTAACGGTGTAAACTTTCTCGATCGGGACCGGAACTTGAGACTCGTTCTCAAGCATGAACGTAAGGATTATATCCTTACCCAGGAACAAGCACCTACTGAACCAGCACTGAACGCCTCAAGGGTGCTAAGGGATACCTACCAGAAATTTCTGAGTGACCGGATCGACGTGCAGTGCATCATGATGGGCAGTATGGTGCCTGACTTGCAGAAATAGTTCTTGGACATTTCCGATGATCCCAAAGCCTGTATGGCTGAGATCGAGAAAATATTCAAAGAGAAAGCGCGTGTCGAAAGATACGACACTTTCAGTGAACTGATGTCTTGCAAGCTGAAGGCTGGAGTTCCTGTCAGTCCACATGTCCTTAAGATGAAACGTCTTTTGAAACACTTGGCCAGACTCGGTCATCCTGTGGACAAGGAAATGTCTGCAGACTTTGTGCTGCATTCACTTCCAGAGACATATCGTGATTTCTTTGGAAATTACAATATGCATGACATGGATAAAAAGGTGACAGAGCTTCATGGTATGCTCGTGACTGCTGAAAAGAATTTCAAGGGCAAGACCAAGGAGGTTCTTATGGTCAACAAGCAAGTGAGCTTCAAGAAAGCCAGTTTGGGCAAGGGTAAGGCTCCTATGCACCTAGCAGGGAAGATTCGACAACCTAAGGGTCCAGCAGCTCCAAAGGCTGTTGAGAATCCTAAGAAGGATGTCATCTGCTTCTATTACCAAGGACTTGGCACTGGAAAAAGGATTGTAAGAAACACAAGCTGTTTCTTAGGAAGAGTGGAGCTTCCACATCTTCAGAATCAGGTATTTTTGTTATTGAGCTCAATCTCAGTTTATCTACTTCAGATTCTTGGGTACTTGATACCGGTGCAGAATCTCACATTTGTTTTAATGTGCAGGCTCTGAGAAGTAGAAGAGAAGTGAGCAGGGGCGAGGCGGACCTACGAGTTGGCGATGGCAATCAACTCTTGACAACTGCTGTAGGAGATATTAGTCTCAGTTTGCCTAGTGGGCTGGTTTTGTTATTAAACAATGTTCATTGTGTACCTGTGTTTCGCAGAAATATTATTTCTATTTCCTTGCTAGGAAAGGAAGGATATTTCTATTTCGATCTGACCGAGGCGGTGAGTACTTGGACCAAGATTTTCACAGTCATTTAAAGGAGTATGGGATCCTCTCTGAATTGACTCCGCCTGGAACACCTCAAATGAATGGTGTATCCGAACGGAGAAATCGGACCCTGCTTGACATGGTTCGATCAATGATGAGTCAGGCTGACCTCCCTATCTCCTTATGGGGCTATGCCCTAGAAACGGCCGCATTCATATTGAATCGGCCTCCTACAAAGGCAGTGGAAAGCACTCCATACGAAGTATGGAACGGGAAGAAATCCTTATTAGCTTTCCTTAAGATTTGGTGATGTGAAGCTTACGTCAAGCGTCTGCTAGGCGATAAGCTCGAACCAAAATCAGACAAGTGTGTCTTTGTGGGGTACCCCAAAGAAATAAGGGGGTACTATTTCTACAAACCCAGCGAGAACAAAGTTTTTGTTGCTCGAGGAAGGGTATTTTTGGAAAAGGAATTTATTTCCAAAAGTGCTAGTGGGAGTGTCGTGCATCTTGAAGAAATTCAAAAAGATACGGAGCAACCTACTATGCCGAATGTAGAAATACAGGAGCCAGAAGAGGTCATTGATCAAGAACCAATCCCGACACCTATTCCAGATGGTCTAAGAAGGTCTGAGAGATCTCGTCAAGCTCCTATCAGATATGGCTTCCTAGCCACTAAAGGAAATGACTTGATGTTGGTGGATCAGGATGATCCAGAAACCTACATACAAGCTTTGGCCAGTCCAGACTCCGAAAAATGGCAGAACGCCATGAATGAGGAAATGAAATCCATGTCCGACAACCAAGTATGGCGCTTGGTGGATCAAACCCCTGGGATAAAACCCATCGGTTGCAAATGGGTCTATAAAATTAAGTACGACATGGATGGAAAACCTCAGACCTATAAAGCTAGACTGGTTGCGAAAGGTTATCGCCAGATCGAAGGTATCGATTATGAAGAGACTTTTTCACCTGTGGCTATGGTCAAGTCTACCCGGATCATTCTAGCCATAGCAGCATACTACGACTATGAGATATGGCAGATGGATGTCAAAACCGCCTTCCTTAACGGGAACTTAAAAGAGGATGTGTATATAACACAGCCCGAGGGTTTTGTTGATCTAGAGAATCCCGGAAAGATTTGTAAGCTGCTTAGATCCATTTATGGATTAAAGCAAGCTTCACGGAGTTGGAACATTTGTTTTGATGAAGCCGTAAGGGAATTCGGTTTTATCAAAAACGAAAGTGAACCTTGCGTATATAAGAAAGCGAGTGGGAGTAACATATTATTCCTAGTGCTATGTGTCGATGACATACTGATCATCGGGAATGACATCCCAACCTTGCTTGAAGTTAAAGCTTGGTTAGGGAAATGCTTCTTGATGAAGGACTTAGGTGACGCTGCTTTCATTCTGGGCATCAAGATCTACAGAGATCGACCCAAGAGAATATTGGGCCTAAGTAAGAGGACTTACATAGATAAGGTGTTGAGAAAATTCTCAATGCTTGATTCTAAGAAGGGATACCTACCCATGCGGCATGGCATTAAGCTCAGCAAACAACAGTCCTAAGACTCCTGATGAGCTAAGCAAAATGAGTAAGATCCCATGTGCTTCGGCTGTGGGATCCATCATGTATGTTATGATTTGCACGAGACCAGACATCTCGTTTGCGTTAAGTTGTACCAGCAGATATCAATCTAACCCAGGCCAGGAGCACTGGATTGGTGTCAAGAGTATACTTAAATATCTAAGGAGAACTAAAGACACATTCCTAGTGTATAAGTGGTTACACACATTATGACATAGATCAAATCACATTAGATATATTACTACAACACATTAGTAATATTATGCCTTTTATTATGTAGAATAATGATGTTCGTTACAATATAGATTAAGGAATTACATTGGACTAGGGCACAAATCTAACAATCTCCCCCTAGTTCCAACCTAAGTTCCAATCTACCCCCATAGACTTCACGTGCGCCTCATGCTTAGGCTGCGGTAAAGCCTTTGTCAAGGGATCAACAACATTGTTATCATTCGATACATAAGTAATCTCCACATCACCGTTATCTATATATTCTCTGATAATGTGATACTTCCTCTGTATGTGTTTAGTTCTGTTGTGGAATCTGGGCTCTTGAGCTAATGTTATGGCCCCAGTGTTGTCGCACAACAAGCTTACCGGATCAGACGCTCGCGGCATTACATCTAATCCGGTTAGAAAGCTTCTAACTCATACGGCTTCCTTAGCTGCTTCTGCTGCAGCTATGTATTCAGCCTCTGTTGTAAAATCGGCAGTTGTGGCTTCCTTGAAGCTCTTCCAGCTGAATGCTCCGCCATTTAACACGAATACAAATCCTGCCTGTGATTTGAAATCATCAAGATCTGTCTGAAAACTAGCATCAACATATCCTTTGACTGCTAGTTCTCCATCCTTCCCACCATACACTAGGAATGCGTCTTTAGTTCTCCTTAGATATTTAAGGATACTCTTGACAGCAATCCAGTGCTTCTGGCCTGGGTTAGATTGATATCTGCTGGTACAGCTTAATGCGAACGAGATGTCTGGTCTAATGCAAATCATAGCATACATGATGGATCCCACAGTCGAAGCATATGGAATCTTACTCATTTTGCTTAGCTCATCAGTAGTCTTAGGACTCTGTTGTTTGCTGAGCTTAATGCCATGCCGCATGGGTAGGTATCCCTTCTTGGTTTCAAGCATTGAGAATCTTCTCAACACCTAATCTATGTAAGTGCTCTGACTTAGGCCCAGTATTCTTTTGGGCCGATCTTTATAGATCTTGATGCCTAGAATGAAAGTAGCATCACCTAAGTCCTTCATCGAAAAGCATTTCCCCAACCAAGCTTTAACCTCAAGCAAGGTTGGGATGTCATTCCCGATGATCAGTATGTCATCGACATATAGCACTAGGAATACAATTTTACCCCCACTCACTTTCTTATATACGCAAGGTTCACTTTCGTTTTTGATAAAACCGAATTCCCTTACGGTTTCATCAAAACGAATGTTCCAACTCTGTGAAGCTTGCTTTAATCCATAAATGGATCTAAGCATCTTACAAATCTTTCTGGGATTCTCTAGATCAACAAAACCCTCGGGTTGTGTCATATACACATCCTCTTTTAAGTTCCCGTTAAGGAAGGCGGTTTTGACATCCATCTGCCATATCTCATAGTCGTAGTATGCTGTTATGGCTAGAATGATCCAAATAGACTTGACCATAGCCACAGGTGAAAAAGTCTCGTCATAATCGATACCTTCGATCTGGCGATAACCTTTCGCAACCAGTCTAGCTTTATAGGTCTGAGGTTTTCAATCCATGTCGGTCTTAATTTTATAGACCCATTTGCAACCGATGGGTTTTATCCCAGGGGTTTGATTCACCAAGCGCCGGACTTGGTTATCAGACATGGATTTAATTTCCTCATTCATGGCGTTCTGCCATTTTTCGTAGTCTGGACTAGCCAAAGCTTGTCTGTAGGTTTCTGGATCATTCTGATCCACCAACATCAAGTCATTCCCTTCAGTGGCTAGAAATCCATATCTGATAGGAGCTTGACGAGATCTCTCAGACCTTCTTGGACCCTCTGGAATAGGTGTGGGGATTGGTTCTTGATCAATGACCTCTTCTGGCTCCTGTATTTCTACATTTGGCATAGTAGGTTGTTCCGTATCTTCTTGAATTTCTTCAAGATGCACGGCACTCTCACTAGCAATTTTGGAAATAAATTCCTTTTCAAAAAATACCCCTCCTCGAGCAACAAAAACTTTGTTCTCGATGGGTTTGTAGAAATAGTACCCCCCTTGTTTCTTTGGGGTACCCCACAAAAACACATTTATCTGATTTGCGTTCGAGTTTATCGCCTAGCAGACGCTTGACGTAAGCTTCACATCCCCAAATCTTAAGGAAAGCTAATGAGGGTTTCTTGCTGTTCCATACTTTGTATAGAGTGCTTTCCACTGCCTTTGTAGGAGCCCGATTCAATATGAATGCGGCCGTTTCTAGGGAATATCCCCAGAAGGAGATAGGGAGGTACGCCCGACTCATCATTGATCGAACCATGTCAAGAAAGGTCTGATTTCTCCGTTCGGATACACCATTCATTTGATGTGTTCCAGGCGGAGTCAATTCAGAGAGGATCCCACACTCCTTTAAATGACTGTGAAATTCTTGGTCCAAGTACTCACCGCCTTGGTCAGATCGAAGCGCCTTTATACTTTTACCAAGCTGGTTCTGTGCTTCGTTCTGGAACTCTTTGAACTTGTCAAAAGTTTCCGATTTATGTGTCATAAGATAAACATACCCATATCTACTGAAGTCATCAGTAAATGTAACGAAGTAGTGAAAACCTCTTCTAGCCTGAGTGCTCATAGGCCCACATACACCGGAATGTATGAGACCCAATAAGTCACTAGCCCTTTCACCTAAACCGGCAAAAGGTGCCTTTGTCATTTTGCCCATAAGGCATGACTCGCATCTCACAATTGAAGTGAATTCAAACGAATTTAGAAGTCCACACTTGTGAAGTGTTGAGATGCCATTCTGGCCTATATGGCCTAAGCGGCAGTGGCATATCACAGTTTGATTTAAATCATCGGATTTAACCCTTTTGTTACTTATATTAAAAATCGAGCTAGTGTCAGTGATTTGAATATTGAGAATATATAAACCACCAACCAATGAAGCATTGTAATAAAACATATTATTCTTGAAAATATTGAAAATTCCGTTGTCAATAGAAAAACAATATCCTTCCTTGTCTAGTAAGGATATAGAAATAATATTCCTGCGAAACGCAGATACACAATGAACATTGTTTAATAACAAAACTAGCCCACTGGGCAAACTGAGACTAATATCTCCTAGTGCAGTTGTCAAGACTTGATTGCCGTCACCAACTCGTAGGTCCGCCTCGCCCTTGCCCACTTCTCTTCTACTTCCCAGAGCCTGCACATTAAAACAAATGTGAGATTCTGCACCGGTATCAAGTACCCAAGAATCTGAAGTAGATAAACTGAGATTGAGCTCAATAAAAATACCTGATCCTGAATATGTAGAAGCTCCGCTCTTCCTAAGAAACAGCTTGTGTTTCTTACAATCCTTCTTCCAGTGCCCATGTCCTTGGCAATAGAAGAAGATGACATCCTTCTTAGGATTCTCAACAGCCTTTGGAGCTGCTGGACCCTTAGGTTGTTGAATCTTCCCTGCTAGGTGCATAGGGGTCTTATCCTAGCCCAGGCTGGCTTTCTTGAAGCTCACTTGCTTGTTGACCATAAGAACCTCCTTGGTCTTGCCCTTGAGATTCTTTTCAGCAGTCACGAGCATACCAAGAAGCTCTGTCACAGTCTTATCGATGTCATGCATATTCTAATTTCCAACGAAATCACGATATGTCTCTGGAAGTGAATGCAGCACAAAGTCTGTAGACATTTCCTTATCCACAGGATGACCGAGTCTGGTCAGGTAATCCAAAAGACGTTTCATCTTAAGGACATGTGGACTGACAGGAGCTCCAGCCTTCAGCTTGCAAGACATCAGTTCACTGAAAGTGTCGTATCTTTCGACACGGGCTTTCTCTTTGAACATTTTCTCGATCTCTGCCATACAGGCTTTGGGATCATCGAAAATGTCCAAGAAATATTTTTGCAAGTCAGGCACCATACTGCCCATCATGATGCACTGCACGTCGATCAGGTCGCTAAGGAATTTCTGGTAGGTATCCCTTAGCGCCCTTGAGGCGTTCATTGTTGGTTCAGTAGGTGCTTGTTCCTGGGTAAGGATATAATCCTTACGTTCATGCTTGAGAACAAGTCTCAAGTTCCGGTCCCAATCGAGAAAGTTTATGCCGTTAAGCTTGTCATGCTCGATTAGTGACCTAAGCGCGTTGTTACCATAATGATTCGTGTTTGTCATTATATATCTACACAGTAAACAAATTTTAATCAGTATTAATTAAAATTGAATTTGGAGATTAAGTTATAAAACACTTTCTTATTCTAACTTTAGAATCTTAACCAGGATCCCATCATACTTTCAGTTGAAGTGAACGAAGGCTACTGCTCCAATTGAGAGCATCAAGGTAGGAATACATCCATCTACAAGACCATGTAGTTCCTGGCTAGGGTCTGTACTTGTTAGTACGTGGCATACCTTATACTGATACCCTAGGTCAGCCCCAGCTGACAATCGTAGACAAGTCTACCAAGCTTGAACTATGGATATAACTAATGTGGTTACTACGCGGAGGCGCACGCACCCACACAGAACTACCCATCTCATCTAGACCTTTTCTCTATGAATGTTACGCGGAGGCGTACCGACATCCATAGGGTCAAAGCCCTTTGAGTGCCCAAACTTGGATGGTATCACGCTTGACTTGTAATTATTTGCGTTTAAGTGAATTATAAAAGTCTGATTCTATATCGATACAATCTTAATATGGAATCATCAATTGCAAATTCATGCAAAGATGATTCCTTAGCAAGTTATGTGCGAGTCTGATTAAATTCCGATTTTAATCTTTGCATGTGGGTGATAGCAAATCATAGATGAACTTGTATATTTAAATTATCATACATTCATACATTCAAACATAAGTATATGCATAGCTCAGCCCATCTTAAGTTTCTAAGAATCTAGCAATACTGATCCTAAAGACATGGTCTTCAAGATCCAAACTTGCTCCATTCTTGTGAACTCCCACTAGCTTCGAGCCTCCTCCAATCCGAGTCTTCTTCTTGACTTGCTTCTTGTGTCAGTCTTTGTGATTACAAATTTAAATAAATAAAATGAAATACAAATCACGACACGCATGCCGTATTTACTACAACCTAAAATTAAGCAACACCTAGGTTGCAAAACAGAAATTAAAATGCAAGTCTAAAGGGCTTAGCTAGCATCATGTGGAAAACATCATGTTATCAAAGATCATGTGTACACTCAACATGCTTATCTAACAATTAATTAATTAATTGAATTTTGAACTGGTTCTCGCTGGTTTATCGAAACCGAACCAAATCTGAAAATTAAATTCTTAGGGTTTCAAATTATTCTCGCAAACCAGCCGGTTCAGCTCGAATCTAGTCGAGACGAACCGGCCCAACCGAGGTCGCCCGCGGAAGCAACCACAGTAGCCCGCGAGGGCTGCCGAGGTCGCCCGCGGGGCTGACCGTGGTTAACCACGGGTGCGACCATGGAAGCTCGCGAGGGCTGCCATGGTCGCCCCTAGGGCAGACCTGGTCGCCCGTGAGGCAACCATGGTGGCCCGTGAGGGCAGCCATGGTCGCCCGCATGGGCAGACCGTGGTCGCCCGCATGGGCAGACCGTGGTCGCCCGCGAGGTGCTGCCATGGTCACCGGCGGCAGCGACCCTTGTCGGCCCTTGGTGTCGACCATGGTCTGCCCTAGGGCATTCCATGGTCCACCAAGGGTCTCGACCCTGGTCAGCCATGGCTCGGCCATGGCTAACCCGAAACACTAAAAAATATTTTCCACTTTTTCCAAAAATAAATTAAATCTGAATTTTTTTTCAATTTACATGCATGCTAAGGTGATGACATATAAGCTCAAAAAAAATCAGAATTAAACATGTTGAAAAACTTCATAACAACCATCCTCTGATACCTCTGAAAGAGATCACCATGGGTTCCATTCGATAAATTTCATGCAGCGGAAGTTATGTAACCAAGGTGATCCAGAAATACAAAGATCTTAATGAAAATTCAACATGCTATCAACCTTTCAAATCTGAAAAATACCTTTATGAATCGATGAAAACACAACGTTAGTGTTTCTCTATTAGGTCCACTCAAGCACCACAACCGAAATGGTTTTCTCTCACACTTTTGCTATGAATGTTCTTGAGAAGCTTTGACAAAAATGGTGGATGAAGATGGAGAGAGGATTCGGCCAAGGGAGGGAGAAGAAGAGGGGAAGTGGTGGCCAATAGTTGGAGAAAAAGATGGAAGATATTTTGGAATTTTAATTTGAAATAAAATTGAATTTCAAATTAATAATAGCATATCTACCCTTCTTAAACTCCTATTTGCACTTCTTCCCCATTCATCACTTGAATCTCTAAATGGGCTTTAAGCATGTTTAACTAAAACCCAAATTAAACTCATTAACTTGAGTTCTAATTTCGGTTTAGACAAAACGGTTCAATTTCCTCGAATTGATTTCTTCAACCGTCTGGTTAAAACCTTAGGCCATAAAACTACCGAATCGTTTTCAATTTCCATCCATAATTATTTGTCATGTATCGTGCTTAATGCGTGTGACCCTCTAGGCTCACGAACAGTTGGTAGACTTGTAAAATTACTATTTTACCCTTTCCATCATAAGTGGTCTCTAGCAAGTTATTATGATTACCCAACGTTCATGATTATCGACTATTCGACTTAACCTGTTATCGTACATGTCAATATCCTTTTATCAAATCGATATCCAGATTGATCAATAGGCATAGAATGGTCATCCTAATTTATCAATCACTGTTTCTTGATATCTAAGATGATTGAAAACTTATACTAAGGTATCACCTGCACAGCCGTGCTATTCTTTTAGTCATACTCATCAAGTGGCCTAAACGGATATCTTTCTCATACCGAAGTATGAGTGATAAATCCCTCAGACGCCTTTCGAATTCACTAATGCAATAAATATCAAAGCCAATCGAAGCCGTTATAGTTACCCTTTTACAGATAACGTTAGACTAGGTCAAATTTAGGTATTCGTTACATAGTGTACACAAAGACTCCTTGGTCTTAGGATATAACGACAAGCTACGATATGTGAGTATCTCATGACTGGATCTATGCAGCATACTCACAATCGGGTTGTCCGATATCATCGACCTGATGGTATCTATGATATAACTCCGGCACGCACTTTGCCATGATCAGTAGAGCATGATCACAAGGAGTTAGTCTCATACTGATCATTTCAGAAGAAGCTTAACTGATCAGGAACTTTATCGAATGCAATTCTTTCTGATCTATAGTTCTACTATAAGTGGTTACACACATTATGACATAGATCAAATCACATTAGATATATTACTACAATACAATAGTAATATTATGCCTTTTATTATGTAGAATAATGATGTCCGTTACAATATAGATTAAGGAGTTACATTGGACTAGGGTACAAACCTAACAAGAAGAAATGGTGAGGACGTCATGTGCTGAATCTTATTATGAGTTTCTTAAGAAGTGCTCTTCGCCACTTTGGAAGAACCCAGAATTCTTCAAATCCCTCCCATTCAAAAAGAATGAAGACATAAATCTTACAAAGGCCAGTCACCCGAGAATGAATCCAGACCATTATATATTGGCGATCAAAGAGGTTGACCAGTTACACAACGAAGGTCTAGTCGAAGCAACAAACTCACCATGGGCATGTCAGGCATTCTATGTCAACAAAAGAGCTGAGCAAGTCTGAGGAAAACTACGATTGGTTATAAACTACCAGCCGCTCAATCACTTCCTCGTCGATGACAAGTTCCCATTGCCAAAGGGAGAGGCCCTGTTCCAGAGGTTCCCGCATGCCCAAATATTTTCAAAGTTTGATTTAAAAGCAGGCTTTTGGCAGCTCGGAATCAAGCCCGAAGACAGGCCCAAGACAACATTCTGCATCCCAGATAGGCACTACCAATGGAAGGTCATGCCCTTTGGGCTGAAAACAGCGCCATCACTGTTCCAAAAAGTGATGACCAAGATATTCGAGCCCATTCTCTCAGATGCACTGATCTACATCGACGACATACTACTATTCTCTCCTGACGTAGACTCCCACATGGCGTTGCTGAAGAAATTCCATGACATAGTCCAAAAATATGGAATTATGTTGTTAGAAAAGAAGATGGTCATCGGAGAGACAGAGATAGATTTCCTGGGAATGCATATCTCAAAAAGACAGTACCAATTGCAACCACATATTGCCACGCAGTTAGAAATATTCCCTGATGAAAACTTATCCTTCAAGCAAGTGTGTGTAACAATTTCTTGGGGTGGTAAACTACATGGCGGACTTTATCCAATGACCTGGCCAGGTATAGGATGGTCCTATCAGAACAGTTGAGAAAGAACGCACCCCCATGGAGCCAAAAGTGCGCAGATGCGGTCCGAGAACTCAAGCGTGTATCAAAAACACTACCGACGTTGAAGTACCCATCAACAGGAAGAAGAATCTTACAAACGGATGCAAGTGATTATTATTGGGGAGCTGTCATTCTAGAAGAAGACGAAAAAGGAAAAAGGAGAATATGTGGCTATAAGAGCGGAGCCTTCAAAGACAGCGAAAAACACTACCACTCCACCTACAAAGAGATTATCGCAGTCAAACAAGGAATAGATAAGTTTGAATTTCATCTAGTCGGCCAGCACTTCCAGATCGAGATGGATATGTCATCCTTCCCAAAGATGCTCCAGTTCAAACTGAAGGTCTTGCCACAAGCCCAATTACTCATATGGGCTAGCTGGTTCGCTCAATGGAAGTTTACGTGAAACACATAAAAGGAAGAGACAATTTCCATGTTTCTGTGAAAGTTGCACCCGTAGCAACTCAGGAGATGATGAAGAAAGTTCCAAAGGAAGGAGAAGAAAGAAGAAATCTCAGCAACTGCTGAAAGAAAGATATGAAGCCGGAGACCCAGAGGTTGGTCTTCTGGGAGAACCTGCAGGAAAAACGTTTGAGTACGTACTATATTTAGATTCAAAAAAGCCTGACATCTCTAAAGAGCCCAAACCTATCTTTATGTTCAGACCATCTTCCTCAAAGGAGCCAGATTTCCCTCCGGAAGAGTTTGAGCAAGACAACGCGACGCATACTTGGAATGTCAAAAACACCAAAGCGATAAATGCAGATGGCTCTGTACTCAAGCTTAGTGTAGCAGAAGCAACGCTCAATCGGCAGACAGAGAATGCTATGACCCATAATCGCTACCTAAAAAAGATTGACAAAAAGGTAAGTGTCATGGAGCTGGTCATTCAGGAGCTGAGAGAAAAGATCCAGTCCTTGCATGAAGAACTACTCTAAATAGCATGCACGGTGAGCATACACTCGCCAAATCTACTAGCACAAAAGGAGTCTGAGCTCAAGTTCCTGAAGGCGCAACTTAACTCAATACAAACCCAGCCCAAGCCGCAGGAATATCCACAAGATATATTCACTCCATATCCTATATACACTCCACCCATGACAGCCCATTCACAACCACTGAGAATCCCACAAGGACCTAGTCCTTTTGGAGGATCTTCATTTCTCCCAACCAGAGTACTAGAAGAAAAAAATGACCAAACGAAAGTACTCCGTGGAAGAAAGAATACCATAGGTGTCACGGCATGAACCACCACGTAAAGAGGGAGAAGAAGACTACCCACAACTCATGGCGGAGCATTCTAATCCTCTTTCAAAATTTCTAGAGAAAGTCGCAACTCCCAATGGAGAAAGAAGCCGAGCATGCATGGCGGTACAAACCAATTTCTCTTATAACTCTGACAATTCTTATGAAGGTTAATCAGAATCTTCAAAAGCGTCGAGAGTTATGTTGGCAGAACCATATGTTGAAGAAGAGCCAAGTGACGCAGACAACATGTCGCAAGTACGAAACGAACGACACATACAACAATCTTCTCCAGGAGGTGCCCCAGATTTCAAGAATGACTCATGGCAGGGGTTTTCCTTTGACAACATAGCACCCTCAAAATGGAGGGACAAGATCTATGAGCTGCATGCCTGGTGCACAGAACAGATGCTAAATCCAACAAACAACCTCCCTGCTGTCATAGACAAACTAGTGTCTCGTTTTCACGGACGTCTCAGACAATGGTGGATTAATCTTGGAGCATATCGACAAATGAAAGCAAGACAACTCCAGACCATAGACAAATTCATAACCCTGGTACACATTGAGTTTCTTGGTGCCTGAGATCATTACGCTATTCGAGCAAGGGTAGAATACCTCACCAGGAGATGCTGCTCATTCAAGCCGAAAGATTTGGAAAAACATTATGAGGTCATGCTTAAGTTACTATTAGTAGTGATGTAATAATGGTCACTAAGTCACATGATGGCCACTAAGTGTGATAATGGCAAACAAAGAATCTATTCTTTGTGGATAATGCCAAAATAGGTAATGTAGATGTCGGGAATAGTTCCCTCCCGAAGCAGTATAAATAGAGGTGCTTGGCATAGCCATCTTCAAGCTAAGCCATAGCAAGTAAAAAGTGTGAAGTTCTCTCTAGAGTGTCCTCTTGTAAACCTTTGTGAGATTATCAATAAAAGGTTCCCCTTGTATATCTTCTCTTGTTCATATCTTACCAAGTTCCCTACATGGTCCCTACCTTAATTTCTATACCTCCTTCGCGGTTGTACCTACTATGTGTCTGTAATTTTTTTGATTGACCAGGTATGGAAACATAGGTGATGATAGAAGTGTTTGCTATCACAAAGTTATGATTTTTTTGTTGTAGTTTTCAATACCTTTAAGTCCTAGGTTTTGAAAATAAATTGAATTTATTAGATTATTACATTTGTTTGCTTCAAATATTTTTTTCTGAAAATATCATGTTCATTGTTTTTTTAATGATTTTTACAGCTGCTTGGTTATGTAATCAGCTTATTAAACTATTCTGACTAACTAGATGGTCTTGTTTAGCTAATACTGTGAATTGAATTTTGGTGTAGATTTTTAAACTATGGCTAACTATTTATGCCTAATTTGACGTTCATATTTTGATACTATTGAAACAAAGACACACCTATTGCGAGTCCATTGTTTCTTTTTTTTATCAGCAATAATGAATAATATAAATGGAAAGAGTAAAGTACAAAAGAACAAAGAAGGGGAAAACTGAGCCCCAAAACAAAAAGGAAAAACAGAGCCCCAATAAAACAGCTCAAAAAGAGAAAAGCTAAGAAACAATAGACTGGAGTACCAACCTCGGGTTCGCGCACCAGACGGCTAAAGTGTGCTCCCCCATCCAAGACTGGATGTCTCGTCCCTCGTCTGCCTGCACCAGAGTATAAGAACGCATCTGAAGTCTCCAAGTCTATTGCGAGTCCATTGTTGTCTTCACAATGTTGACAACAGATCCCCTTGGAGCTTAATGTTTCTCTATGTTTGAAGTTTGTGTGTGTGATGGTTCTGTGTTTTTTATTGATACCTCTGACATTTATAGTAGATATGACCTAAGAGTTGGTTCTCTACTAATTCCATTGAACTGTAATTTCCAGATGACAGGTTAATGTCATATGTGTAACTATATACTGTCATTAAGTTGTAAGTTTGATCTGGATCACATTCTTTCTTAATTGTGCTGTCCCTTTAGTAAACATACATACTTGGTATTATCCTTTTGTCTTTTTTTGCTAAAATTTGCCATTTCATCTTCTTCTTTTCAGCTCTGATATACACATTTGACATTGATCTGACTAAATGCATTTGATTTCTTGCGTTTCTACACAATACCTAATGATTCTTAAATGATTACCTTTTTCTGAGATATTCAAAATTTGCTTTCTTGTACATGTGCGCATGCCCTTTTGTCTACCTATAAATTAAATCAATTATCGTTCATACAGAATTTCATGTGTGTGGGTAATGTTACCGTTTCATTGTTTAATGCGATGGAATATGGAGTTTGAACTTGTTTTTTAACCTTCATGACTACCACTACCTCCAAGCATGGAACCTCAAGTTTAATTGGTTTTCATCATTTACTTGAAGGTGAAGTTAGAGGATTCAGTCTCTCTTTCAATGATTAAATGTCAAAATGCTATTTCTTGTGCACTTCCTTCTCTATCAGTACTTCGTACATTTTCTTGTACTTGCAGCATCAAAAGTGGATTCGTTGCACCTTGAGTATTTCAGATTTCTGGTCGTGGGATAGCTTTAGCTTTGATGCATGACGTGCAAGTGTGCATTGTCTTTGATCATGTGTTTTTCATACAGTTGGCTGGAAAGTGTGTTTCTTTAGAGGATGTACGGGATGCAGATCCATTCTTGTATAATAGCTGCAAGCAAATGCTGGAAATGGATGCTAAATTTATTGATTCAGATGCCCTGGGATTGACGTTTGTTAGAGAAGTTGAGGAGTTAGGGTCCATGAAAATTGTGGACCTTTGTGCTGGTGGAAAAAGCATTTTCGTGAGTAGCAAGAATAGAGAACAATACGTTGATCTACTCATTCAGCGCCGCTTTGTCACATATATCAGGACATATATCTAATTTTGCACAAGGTTTTGCAGATATTTATCTAACTCAAGACTGCGGAAGTTCTTTTTCAAAGTTTAGAGATTGAAGATCTTGATTGGATGCTGCATGGAAGTGAAAGTGCTATAAGTGTTGAGAACTGGAAGGCACACACTGAATACAATGGATTTAAAGAAACTGATCCTCAAATTTGTTGGTCATGTAAGGTATGAAACTTCAAATTTTATATTGTGTTTTTTCTTTCAATTAAAAAAATTTAATTTTGTTTGTACGTGGGAAATGTTGTATGGTTTTTGTTCTTTATGCCTTATGGGTTTGATCTGTTCTAGAGAGAAAATATTGCAATTTCACATTTGGTCTTATAACTCGCATTAGACTATATTTAGATTATATTATATTATTGCAGTTGTTCTCTGTACATCTTTTGGTGGTGTGACTGGGAAATGGGAATCTGTCTCAGCTTTGACCTTGAGCAAGAACACTTTTTTGATTGGGTTTGCCATCTATGTGTTTATCATTTGTCCTGGTTGTTGGAGCTATTGCTTTATATGAACATCACAAACAGTAGCATGGTTTTTTTGTAACCACTTGAAGAATGAATTTTTCAGTTTGTTTTATGTCATTGTTGTCTCCATTTGCTGTGAATTTGATCTGTTTTTATCCTGTGATTAGTTAATTTTGATAAGACCTTCGATTTGGTGTTCGTTTTTCAGAGGTTCCTTTGGAAATAGACCAAGTCGAGCTTAACACATAACAGGTTTGTGATTTAATTATTTTAAGTTTAATTCTCTATTTGATTTATATTTATATTTTGAAAGTTTTATTTGATAATTGAAGTCAGGAAGTTACCGAGTGGCCAATGATAAGATATAGAAAATGAAAGGATAGTTAGATTTGCACTTGATATGTAAAACTTCAGTATTTTATCCATGATTGTACTATTTTAAATTTTCACTTTGATGGATTCGCAAATTGGTTAGTGTATTATAACCTTTAATCTTAGCTATAGATTTTAGGGATAATTACACTTTATCCATACTAAAGTGATTGATTTTACATTTTACTACAACTAAAAAAAATTACATTTTACAACAGTTAATTGCGTATTTTTTACACTTTGCACTAACGGTGTTAGATTTTGGATGGAAAATTTTCATGTTGTACGAAAAGTCGAAATTGCTCTCAGTTATTCATCAAAATTTCAAATTGATGCCATTATTTATCAAATTATAATATTTATTAATAAAAATAATTATTTATTATCATTATTTAATTTATTATAATTATTTAATAAAAATAAAAGTAAATCATTCTTTCAATTATAAATTATTAATAATAAAAATTAAAAGTAAATTAATTATTAATAATTAAAATCATATCAATTAAAAGTAATAATAATACTAATTATAAATAATAATAATAATAATAATAATAATAATCATAATAATAATAATAATAATGATGATAATAATAATAATAATAATAATAATAATAATAATAATAATAATAATAATAATAATAATAATAATAATAATAATAATAATAATAATAATAATAATAATAATAATATATTGAAACTTTCAAATAACATAACTTTCTCATACGAGTTTTGTTTCGGGCTCATATATTATATCAAATCGGAGAGAATTGGAAGATCAACAACTTTGAAAAAAGAATTATTTGTCTATATATTATTAATAATTGATTTAATTTTACGTGATAAATAATTATTACCGAAAATATTAATAATATAAATAATTATTTATTAATAATTTTTTTAACATTTTGCTCTAACACTGGTAAATGTTGGATGATTTTTTTAAAGAATAAAAAATTTGTTGTCGTTGGATGGAATTTTAGACAAAAACTTATTTCTTTGAAATTGTTGAACTTATGATTCTATTCGATTTGATATATTATGAGTCCGAAACAGAGCTCGTATGAGTGAGTTATGTCATAATTAATATTGTTTAATTATTAAATATCAACATAATATTAAGTATTAATAAATAAATCTTTCATTAAAGTTGTTGGTCTTTTCTCTTCTATTTTATACACTATGAGCCCGAAATGGAGTTCGTATGAGAAAGTCGTGCAATTCGAAAGTTTCAATATATTATTAATAAATAATATTATTTTAATTATTAATTAATATTATTTGAATTATTAATAGTTAAACTGGGTCTGGTCGGATTTGAGTGGAGGTTGGTCTTAGTTAGGGAAGAAAACTTTGAGGGTATTTTGGTCTTTTTTATAAAATAAAATTTCTCATCCAAAATCTAACAATGTTAGGGCAAAGTGTAAAAAACGCAATTAGCGATAGTAAATGTAAACTTTTTTTTAATTGTAGTAAAATGTAAAAGTGGTCAATTTAGTAGGGGCAAAGTGTAATTATCCCTAGATTTTATCCATGGTTGTTCGCAGTGACAAGATTTAGCTCTCTAAGAAAAGTTGAACATTGTTCATGCATAGATGTGGTTTATGTGATTGCAGTGCATCATTGGGTCTTTTTCGATTGAATTTTGTGTTGTTTTTTTAGATTTGAAAAGGGACATACCATGGGAGCCATACATTTTTTTTATCAGAAAGAAAAACTTTTATAAATAAAAAGACAAGTGAGGGGATTCCTCAACGAGAATACAAGAACTGACGACCACAAAACTAAAGAGAAAATGGATTACGGTACATGACAACTAAGTTGATCTCGGGAACGAGCCTTCAGTTGCTAAGGCATTACGATAAGAAAGCCGAATCACAGCGAGCACAAGTGCTTGATGAGATATGCCTAATTGATGTTTCTTTTATTTGTTTTATTTTGAAATGGACGTGCTTCACCTATTGTTTATTCCAATTAAGTTCTTAAAGTCTATTTATTTTGCTTGTTATCTTGGTCTCTCTTTTAGTTGCTAAGTGCATTAGGTGGATATTCTTAATACTTAATTGGAATTTGTGCGAAACTGATCTCAAATTGAAATATAATATTTCTTTTTTTTGGGTGTACATTAAATTAAAACTAAAATAATTTTCTTGTACTTTGCCCTATTTCAAATTGCTCTAGAAAGGTAAATGGTTTATGCAAGAGAAGAGTTGTAACTACCTCTGATGATAAGGTACTTGATTTGTGATCCAGCTATCTAAATTTTGTTGTAATTGAAGTGTCAGACCAAAAGTTGAGGACGTTGCTGTTACAAATGGGGAATTCTAAGTTCAAAGAAAACAATTACATTTATCGATAATGTGTTAAAGGGATTGGTAGAATGGCTTTGTGCACAGGTTTATGCAGTTTTAACTTATATCTTCATTTGTGTTTTGATCTGCTTCATGACAATTGAATAACTTGATTGGACAAAAAGATAATATCAATATAACTTGATGGACTATGCTATATTAAATATCCACTAAAAACATCCCTTTTTCCTTGTACAATCTATGTATATATGTATATATAACTAATTATATTTCATCCAAAATTATTGGGTTTGATTTTTGTTGCTATACAGATTTGATTTGGTCTTTGGTAGGGTCATTGGATGTATAACTATCCCTCAGCAAATTGAAAGTACTTTTATGTCAACAACAACCCTTTAGTTTTGTGTGAGTTTTTCTTACGATTTTGATTCAATTTTTTTATGACAAAAGATTGGTCCGAAATCAGTATTTATGTATTGATAAAATTAATGTTTGTGGGAAATCATGATTTTCATTTTTATGGGTTGTTAAAAAATGTTCTTTTCTTTTGAAATTGAAATTGGAGGTGCTTGATTCATTTATGTGATTTGCAGGGTTCACCACATCATAAAGTATACATGAACACATTCTTGAATCTAAAACCAATTTAAGAGCATGTTGTCTCATATGCATTGTTCATATTGTCTCAAGTGAACCATTATTTTTAGGTTAAGTCTATTGACTACACACATATGCATGTATCTAATTATTATTTGATCATTCAGTTGCTTCTTTTTTGTTGACGTGGTTTAGTAAAATGTATTAAACCGTTTTAATTCCGTTGGAAATTTGTCGGACTATCAATGGCCTCCTAAAAACTGCTCTAGGAGTTCCCCTTGGTTCAACCACAACCTTAAATCAGTGAAGTGCTAAGTTTCAATCTATTCATATGTGACTTTAGACTCTTTATGTGACATCACAACTTTTAGTGTGTTGCATAATTCAAAGAAATTCACATGTTTAAATTTAATCGTGTTGAATGCCGAAAGGTATCTCGCTGCTCAACAAAAAACATGGTAAATGTATTGTGTATCTGACCAGCACCAAGAAAGTTGGTGGTTCTTGAGAAAAGTGGCGGCTTTCCTTAGAAATACCCTTAGTACGAATAGATAAATACATTATTAAAACTCAACATAATTAAATGTAAGTTGAGCATGAGTTTATTAAAATTTTATTTAATCGTATACAAAATATAAAATAACTAAAATTTAATAATAACAAGTTGAGATGAGTTTAAATCTTATTGTCTGGGTTCATGTGCACATTTTTTCGAACTGTTTTAGTAAGAACTAGACTAAATTGAGCAAAACGGTCTTAATATTCGATAATCATAATCAGAATATATGTTAAAAATGAGTACGAAGTTTGTTAAGAGTATTTAATAATATAAATAATAAATTAAAATTAATGGATAATGATAAATTATATTAAAATTTTAATAAACAAAATTGATTTCAATTTGAACCTTAATTATCTTATTTATTCATATTTGATTTTCCGACCAGTTTAAGTAAGATTCAAACCAAATTTGACCAAAATATTTCTAATAGTGAAAAATCGTATGTCGAATTAGTTGAAAAATATGGTATGAAAATCAAGTGATTTTTTGGTAATACAGACGAACTGATATGTAATGTGATGATTATAATCGAGTGTTTCAGAGTTTAAATTAGGCATGTTCATATTCGTGATCAATGGTTTAAATTGATAACATAGTTTCTTAAGATTTTATTTAATAAGAGGAGACTATATAATAATAATTTAAAACTAATGAATAATGAGTAGTTATAACTAAAATTTAATAAACAAGTTAGTTTCAATTTGAATAGTAATTATCTGAGTTATAATCGTTATAATAATTGAGTGATTTTTCAGTAATAGATTTACTAAAACGTAATGTAATGGTTTATAACCAAGTGTTTTGAAGCTTAAAATTAGACATGTTTTTATTCATAATCAATAGTTTAAATTGATTATAGAGTTTGTTAAGATTTTATTAACTCATGTAAAGATACTATATAATTATTAATTTCCTGTTTTACAGTGTTGTTCTTGGTTCGTTTTTCTTAACTATGATCAGTTATTTGAATGTGTGCAAAATAATGTTACAATTATTGATAATTATGTGATATTTTATAGTTCGACGTTTAAGTTTTCTTTCGAAAATGTCCATTATTATTTTCGCCTAAATCACAGTATACTCCTCCGAGCTTGGCATCATCAACGGTGGATATGGCGGCGGCGACAACTTTCTCTTGCTCCGTGCCCTATCGGCGATGGTGGTAATGAATAGATGGAGCGTAGTAAGAGCAGCAATTTCAGGGACCCATTTAAAGCCTCTCTTTTGCATGAAGAAATTAATCAATCCCTCTTTTCTACTTACGGGTTATATGAACGTGTTTCACATCACTCTATGTCGAGTTTAAGCATTCCATAATCACGGCTCAGGTTTACCCAGTCATAAGTTATAACATATCACATTTTAGACACTTTTGTTCAACAACAATGTCGTACAATATCTAACGTTGTACGCATAATTGTAAATAATAATAGTTTGAATTACCAACGTTTAGAAAAAAATGAGAACAAAAAATTATATTTGACCGAAATTTTACGGGTAGCACGCGCATCGCGCGGGCCTCACACTAGTTTATAATAACACTTGTTTCTGTTCATATCAGACACGTATACATGAAAAAATGCAAATTGATTAACGAATATGTCATTTATCTAGAATAATGGATGGATGCATGCATTTCCAAAAACGGTCACTTTTCAAGAAAATTCATTCATCACAACATTAGGTTGCCTTCAATGTGTAAATTACATCTCTAACTTTGTATTTAGTTTCATTAGATTGATTTGTATAAATGAACTATTGCATTATATTGATAACATTTAATAAGCAAAAAGCTTGAATGTTATAGACACGCTTCAATTTGCTTGGTACACCTTCAATTTACTTGTTATACTCGTGTTTTATTTTTGTCTTTTAATTTATTGTAATTGTAATTTTATTGTGTCTATTACTATTATTCTTAGGGATGCACTCTAGTAAAAACTCTTATTTACAAAAGAATATAAGAACAGTTATCATTCGTAAGATAATAATGATCAACGACTATTATAATTAACCATAATTAGCTTCAAATTAATTTTTTCCGTCACAAATTTATGAAATTTAACACTGATACTAATTGCTCCCATCTCACGTAATAATAGGGCGTCTCTTTCGCTCGCTTCTCCACAACTAGAACGTGAAAGTGTGGCGAAATGGGTTACCACCAGCCGCTGTCTCCGACCTCATTTTCCCGTCGATGTGCCTATAGCCGAGCTCACGGAACTGTGGAAATGGCGTGACACATGGGTGTAGGATCTCAAAGGTGATATTGCGAAGGAGGAGGTTCCATTTGGGGTCATAGCCGGCGGATCTAATGTGGTTGACTTGAGCACCGATGTCGAAGAATCAGTGAGATCTGCACCATCGTCTTTATTAGAGGACCAACTAAACTTAAAGTTTAAGCTGATAGTTGAAGAACCAATTATAATTTTATACTCTAACACGCGCCCTCACGGACAAGCCCGTTTTGAGGTTTGGACGTGCACTTTTTTAGAAGAAGAGATTAGATTGAGGAGCCCATAAGAAGTTTGGGGTCTTTAGTGAAAAAGAGATTTATGGAGGCCCGTTTAGAATAAGAGTAGAGTTTTTTTGACAAATTTAGAAGAAAGAATTTAATAATAAATAAATTTTTGCATGTCCTGGGATTCGAACTCGTGTCCGTAAGGTACAAGGTCTGATACCATATTAGAAGATCAACTCAACTCAAAGCTTAAGGTTATAGTTGAAGGACCAATTATAGTTTTATACTCTAACAGTCTTGAAGGTGTAGAGATCCGATGGCGGCGGCGAAATTGTAGGCAAAAGCAGGATGAAGACGTTGTGGATTTGTAGTTCAATTTCATATTACGCTTCATATCTTTGTTTTATACCACCCGATCCTAACCATCTTACATTTTGTACAAACAATTATTAATCCCAATATTTCATGCATTTCTGGAATCCTAAAATCAGGTTTTACCATTTTCGGATGTTTATCTTTTCTACTCGTTATACTTTCTTTGTCAATGCTTTCGAATAGGTTTTTTTTTTTACAATACAAATTATGCAACTAAATCTGATTATTATTTAGTGAATGCAAAATCTATAAATTGTTTGTCGATTTTGAAATTGGTTCAAGTCTACGTTTATGCAAATTTAGTATCAAATTTGTTGTTGAGGTTCTGGGCTACATTTAATGTTTGTCTTTTCGGTTGATTAGTGGGTGTTATTGGATAAATGAAAATGAAACGTGTAATGTGCTCAGAAAAAAAAATGAAACATATATGTAATTTATGTGTTGTTAAAATTAAACTAGGCATTACCGTGAAAATGAAAATTATAAGCCACAGAATTTCATGAAATTGAAATGAAACATACACTCATGAAATGGAACAGAATCTTATAAAATTGAAAAGAGATTAGAAAAAAGAATTCATTGTGAGACATAGAAAATATGAGAAAAATAATAACTGCGAAAGAAAACTCTTTAGTGAACTAAATGCAGGACATTAATTATGAAAATAAATAACAAATGATATTATTATGAACATAATAGATGACATATAATAATTGTACCGAACACATCTAAAATATCAAGATTGTAGATTGCGTGAAAGAACGTTCGAGTCCAGTTGATCGTTGTTTCCTTATGAAAATATTGCTCCCTCTGTGCCACTTGAAGGATTAACGAGCAATTGCCTCGCAAGATAAAACGGACTCACTACTAACGAGTGCTGCGAATAGTGGAGACTGTTGAACTAACGATTGATATGTATTTAAGAAGTGGAGAGAAGATGATGAGAAGAAGATGATTTTCATATCAATTTCAATCCTTTATATAGGAGAGATGACACCGTTTCGAACAGACACAACCGTTCGTAACATGTATCTTTTGGAAAAGTTGCGACCCTTCAACTAAAATGTGCTTCATTTCAAAGACAAATACATTGAATGGTTGAAATGAAAAGATGCATCCATTGAAATATTATCTAGATTCAATGGTTGAAATGATGTTATTATCTCATTCAAATTATATAGTTTCCAACACTAAAATATGTTTTTACTTGAAAGTATGAAACAATGAAGATGAAAATAACTCAATGTATGAAACTGAAATATCAAATCTCTTTTCAAGTTGGTGTTTCAAATATTGACGTGGATTATATATAGTTTTGATTCATAAATTGTTAATCCAAAAATTGCAGAAAATTAATGAGAGATAATTACTTTTCATCTCACAGTTTTATCAAGAAATATAAAATAATTTAGCCATCTATCGGTCAACCATTGTTGCAATAGGAAAGAATCATGAAAATCATGTCCATTAACTAAGAAATAATTAGATGAATCCGCCTCCTATATTTTCGTGATTGAATCTAGGGAAAATTTCACTTAGGTACCCTGAAAAATACAGATTTTGCACTTAACTAACATGCCTTTTTAATTTGGCTTGAGAGACACCTGAACTTTTCTAATGTGGCCTTCAGTTTGACAGTGTTAAATTAATGGTGAAAAGTTAAAAAAACCCCTCAACTAACCATTAAATTTTCAAAATTTACCATTCATTCTCTCTCTCTCTCTCCATTTATTTTTTTTCCTCCCTTCAAGTCTCTCCCTCACAATTACTCAGAGTGCTCTTCATGAGAGTATCTCTCATTTTCTCATCGTCCTCACCATAACCACTGCCATCGCCAATCAGTCCTCGCTCTCGAAGACGTCTGCAATCTAGAGGATGTTCGAGTGAAGTGAGAGAAACATCGTGATCTTCGGCTCGTTCTCGAGGCACTCGCGATTGGTGGGATCGGTGAGGTGTTGAGGGTGTGGAGATGGAGGAGAAGCTTCTATCCTTTATTCTTTCCTCCACAGAGGGTTGAGGGTGAGAGAGTGTGGGGAAGAAGGGTAATGTTGGCATTTTCTGAAAATGTAGTCTCACGTGATGGAAACGTGACCCCATTTTCTCCAAAATTATAACTCTGTTAGCTGAAATGCCACATTAGGGAAGTTCAGGTGTCTCTCAAGCCAAATTGAAAAGTCAGGTTAGTCAAGTGCAAAAACTTATTCTTCAGGGTAGTTAAGTGGAATTTTCCCTTGAATCTAAATGGGACCAAACTTGCAGTAACGCTGAAATCACTTGATTACCCCTCAATTGGATAAAATTACCAAATTAAATTCTTGAAGTTCTTAAATTACATACATATGTCATCACAAACATGAAGTGAATCTGGTCCATTTAATTTTATATCGGGTGATCATAAATGTTTCTCGCTTTCTCACTTAAGGTATATGTTAGAAAGCCTTATTCTTAATAGGTTAAATTCTTAATTTTATATCAATGTTAATTAGAAAGTATATTTCTTAATTAAAGATTTTGCATAGGTAAAATCTAAGAGTAATTTCATATAAATGTTTTAACAAATCTAAAAACATTATTTTGTGAAGAACAGTGATTTCAAACACTTTAATAAACAAACTTGTCGTTGAGGGAGACTTCGAACCAGGATGAAGACAAGACGATGTGATATATTATATTACATGTGCAAATCAAGCTAATTAGTTTAGCTATAGATAAGATTCATTCTTTTTCTCCTTTTAAATATATATTTATTTATTTGATTATTAAAATTGTCATTATTATTGTATACAAAAGTAAAAGGCCTTCATTTCAATTTTTGCTTTAGACACTATTGAAAACATCATCTTTGTCGGCGAGACTTTGCTCCCTCCGAGCAGGAGAGCCAATCTCGTCGGCTTGGCCAAGCCGACGAGATTTTTGTCCGAAACTCGCCGGCTTGGTTCTCGGGCAAGTCTCGTCGGGAATGGTCATAGTCGGCGAGATATTGCATCAATATCTCGCTGTCTTGGTGAAGTTTTACCGACAAAATTTTCAAATTCTCGCCAGTAAAATAACCAGCGAGATAATGCCAATATCTCGCCCTCGCCGGGTAGGTTTAACAAACCTAGTCGGCGAGATTTTGGCAATATCTCGCCAGCTATTGGTGTAAAACGTAGCCGGTGAGATGTTGACACTAACTCGCCGGCTATGTTTGATAAGAATTTGGGCAGAATCAGGCTCAATTTCTAAGTTTCTCGTTACCAATTACACCTGTAATACCTAGCAATTCAACTAAATTCAATTCAAGTTCAAATTTATATTTTTTTCATCTTGAGTTATTGGCTTTATGTTTAAGGATTTAGGTTCACAATCTTGGCACAAGCTTAATAAGATCATATCACTTTCATACCATAACGAAAGATTTAAGTGCGTGATGTTTTGATTGAATGCCAAGAGTGTGTATTTATATAATATCACATGTGCTTGATTAAGGAAGAAAATATTCTCTAATTGATGCTAGGTAATAAGTTAAATACGATTTTTTGTTTAATTTACCAAAATTTGACCGAGATGGGTTGTAGTTTCCAAACCCAACTTTGATACATATGCTACTTGTACTAGGATCTCGACTCTAGAGATGAGTATCAGTCTGCACCGTTAACAGCAAGATGATTAAATTTTCATCAATCTCTAAAATTTAAATTACCAAGCATGACATCACACACCAAAAAAATTAAATAAAATAAAATCTTGATTGTTCAAAATTATTCCGAAATAATTTTTTTCCATAAGCGAAAATATTTCGAAATAGTTGATTGTATCTAGCTTAAGGGTCAATTAATTTCACTGATGACTGGTCGCCATATGTAGTAAAAGTCGGCAATATGGCAAAGACTAGTCTTGATGATCTCCAAGGCAAAGACGAGTCTCGATGGCTTCCCAAATCATTTTAGAGATACTCAACAAATACATAAATATTCTAGCCTCTAACTATCATTAAACGACCACGACAACATAAGAAGAAAATAGTAGTTATTAATCAATAAAACAAGTTTCTTTCACGCGTAATGCATTTGCAAGCACACGGTGAAGGAAAACAAAAATATAATTTCTCAAACGATTAAGAAATATACTAAGATAATATGATGACGATATAGTTATTTGTTGGCACGTCATTTTTCTGTTCTCTTATTCTTAGTTTTCATTGGTCAACGCCTCATTGCTAATTCTCATGTGTTATAGGTGAGATTTAGAACCAACATCTTCCTGATAGCCCCAATAATCTTAAATTAAGATTAGTTAACCATGGCATAAGCCATAATTAGAAGTGTAGAAATTCATAACAGAAAATAATTGTTTGAATGTAAATCTTTGTTCATAGAATTCAAGGTTAAATTGCAGGTGTTGATAGTGGTTTTGAGGTTCCGAGCATTCTCTTTTTCTTGAAGTTGGAGCTGACTAGTCATATCCACAGCAATATCATACCTCCACCCCGAGCACTCAATAAAAATGGATCATTTCAAGCCCATCCAATTTCAATCATGAATATACCCAGAAAGTTAAATGGAATAATAATATATAGATTACAAAGAAAGATACGTTAATAGGAGATTTGCAAGTGAATCAAAGAATGAGACCGGTGGAGCATCGTGCTCACAGTTTACCAAATCCCTACAAACAGAACACATCAAGATCTATATCTACAAGTGAATAACTTGTTATTATTATTATAAGATTCCTAGTTTTTAATGTGTGTTTTCGCTTGGCCAACCCTTGCTAGCTAATTCGATAACGAAGTTTCTGCTACCTCTTTTGATTGTTTCCAAATGGTTTCATTAATTAATGTTTTCTTCGTGCACATTATTCGATTCTGTCTCATCCGTATACATGTTTTCTATAAATATATTCTTTGAAAAGAATTCATTCATTCAGAAGTCTGAGGTCTAGTTGATCAGACAATGGCGCGCCCTTTATTCTTGCTGATTGCATTCGTTCTTGCTGCAACTTGTAGCAGTATTGCTTCTGGTGCCATCGTGGAGCACTCTTTCGATGTAATTTTAGTTGTTAATTACTTGATTTGCTTTGAGTCAATAGAAATTGATATAATAAATTTCAGGTGAAAAATGTGACTGTGGATAGGATGTGTAGAGCACAAATGATAACAGCAGTGAACGGTAGCCTCCCAGGGCCAACCATAAGAGTCCGAGAGGGCGACACCCTTGTCGTCCATGTCCTCAACAATTCTCCTTATAACATTTCAATCCATTGGTAATTAATTAATAATAAGATATGCACGAGTCAGTACGATATTGATCATTAACTCGTATAATCAATCGTTTGTGTGTAGGCATGGAATCTTTCAGCTTCTGAGCGGGTGGGCAGATGGACCCGGATATGCAACCCAATGTCCGATCCAGCCCGGGAATAGCTACACATACAAGTTCACCATTGTTGGTCAGGAGGGCACATTGTGGTGGCATGCTCACGTCTCCATTCTCCGCGCCACCGTGTATGGAGCTCTCCTAATTCGGCCCCGTTCCCAACATTTCTATCCATTCCCTAAACCCTATAAGGAAGTCCCAATTCTATTTGGTAATAATTAACCACCTCTATCTATACATGTGCATTGCGTACATTAGAGATGATTAGAGTTGTAAGTTGTAACTAAACATAAATTACAGGAGAGTGGTGGAATGCTAATGTTGTGGATGTGGAGACCCAGGGAGTAGCCACTGGGCTTGGTCCCAACATTTCCGATGCTTACACCATCAATGGACAGCCCGGCGATCTCTATCCTTGCTCTAAGAACAGCACCTACAAGGTGAAGGTGATCAAGGGCAAGACTTATCTCCTGCGTATCATCAACGCTGCAGTCAACAATCAACTCTTCTTCAAGATAGCGAATCACAAGTTTACGGTCGTCGCTATTGACGCCGCCTACACCAACAAGTACGTGACCGACGTGGTGGTGATCGCCCCCGGGCAGACCGTGGACGTCCTCCTGACGGCCGACCAGCGGATGGGGTCCTACTACATGGCGGCGCACCCCTACATCAGCAACGTTGGAGTGCCGTTCGACAACACCACCACCACAGGGATCCTGACGTACCGGGGGTCGGCGGCGGCGGCCCCCCTGATGCCTGCCATGCCTCCCTTCAACGACACGCCCACCGCCCACACCTTCTTCTCCAACATCACCGGCCTTGCAGGCGGGCCCCACTGGGTCCCCGTCCCCGGCGTAATCGACGAGCGCATGTTCGTGACCGTCGGGCTGGGCCTCCAGGTGTGCAACGGCACCTGCCTGGCTGCCAGCATGAACAACCACTCCTTCGTGCTCCCCACAAAGCTCTCCATGCTCCAAGCCTTCTTCTCCAACGTCTCCGGGATCTACACCGCTGATTTCCCCGACAGCCCTCCCACGCCCTTCGACTACACCAACGCCACCCTCAGCTTGAACCCCTCCCTCGTCTTCACCCCCAAATCCACCAGCGTCAAGAAGCTCGGGTTTAATTCCACGGTGGAGATGGTTCTGCAGAACACCGCCCTCATCGGAGTCGAGAATCATCCCATACACCTTCACGGTTTCAACTTCCACGTCCTCGCTCAAGGCTTCGGCAATTATAACCCCAAACTCAGCCCCACAAACTTCAATCTCGACGACCCACAGATCCGCAACACCATAGGTGTCCCCGCTGGCGGATGGGCCGTCATCAGGTTCCAAGCTAACAATCCAGGTACATACATTATTACTTTTATTTACAATTTAATATCTTACATATATATACGTATTCACTGTCATATAAACAGGAGTATGGTTGATGCATTGCCATTTGGACACGCACTTGCCGTGGGGTCTGTCGATGGCCTTTGTGGTGGACAACGGTCCTACACCGTCCACGACGTTGCCTCCACCGCCGCACGATCTACCCAAATGTTAGCGCGTGGACGGAAGCCAGCTGGAAACACTGTTTACGTTCTTCATAATTTGGTTTTTGCTTTACAACTTGGACATAGAATTGGTTTCATTTCTTTTGGTCATTTCAAATTTGTTTGGAAAAAGTTTCATTTATACATGCCATTTCTAATAATTGAGTGCAAATTTTATAAGGTGAAATCAAATGTGTATTATTCACTGTATTAAGTTCACATTAGTTAGTTGATTGAATGAAAGTAATATTATTTCAAAATACCCTGTTTTGTTACTTTTTTAATTTTCATGTTAGAAAAACTATGTAATGAAACAATTAAAATATGTTTTCAATTTGATACAACATTAACTTAAAAACTTGTTATTATTCTTGTATTTAATCAATATTAAGCAAGGTTCTAAAAAACGTTAGGTGTTAGTCGGGCGGACAACACTCTGGAATGATTAATCGGATTAAACAGGGATTAATCGGATTTGTATTTTTTTATTATTTTTAATATAAAAATAAGTTATACTATATAAAAAAATAAATAATCTCACAAATAATTAGTTTAGAAGTAGAAATCAATTAATAATAAACCAATTAAACCAAACGCCTGAGACGTTTTAGGTCTAAATGTGTAAATTGTAATTTTCAACTTATTTTTTTTCTTTAACTAATAGGCCCGCCTGAGCCGATTAATCGCTGCCTAGCCCGATTAATCGACCGCCTAGCCCGTTTTTTGTCCTTCACCGTTTTGAGCGTCTAACTAGTGAAAAACGGAAAGGCAAAACTCAAATGAGCGCCTAGGCGGCCGCCTAGACCGTTTTTTGGAACACTGCTATTAAGACACTTCAATAGGAAAAAAGAAAAATTATGATGTATTTGAAAGAGCATTTCAAACTTAGGTGTATATGGGTTAACACTACATCGTATGAGCATGACAACTGCATACTTTGTAGCGTACGCGGCCACTGAATTAGTTAAGGGATGTACACACTAAATGGTACGCAACCCTAATTGAAATAAGGGTTGCGTACCACCTAGGCTTGAAACCAATATTTCACTAAAAAAATAAGGGTAAATTTCACATAACTCTCATGCTCCTCTTAACTATAAAATCAATATGTGAGGTGCCATAACTATCTAAAAATCCTACTTTACCTTTTTTGTTGACTTTTCAAAATTCTGTTAATTTTTTATAAAATGACGAAAATACCCTTGTATCTGAAAATTAAAATAAATAAATAAAAATGATTTTGGACTTTTTTCTATTTTCTTTTACAAAAACAAAGAATAAAAAATTATTTATAAAAATTAATAAAAATAAAAAACAATGTTTAAAAATAAATTTTTGTTTTTATATTTTTTTTATAAAAAAAAAACTTTTTAAAAATTATTTTTACTACTTATAAAATTTTGTTGTCGTTGGATGAAATTCTGGACAAAAACATCTTTCTTCCAAACTTATGATCTTATGATTCTCTTCGATTTGATATACTATGAGCTCGAAATAAAGATTGTATGAGAGAGTTATGTTATTCAAAAGATTCGATATATTAATAATAATTAATTTATTTTTAATAAAAAAATTTCTTAAAAATTGATAAATCTTTCGATTCTCTTCGATTTGATATACTATGAGCACGAAATTGAGCTCATATGAGAGAGTTATGTCATTCGAAAGTTTCAATATATTATTAATAATTATTATTATTTGAATTATTAATTAATATAAATAATAATAACTGATTTTAGTATTAAAAGGATAAAAAAATTACAACATAAGAAACGATGTTTAAAAACCGTTTTTAATTTTTAATATTTAAAAAATATATATTATGGTTATTTATTCTTATTTAAAGTATGTTGAATGAAAACTGAACTTGAACAAGAACATAATATAATATGAGGGTAAATTTGACATTTTATGTTATTATTAACAATGTTAGTGACGAGTGAGACTTTAGTATTGTTCAGGGGACTCACAAATAGTTTTTTTTTATCTTACAGGAGATAAGTGAAACTCTTATCTTAATAAAAAATAACACAAAAAGAAGCGTAGTGCTTTTTTGTCCCTAAACGACAGTAAGAGTTAAGAGATAGAGATGCATCATAGCCATAGGGAGACACTCACCACTGGTTTATAACAGCTGTCTTTTTTCTCTGTCGTTTCATCGTTTACCTCAATGTTAAGGCATATTTCTGTTGTGTATTATAATGGTGTTGAGAGTTGTAGCCCCTCCATCTTCATTTTATTTGTGCACACACCCTAGCCTACAGTAACCCATGTCTCCATGATAATTTGTGGGAAGCACTATATATATGTATATTTCCATACTGACTCAAATCAAATATTTATCTTAATAGTCACCTCCCAAATTACCCACATCCAACGATGTAGCTAGATTTCGGACGACACTGGCGATGCGATTCGGACCAGGCGATTCGGCCCGGTCTGGCATGGGACGTTCTTGTTTGGTTTGGGCCGGGTCTGGGCCAAACTGATTAATTATTTTAAAAAGTTATAAAAGTAACTCCATATATTTAAAAAGTTTCTCAAGTTAATGCATTCTTTGGGTATATTTTTATTTTGTTGTAAGAAATTTAAATTGTTTCGAGTCACTACTTTGAATTGTTCGTTGGACTACGAACTATTAGTCCTTGACTTTTGTTGTGACAATGTTTTTTTTTAGAATATATATATATATGAAATGTATTTTTTTCGAATGTTACATTATTTTCCTTAAACTACTCTCTAAACTCACCTCATGCAAATATAATTTTTAATTGGAATATGAGTTTTTGGTAATTGAATATGAGTTATTGTAACTAAAATATTAGTTTTGTGGTAAGAATGTTGAAATATTACTTTGAAATACTTTTATATCTTAAATATTTTTTCATTACTTTTATATAGCGTAATATATATTGTCATTAAATAAGTATGTTAATTTGTTGAATATAAATTAAAAATTAGAAATTTGTCTAGTCTCTGCTAAGGTCCTGTCTAATCCTCGCATATGCCTTAAAAGTCCTATCCAACTGACTGGCGTCTAACAATTCTATAACACTAATTATTATATTATTTTTCAAAATAAAAAATATAATATATATATATATATATATAACGTAAACGTAGAGAAATTTAAGTAAAGTAAAATAAAATAAGAACAAGATCAATAAGAATAACAAAATTAAGGAGAAAATGAAGAAAAAGAAACTAATAATTAAGCATTAAATAAAATAAAATGGACGATAAATATAAACAATAATTAGGCGGTAAAACCGGCCATCTAATTAATATATAAGAAAAATAAATAAGGAGCAAAGCATATGAATAAGTGCATAATTTATTTCATATGAAAATAAAAGCAAGAACAATAAAATAACACTTACACAAATTAAAGTTTTGTAGCGGAAAGCTTGGAAAATAAAAGATTTAGAAGTAATTCAAGGAGTAGGCTAGAAAGGAGAGAAGTCTTGCATGAAAAATGTTGTGTCTTCCTCTTGAAATGGAGTGCCTTTTTATAGCCAAAAATCAGCCCCTATTCCATCATGGGAGGAATATTATGCATAATGACTTCAAGACTCCAATGGCTCACCAATCACTTCATGCTTCCCACCAATGTCTCCCACTAAGTCTCTTATCATAAATAGTGATTTACTTTTCACTATTTACGACACTTATCATAAATAGTGATTTACTTTCACTATTTACGAAGTCTTCAGATCTGGTTTTGGATACAGACCGGTTTTGGATACGGGTATACCGTAATTACAAAATACAAATACGAATACAAATACAAATAAAATTACATTTTGTAGAATAATAATTTTTTCTAGAACCCCGAGTTTCCAAAGAAAGGGGGCTGGCAGATTTGAACCTCTTCATCCTCGGCATCATCGGCAAGGTTGATGGATGCTGCTGAGGAAGCGCTGGATCTCGATTCTTCTTTTGAGGAAGCTTTTGAAGGTCCGGGCATGCTGGAGAGGATTTGTTGGAGGATATTTTGATATTCTTCTTCTGTTTTTGCTGCGGCGAGTGACGCTTGGGCTCTCGCACGCTGAGCTAGGAAAAGAGTTTGGCCATGAGAAGCTTGGCTACCCCTTTGACGAGACTTTGCAATCCAGTCGGTGATGGCTTCTGTGGTCAAGGTTTTAGGAATGTTGAAAGCAGACCACCATTTTATCCGAAGCTTTCTCTGGATAATAGGGATGGAGCCATCACGATTATAAATAAAGGTCCAAGAGAGGACCCAAGGGAGAAAGAAATGGATAGAGAAGAGGCACAGAGGGGGGAACCTGGCTTCTTCGGGAGTAGGATTATAGTTTTTTGAAAATGTTTTGAAAGGCTCCATCACATCAGTGTGAAGATATTCATCTGAGGAACCAAAGAATCTCCACCACTGGGCAAACCAGTTAGGAAGTTTTGCTGGGTCAATAGACTTGTTATTGAAGTAAATCAACCACGAGTGAGAACATGTGGAATTTTGAATGTAAAATGTGTTGTACCACACATATATGTAATCCCAATAGGAGTACGTGCAACAACAAGGGATGGTCGTTTTGAAGGAAGAGGGGAAGGATTTGCGAGTTGAAAGAGGAGCTCCCCAATCCTTTACACTTAGAATTTTTTGGATTTTTACAGTGGAATACGAGGGGGAGGACGAATCATTTTTGAAAAAGTGTTTGAACTCCACAGACTTTGTGTCCTCGAGAATACTCTGATAGTATACTGAGGGTTTTGAAATGCCATGTGGTGCGAAGAACCAACCTTTTGGAAGTAGATTGGCCGCAGTCTTGAAAGGATCAGACTCCAAACACCCAGGCTCAACGGTGAGAACATTGAGCACATTTAATTTTTCAATATAAGAAGATTTTTGGGCTCTTGATTGGGTGCCAACCGCAACCTGAGCACTATTTTGAGATACCGAAATATATTTTGAAGAAGAGGCATCGCCTTTCTCTGGTTTTGAAAATATTTGAGAAGGGTTTTTAGGGGGAGATGAAATCTCCTTCTCAGTTTTTAAATTTTTGATGAGGCCCTTACCTTGTGTCACTATAGGGGCAGACATTGCCTGGAGCTTCCTAAGTAACTCAGGTTGCTCAGATAGGCTCATGAGCCACTGCTGAATGCTTGGAGGTTTTGTATCATCTGTATCATCTGATGAGGGTGTTTGGTCTTGGTTTTGTTTCGTTGTATCTGCATAGGTTTGGATTGGTTTTGCTGCAGAAAGGTTTTGGGTTGGTGTTTCTACTTCTTTCTTCTTACGAGGCATGGGCTTTTTGCTAGAATCTGTTTTGTAAGAATTCACGAGTTAGGAAATCTGGTAGGGAATTGGAATCTCCTCGAATGAATTCAATGTCAAAATCAAAAACACTTAAAATAGCTTGCCATCTAGCAAAAATTTGTTTCGAAGCAATGTTTTGAACATCCTTTTGTAAAACTTCTTTTGCAGACTTACAATCAATACGAAGAAGAAATTTTTTGTTTAGTAGGTCAGATTGAAACTTTGAAATGCACAAAACAATACTTAATATCTCTTTTTTGATAGTAGAGTAATTTACTTGTGTATCATTCCAATGACCAGAAGTATATGCTATGACAGACTCTTTCCCCCCCATGTTTTGCTTTAAGATACCTCCGTATCCCATATCACTAGCGTCTGTTTCGACTATCTTAGGGAGGTTGGGATCGGCAAGATGCAGACAAGGGATGGTGAGGACTTGTTTTTTAATTTTTTGGACAGTCTTTGTATGTTCTTCGGTCCAGGGTTCAGGGTTTTTTCTCAACCTATTATGCAGTTTTTTTGCTAGTCTATTAACATTTGGGCAAAAATCTAAAACATAATTCAGACTACCAAGAAATCTTTGCAATTGGGTTTTGTCGAGAATTTTGTCAGGAAATTTGTTTGCAAAATGTAGTGATCGTTCAATTGGTGCAATAGTACCACATGAAATATTATGTCCTAAGAAGCGGATATTAGTTTTGAAAAGAGATATCTTTTTTGCTGAAACAACCAGACCACTCTTCTTTATTGCAAAGAAGAACGTTTTGAGATGTTTTATGTGTTGTTCTACAGAATAAGAAAAGATAAGCACATCATCAATATAAACTATGCAAAAGTCGGAGTAAGGATTAAAAATGTCATTCATAATTCTTTGAAATTCTGAGGGGGCATTTTTTAATCCAAATGGCATGACATTCCACTCATATTGTCCAAACGGGACGGTAAAGGCAGTTTTATATCTGTCTTTAGGATCAATTTGTATTTGCCAGAATCTTGATTTTAAATCGAATTTGGAAAAAACAAAAGATGAGTGTAATTTTGTAGTAAATCTTTTTTATTTGGAATCGGATAACGAATCCATTTCAGGGCCGCATTCAAAGGTTTGTAATTGATTACTAACCTAGGAGTGCCACGTTCTATTTCAGATGCCTTGTTAACATAAAAGGCAGCACAAGACCAAGGAGATCTGGATTTTGCGATTAATCCCTTATTTTCAAGATCTTGAATTTCTTCTCTACAGAATCGTTCCATGTCAGCATTCATCTGAATGGGACGAGCTTTTGTAGGAATTAGTTTGTCATTGAAATCAGGTTCATAAGGAAGATCTACCATGTGTTGTTTCCTATTCCAGAAAGCCTTTGGTAGATCGGAGCAAACTTGTTTTTCAAAAAGATTTTGAAACTCGGAGATTTTTTGTTTGGCTGAGCTAGTCCCTAAATATTGCTCAATCTTTTGATATTGGACTTCATTCTTAAGATGTAAAACATTTGATTGTTTTCCAGCAATAAGAACATTTATCTCATTGTTATAAATGGTCTCAGCCTTTATAACATTAAGACTCTTAGTCCTTGGTTTTTCAAGAAAAGGAAAAAGCAATTTTGAATATTTAGTTTTAGAACTAATCCCTTCAAAATCAACTTGATAAGGAGTTATCATGTTGATAAATGGTGTTCCCAAGATTACCGTATGATGGATGTCTGGACACATAAGAAACAGGTTTTTCAGAAGGAAATCATTATTAAAAATACCTGCTTGGGTTTTTCCAACAATTCTAAGCTTAGAATTGCTAGCAGTGTGCAAACTTTCTTTTGTCTCTTGTTGGAAGCGAAGAGGCACAATACCAGGTTTTATAACATTTTGGTCAGCCCCAGTATCAAAAAGAGCAATAGTATTGATTTGAGAATTATCAGGGAAAACAAGAGTAATTTTTATAAAATATTTTCGTGAAGTTACTTCTTCGAGAATATAAAGGAAATCCTGAGGAGCATCTCGTAAATTTTCGAGAACAGGGGGCTCATCGTTTTCCTCGTCGCTGGCCTGGCTTTGAAGGTGAGAGATAAGAAGTTGAATTTTTTCAGAATCTTCTTTTTGTTTATCTTTTAATTGTTTGATCTCGGTTTTTATGGTTTTTATTTCGGTTTGGAGATCGTTGATGGTCGCTTTGGGGTTAAGGACCTTTTTTCTCCTGTTAAGGATAGAGGTCAGATCATAAAGATTTGGGCTGAAAGAAATAGGAGTTCGATTTTGGGTGGTAGCAGGAGGTTCATCTATCAAGGATGTTTTAAGTTGCTCAAGGTATTGTTTTTGAAGGACAGGGTCGTCAATATGACTGATCATATCCAAGATTATAGACTGGTCACTTGTAAGCACGCAAATGGAGTCACCTTTATCAGACTCTGTGTCTGAGGAACTGGTTATGATTTCATCAAGGCCTGGACCCATGTCTCTAGGGGGCGAAGTAGAGCCATCTTCGTCATCTGAGATTTCTAAAAGAAGGGCTGGGAATTTTTCTTTGATATCTTCTTCAGCATCAAGTTCTCGGATTTGCTTTGATACTCTACAAAATTTTGAGATATGGCCTTTCTTGCCGCATCGATAGCACGTGACATCTTTTGAAGAGGGTTTTGGAGCCTCGGATTGTTTCTCAGGTCTTCTATAATTTTTCCTAAAAGGTTTTTTTATAGTAGGTTGGTTTTTCGAAGGGATGTTTTTTGTAAGGTTTCTGGTATTTCCTAAATGGTTTAGGGCGTGTTGGTTTCTTACTACAATCTCCAACAGAATGTTTTGGTTTAGTCATAGAGGAATCAAATTGCCTACAGAAAGATCCTACTTCTTTCTTAGATTCTTGCAATTCCCACTTAAGGTGTTTTTGGAGTTTAAGGTCTTGGCAAATCTGGAGACCCTGTTTTTAAGAAGTACTAATTAGTTCTCCATAGGTAAGCTGGTCATAGGGTATGATATGGCTACCGTAATTTTCTCTAATTTTGTTCCTAACCTTTTCTCCTAAGAGGGTAGGAAGTCCAGCCAGAAACTTTTCTTTCCAAAAAGGTTGGTTAGAGTCTTCCCGAAGCATGACTCTAGAGAGAAAGGTAGACTTATACCATTGGAAGTCTCCTAGTTTCTTACATTGGAGATTTGACAATAAATCCGCATTTTTATCGCTGAGGTATGAGGAATCACCGATGAAGTGTAGAGATATTGTAAGAATTAGGGTGGAAACAGCATCTTGGATATGTTCCCCTAGGTTGTTAAGTATTGGTCCACCATTGTCATATGTTTGGATACTATTAAGGATTTCGAAGTGTTGTTCGGGGGTTAGGTAATTATCCCACCATCCTTTGAGTTGCCCCGAAAATCCAGCCATCAGAAGTTCAGCAACTGTTTTGTCTGATGTTCCTTGTTGAGTTTTGTAGGCGTTTGACGCCATAGTCATTTGCTGGAGAAGGTTGAGGATACTATATTCAGACATGCCATCAAGATTCCATTCATAAATGGATGAGGCCTTATAGTTTGGTTGGACAAGGGTATGAGGCTGGGATCTAAGATCGTTTTCATAGTCTACTTTGGGAACTAATGTTATTGGAAGTATATGAGAGCGAGATTTTGGAACTTCGGCTGAGCTGCTAGTTGTCTCGCTATCCGAAGAAGGACTCCTTTGTCGTATGACTGAACACATAGAGTTTTGTTCTGGTATGTTTGGAACAGTATTGCGGGAGGTAGAGGGTATATCAACACGACTAAGTTGGTCAGTAATAGCTTTAAGGAATTCACTTTTATTGGATCTAAGTTCCTGTTGGGCTGGTTTTGACATTTGGAATGGCTTGAACATAGGAGGCTTTAGGTGCTTCGATTTTTCAGGAAAATGAGAAGAAACAACTGTTGCTTCCATATTACGTTTTTCTATTCTAGAAATCTGTTTTGAAATGGTTGCTAGTGAAATGTTCTATAAAATTTTTTGAAAAACCATATCCGTTTTTCAGAATTGTGTGATCCATAAAAATCATTTTGTAAAAGGGTTTTGTCAACCTCAAAGGTACTTTGAAGAACATTTATTTCATTTGCTATGTTTTGGGTAATAACCGAAGCAGTTGGAGAATCAGGTGAAGGAGGGTTCTGTTCTTGGTTTGACTCAATGTAGACTGGGTGAGCAACCTGGGCTGTACAATCAATGTTTTCCATTGAGGAGGAATGTGGTTCATTATTAGGAAAATTCTGGTAGTTACGAGGTATGTGTATAGGTTTGGGAAGGTTAGATCTAGGGGGTGTGAGATCACTAGATCTGTAAGTATAATTATTGATAGAAGATATCCTCGAAATCCTATCTAAGTTAATGGAATCGGAGGACGAGACATCAGAGAGGCGAGAACTAGTACTAGATCTCGGTCTATCAAAGCTTATTTTTACCTTACCGTCTAGGTATTGAGTTATGTTGTTGATTTGAGCGTTTGGTTCCGGCAGTACTACATCTGGTTTTGATGGATCAGTAGCCCCGTCGAGGATCCATTCTTCTGGAAGTGAAACATCTCTCCACTGGATCGGTCTTGGAACAACTGTATGTGCTTTGGATAAATCTGTCTCAAGAATAAGGGTTTCACCTTTGGTTGCTTGATGTTTGTAGTTTGAATGAAAAGAAGTCATCATAGCTTTGTAATGGATTTTAAAAATTAAAGCAACTGGAATAGACCCTTCGATCATCTTGTAATTATGTAATTTTAGTTGAAGGATCAAGGATTTTAAAATATTTTTGTCATTTAGAGAGATAGTTAAATCTGGGTAACAATCAAACGAAACTGGTCCTCTACAAAGACTAGACTCCACCATTCCTAGTAGAGAATCGTCAAAATTTAGATGTCTAACATCTCTTAAAGCGGCTAGGACAGAAGTATTGAGACCTTCACGTGTCAAGGGTTTGAGTGCTACTTGAACTAAACCGATGTGTATGTATCGATAGCCCTTGTTTTGATGTTGTTTTAAAGTAGTTGGAGAAAATAGGGTGATATTTTCAAAAGGTTTTGAAAGCTGGATATCTCTTTCTTCAGTTTTAATTGTGAAATCATTTTTAAAGAGATTTAATCTATTTGTTTTGTAGATCTGAGTTTTGTGAACTTTTGGGACATCCCAGCTGTTCAAGTTTTGTTCAAAATCTTCAATAGTGATTTCTTCACTACTGATAACATTTTTGTTTTTAGTAGAAGTAGTAGAGGAAGATGAAATTGAAGAGCTGCTACAAAAGATAGAGTCCATAGTAGAAAGTTTTGAAAAACTGAGTTAAACAAGTGCAAGAAGGGAAAGTAAGCGAGTGCAGGTGTTGCTACAATGGGTAGAGCTTTAGCGGTCTTGTTGCCTAAACTAGGTCTTACAGCCGACACCACTACCCCAAAACGACTCACAACAGATGCAAAATGCCTAATTTAAACCTACGATGCAAGTGATTTAAACTTCAATTAATCCTTACCAACTCTTACGCCTCTGATATATATATATATAATCAAAAGGCATTTTGAATTTAACATTAATATATTTCATATACTCTAAAACCCACGAAAGAATATTTTTAATTTTAATTTATAATCTATAAATTAATAGATAGCTTTTGGTTAAGAATTTAATGGTCACGTCGGGAGACTCTGGGGATGCCCATGTAGTACATAACTTGTTTCGTGTTAATTTTTCCCTAAAAATCCTTAGTACTCCGATAGGAGTAAGAATCGGGGGTGACCTATGATTCTGGGCTCATAAAAAATCTAGGTTTTTTTCTGTTCGATCAGCATACCGGGAGATCCAAGAGATAAGAGGGAAGTGGAAAAGGGAGGGTAGACCAATTCACTGGAAGTTGGCATGGCGTCTAGAGGTGCCTCTGAAAGTGAAAATTTTGTCTAGAGAGTGCTTGCGGGTTGTCTCCCGACAAAGCTTGCGTTAGTTCAGAAGAAGGTAGATTCTGATAGTCAATGCCCACTATGTGGCCTTTGTGTTACACCCTGAGAGATCCCTCTAAGATTTGCATGGTCGTGTCGCTTCTAGGGTTGGCAAAAAACTTTATCGGCACCCTACACAAAGCGTCCCAACTTTGTAGAAAGCAAGTTGGTCGACTAGAGTTGAATAGACCTGGGTTGTCCCGATATTGAACTAACCATACACACACGAAAGGAGACAAGTCGATAAGTTTTTCAAGGCTAAGAACCCGGCAGGCTACCCAACACTTATGGGGTAATCTGGCGATTTTTATTGTGATGGGAAAGCTCAACTGACGACGTGATCCCAGTCGGATTCGACGAGACCTCTCCAACCGATGAACAATGGGTGAGCGTTCTATCTCGCAACCAAAAATTAAGAAATTACATTACCCTACATCCCCTATTTATAATACTTTACAAAGGGTTTCCTAATTACCATTCTAATGCAAAAAGGAAAGGAACACTAAACCCTAGCTTGGGCGCCAAGTCAGTGGCTACTCTTCCTTAAAAAGAATTGAGAACGGGAAATGACTTATTCCGTAGAATTAGGGCTGATGTGGCATTTTTTGGGAGGCAAGCAAGCTGAGCCACGCCCCTTGTATAGACGACGCGGGCTTGTGGCCTTGACGGGCCGGAGTTTTCTGTCTGGCCTGTTATGAGTCTATGCGAAATCTATGGTGTTTTTTGATCGTCGGTGCGTCTCGTAGGTACTCTCTCTTGGAGCCGCGGTGGAGTCGATGTGTCGGGAAGAGAACATTTATCCCGCCGAGGTGGTCTGGGCCGACTTAAGCGACTTTCTAGTCTGATTCAACTACTGTGGACCAGCGTGGAAGCCCGTGCTAGTTTTAGCAGCTCCAGTTCTTCTCGTGGGCAGTCCAACGGATGAGCCGAGTCATGTTTCGTGTAGAAACCCTTTTCTATCAGAGTCGAGACTCTTGCTCGTAGGAACTCGCCTAACAGGGTCGAAGCGTACTTCGTACGAACTCATCTGGAGAAGCCCGAGGAATGCCAACTCTTAGGAACTTCTGAAGGAGTCGAGTCGATGTGCTCGTATGAACTCCTCGTTGCAAAGACGAGGTAGGGATTTCCCGTAGGAACTCTCGTAAGAACTATCCCGTAGGAACTGCCTACCTGGCGGATATGAGATTCTCCTCGTAAGAACTCGGCCAAGGAAGCCATGATGGGATTTCAGAATGACCTTCGACATGGAGACGGGTCTGACAGTCGATATCTTACTGCTCGCTGTCAGACAAAGGGGTTGTACGACTGGGGTGCAATTTGAGGATTTTCTCGTAAGCCTTGATTTCTAGGGTTTTGGACGCTTCTTGTACATATGAGCGTTCTGTACCTGAGAGAGAAGGGAGGCCAGCGCACAAGGGAAAGAGTGCGCGGGCCACACTTGGGCATATTTTTAAGCGAAAAATCTCCTATGTGGGACATTTGTGCTGAATTAGTGGCGCACCTTTTCCTTGAGTGCTCACATGTGAATTTAATTTAGAATGCTCCTGAGGTTAGGGATACTTTTGCGTTACCTTTTGTATCTTATTTGGTGACTCTTTTTAATTTGGACTCAGTAGAAGGGTTTAAGTTGGTTGTTATGTTTTTATGAAGCATATGGGAAGCCTGAAACAATAAGGTATGGTCTAGGATTTTTTTTTTCTTAGAACCAATTATAGCCAAAACAAAAGGTTTTTGGATAGATTGGCGAGAATCTCAGGGGTCGGAGTCTCGGATGCAGAGGATACGGGTGCTTGCGATGTAGAAAAGACCACATACTGGAGTTTTAAAAATTAATGTAGTTGGTGCGGTTGGTCTTGGAAAGGTGGGGTCGAAAAGATGGCGAGGGATTCTATTGGGACGTTCTTCGGAGGGCGAGAGTTTGTTAGGGATGAGGTGTCGAGTCCCAATTAGGTGGAGGCTTTGGGAATCATGTTGGCTGTAAAGTGGGAAAGGGATCTACAAGTAAGACCAATGGTGATTGAAGCAGATTGTTTGGAGGCGGACAAGGCTATCAATAGTACATTTTCCTTGGTTTCCCCATTTGGTTTGATGATTTCTGAAATTAGATGTTTATTGAGAGGGGTTTCTAATATTTCTATGGTGTTCTTAAAGTGTTCAGGGAACAAAGTAGCTCACTCCCTTGCGAGACTATGTTGTCGGCATCTGAATATGTGTTTGATAGGGTAATGTCCCATCTTTTCTTGAAAAAGTTTGCTTGGATGATCTTTCTTAATATATGACCTTTTGTTTTTAAAATAATGATCTTTCTTAATATATGACCTTTTGTTTTTAAAATAATGATAATACATTTTAATATGTCATGTAGATTATGAAACTCTTATCTTAACATACTTTTCATATTTTGAATTTAGTTCAAAAGTAGTTATAGATCACTATGGTGTAGAATGTATAATTTTCACTTTACTGCTTTGTATTTTAAATTATAGTAATTGAATATAGAAAACATTAGTTAGAAAAACATCCCAACAAGTATGAGAGTGTCTGAACTTCTAATACCTGAAAGCCGAGCTTGGGATGAAGGAAAGGTCCGGGCGCTCTTCGACCAAGCTACATGTGATAAGATATTCTCAATTGTACCCAGCATGTACAGGGTAACGGACCAATGGTTTTGGGAAGCGGACAGGTCAAGCGAGTACTCAATGAGGAGCGCATACATGACTCTTTGTTCTTCTGGAAATATATGGACCCCATCAGGGGAGGCACATAGTTGGAGAGCAGTGTGGATATTAAATGTACCGCCCAAGGTTAAAAATTTTTTATGGAGAGTAATCTCAAACCTTGTTCCGACCAGGGAAAATTTAATCTAGAAGGGGGGTCCCGATTTTATCCCAATGTCCGTTATGCGGTGAAATGGAGGAAACAGTAGACCATATATTCTTGGATTGTCCGACTTTGGTGCCAATTTGGAGCGACAAGCTGCTGGTGCGCATCCGAAACAAAATCGGGCAAACCCCAAAGGTAGCAGATTGGGCATCCTAGGCAGAAGGGGACGATAAACACAACATGTTAGCACTAAGTATCTAGGACATATGGGGAGCGAGGAACCATTTCATCTGGAAGGGGGAGGCATTCCACCCAGCAAGGGTAGCAGCTCAGGCCAAGGGATGTCGAAGACATTGGGTTGCGACCAGACCCCCAATAGGAAGTTCGGGTACGGCACACTCATCGACTGGGGCTGCTTGGGCACTTTTGGGGCATGTGGCCTAAAGATCAATGTGGACGGTGGCGTGGATGCATATAGGGGTTTCTGGAGTATTGGGCTTGTTTGTAGAGATTCACAAGGTCAAATACAGGGGGCTCTTGCTAGACGTTTCTCGGGTAATCTCCATCTAGAAGAGGTGGAGGTCGTAGGAGTCAGGGAAGCTCTCTCGTGGGCAAGAGGCAAAAACTGGACGAGGGTGAAAATAGAATCAGAATGTCTCAGGATGGTAAATCACATCCACCGTAGGGTTAAGGCTACAAATATGTTTGGGGGTATTAATCTCGATTGTTGTCGTATGCTCACCGCTCTAGGAGCAGACACAACTATATCTTTTGCTCGCCGCGCTTGTAATGTAGTGGCACATGAAATAGTCATGTTTGCTTTAACTAATATTAGTTGGGATTATGATGAGGGGTATGTCCCATAAAATATTGTGTTGGCTGTCCGGCGAGATGTCGGGTTAGTTCATTAATAATATTTACAGGTTTCCTTCCAAAAAAAAAATTTTCCTGGCGGCAATAAAATATATAGAAAAATTGTTATTTAATCTTCTAAATTTATAAAAATGACACAAATGCCTCTTAAATAACTTTTTTAAAAAAAGTTAGCCATGCCTTCTTCGAGATGCAGCATGTTTTCTTCTCCATAAGTTGTGACAGGCTGAAAATTCTGTCAAATTTCTGTCTTTTATACTATGAGGATCAAACTCATAGAATAATGAAAACAATACTTTAAAAGAAAAAGAAAAATTTCTAATGAAGTCAACTCAAAAATTAGAATTCTAATTCAAATAATCACTAAAAGTTAAAATCATGTATCGATCCATGTCCAGAAATTCTAAACCTTGAAACTTAGCGTGTTGCTAAATTTGAATCTAAATGACATCAATGTGAGACTTTGGATCTGAATGAGGTCAAAGCTCGCTGAAACGAAGTCAGAAGAATGAAAATGACAAAAGTGAATCCAATTTTCCTCTAGTTTCTTGTACATCCTAAGCAGCCAAACATGGCGCAAGAGTTGACAATTTTTGGCCAAGTTACGACGAGCTCGAATCTAGATTTGCATTTTTGTTGGAGTAGAGTTAGTTTTTGCTCAAAGAACACCAATATAGACTCCAATACTTTAGTAGGAGTAAACCAATACGTTTTAAGTAATACTATGTGTGGGGTGGTTGATGAGAGTGGATTTTGCATCTCTACTCGAACCAAATCTCCTCACAATTAATTTGATTTCGCCCTAATTTTAGAATGTTTAGCTTACTTCAAGTACTATTATACACACTAAGGATTTTTGATGAAATTGTAGGGAAAAAATGTTATTTAAGGGCATAATAGAGCATAAAAGAGTTCGGGAGAAGACCCGAGATCAAGTCGAAACGAAATAGAGCAAAAGAGTAGCAGTAGAGGAGGCTCACGACAATCCAAGTCACGATACATTGTCGTGACTGACTGAGTCGTGAGTAATGGCCAAGAGAGAAGGAGAGCTTGCAAGAAACTCAAGTCACGACAGCTCGAATCACAACACCTACTCGTGACTCTAAGTCGTGAGATGCAGGGCACCTAACCAAGCAATCGACCCGCGGGAAGACAAATCACGATAGCTCGGGTCACGACACCTGGTCGTACTCCGAGTCGTGAGAGGCAGGAGTATGAGAATTGAGGAGTCAAGGGAGGGTCACGACAGTGATAGTCACGACACCCTGTCGTGACTTCACTAGTCATTGGCTGACATTACGAGACAGTTAGACAGACATGAAGTCACGACTCCCACAATTACGACTCCAGCTCATGACTGATATAGCGTTACTTTTTTACAGCTGGCTTCAAGAGATGATGTTGTCGTCGCCTCTATTTCTGTATATGTATTTTTGGTATATTTTATATTAATTGAAGGAGTATTTCGGATATTTTATATTATTTTAATATCATCTCGACAGTGATGAAAATGAATAGTTACAAGCAATGTTATGGATCGCGGGATATATTGGTGAAATCGCGGAAATGTCCACATATCCGCGACGATATCGCAAAAATCGCCCCAAATACCGGTCAACGCCAGTCAAACCGAACAATTTTAAATTAATTTCGGTTTAATCCGGTTCAAATCAATTAATTTTGGTTTAATCTGGTTTAAATCAATTAATTCTAGTTTAATTTGGTTTAAATCAATTAATTTTGATCTAGTTTAATTAATGTTGGTCTAATTCGATCGGCTTCGTTCCGACACACTTAATCCGGTTTGATATTTAGGTTATAAATTATAAATTATAAAAAATAAATATCATTCATTTTTCATATAAATTATAAACTAAATATTATTCATTTAGGTTATGGCTCCGGTCCAACATATTTAAAAATAATTAAATATCATTCATTTTTTCTTTAATAAATAATAAATATGAGTTTATATATATTTAATTATTTATTTATTATAAAAGGTAATTTGCCGTGATCTTTCCAAGTTTATTAGATCTTCCTTTTTGTCAAGAGACCGATATATTCCCGCGATTTGATATCCATAACACTAATTACAAGTAGTATCATGATATATTATGAAAATTGAGGTAGTAACAATAGTGAACTCTAAAATACATTGTACTACAATGAATTCCCTTTATTTTTCTTAAGGAAATGACAAAAAATATGCTCTAAATTAAGGATTTACTTTTACAAATAAATTGTAATTAAATAAAGTATTTACATAAATTGAAGCACATGTCAACCATTGGTGGGAGTCCTTTCATTTTTACCACAGTTAAACGCTACAGTAGAGAAAAGCTACTACATTACCAAGGATGCCACACGTCAATCAAGAATAGGAGGGGGTTTTCTTTTTTCTTTTTGATTTTACTGTGCACACTAAAAATTTTGTTTTGAAATTTCAAAAAATATTTTTTTATCAGAAAAAAGCTAAATATTAATATTAATGTATTAATTAAAATTTTATATTAATAATTAAATTTATAATTTATTAAAAATATATTATTAATTATTTATATTATATAAATATTAAAAATATATTATTAGCAATTATTTTTCGTTATATAATTATTATTAAATATATAATTTAATAAAAAATAATTACAAATTGATTTTTTCTTAAAGTTACGCAATCTCGCCAGACAATCAGGCTCGCCTTCATCAACCAAAATAGAGAATTAAAGAAATGGTTATGATTCCTCAATTCATGACGAGCTTCACTGGAACGCCGAGAACGACGGCTTCAGATCTCATCAGGAGCTCGACTGAAAACAGATAGTTGGTTCTGGTCGTCGAAGGCGAGGTGCATGCAAGCCGCACGCGAGCCAGATAGTCCAACTAGGTCATGTGATTTAAAAAGGTTCATTTTGTAATTACTTTTTAATAAATTATAAATTTAATAATAATAATAATTTAATGTAAAATAATTGATAATAATACATTTTAATAAATTATAAATCTATAATATTTATTTGATATAATATAATTACTAATAATATATTTTAATAAATTATTAATTAAATAATATTTATTTAATTATTATGTAAAACTTAACTGAGATTAATTATAAATTAATTTTGGTGATAAAAAATTATTTTATAAATTTCAAAATAATTATTTTGTGTCGCCACAATAAAGGAATAAAAAACCCCTGCTATTGTTAACTGACATGTGGCACCCTTTGGTGTGTGTAATTTATTTTCCAATTGTTAATTCAATCTATATCTATATATATATATATATAAAAAGGAAAATCCTAATGTTGGTCACGTGGCAACTCTCATGAAAAGATTGCATCAACCTTATTTTTCTAAATTTTTTCATTCTTAAATACTTTATTGTTCATGTATTTATATACTATATTATCAACATCAGAGTTCTTATCCTCCCAAAATCAAATATACAAAAACATAACTACAACAATAATTTTACTTATTTCACATCTCTCATCATATTAGGACTCCTCCAAACTCTTCTATAAAGCTTCTCTTTTATTCTCCTCTGAGTTCAAAACCTCCATAACTTATCTGTCATGAAACATAAAATTCATGTGCTTCTCAGGTAATTTAACATAATTCTTTCTCTCCCTAGATATCCATGCACTTCAAAACCAGTTATATGCTAGCGCTTCTCAGGTAATTTTCTGAACATTATTATTTCTCTTCCTAGATTACATAGAATCAGGCACTGCAAAATTAATATTATACCGCACTTCTCAGGTAATCTTCTGAATATAACCCTTTTTGTTTTTAGATAGGTCATGCACTTTACTGATTAGTTTGATTTCAATTATACACAGGTTCCCTGTGAAGATTCTGCTTCAATTGGAGATGCTTCTACCAAATATAAAATATATATGATTGTTATAAATATTTGTATAGAAAACACAACAACTTTGTATATACAACATAAAAGGAAATATTATAAATATATTTCTTTATTTCTATTTGTATTTCTCAAATATTCATCTTTATATTGTATGCATAGCAACATATTATGAATACACATATTTTTCTTTAATTCCGTTTCATTATGATTATCTGTTCGAATCCAATTTCATGCCCAAAATGACCACTAACAACTCACCTGCAACCCAATAAATACACATACAAAATTCACCAAGTGCAATCCAATAACCACACATATCAAGTTCACCAGCTGTAAAAGTTGCAAGAATTAAAAAAAAATTCAGAATATTCACCTGTAACCTAATAAATACACGAAAGTTTAGAATGGACTTTGTTTTAGAATTCGTAACAATTACTTCTAAGAAAAACTGTAAAATTAAAAATTCACAAAATTCACTAATTACAACCCAATAATTGAAAGAATTAATCCAATAAGTTGTAAGAAATTTTTGTAAAATTAATAAATGCATATAGAAAATTCACCAACTACAATACAATAACCACACATAGCAAGTTCACCAACTGCAAAAGTTGCAAGAATTAAAATTAAAAAAAAATTGATTTAGAAAATTTTGTAAAATTTAGTAATTCTAATAAAAAAAGAAAAGTAAGAAAATTTCGAAAATAATTCTAATTGATATTAATACTAGTCTACATATATCCTTATTCCTTAGTTGTAAATTTTAGTCATTTTAATAAAAATTGAAAAGAAAGAAAATTTCGAAAATAATTCTAACTGATATTAATACTGGTCTACATATATCATTAGAATTAGAATTATAATGAAAAACCAAAATAATACATTTAATTATTATTATTTTGAAAACTTCATGTATCATTACCATTAGAATTAAGATTACAATTAGAAAGAACATATAAATAAATTAGGAAAAAGAAAGAAAAATCTGAAAAGGTCTACATAAATCATTAGAATTAGAATTATGATGAAAAATCAAAATAATACATTGAAGTAATAATTTTTGGACAACTTGATGTATCATTACAATTAGGATTAATTAATATTACAATTGGAGAAAAAAAAGAAATTCTGAAAATCATTAAGATTAGATTTGAAATGAAATAGAAATAGAAATCAAAAGACAATTTCGAAAATTTTGGATAAAAAAGAAAATTTTTTAAATCATTATAATTATATTTGAAATGAAATAGGAAATAGAAATAAAAAAGAAATTTCGAAAATTTTGAATTAATTTAATGCAGAACAAGATTAGACTTCAAATCAATTAGAAATTGTATAAATATGAAAATTCCAAAAATTAATTTGTAAGAGTCAACTGTCACGTTAATCATCAATCCCAATTCAAACTATAGTTGTACTCTTAATTCTGAATCACAAATTAATTACAAGTTGTTCAGTAATTATGAATCATGAGTACTTCATTCAGAACTCAATTAGTATTTATCAATTTCTTCTACTATAAATATATGCATGTCATGTGCATAAAATCATACCCTAAAAAGTATTTTCTTTCTAGCTAGACCAAAATTTATCAATGGAGCACATTACTTTGAAAATTTTGATAATTGGCTATGAAAACCGTTCTATCGTCATTAGGGCCAGCCGGAAGTGGGAAGCTCGAAACCCAAAAATAGATAAACTACTCTATCTAGACATGATCATCATTGACGAGGAGGTTTGATATATATATTTTTGAAAGAAACCTTTGAATATTATTAGATTACTAACCCAGCATCTCGCCGGAAGGAGGTTTGATATTTAATTCTTTATTTTACTCATGTTATTTTTATGTTTATTAAATATTTGTATGTTTCTATTTATCAGGATACGGTAATGTGTGCGTATATTATGCCGAACATCATTCAAAAATACGAGAACACATTAGTCGCGGGAGAGGTATAACTTATTGTAGTATACTAATACATTCCAAACTCAATTAAAAATTAAAACACTAATATATTGTAGTATCCTAATACGTTTTAAACTTAATTAAGTTTATTGTAGTATACTAATACAATTAAAAGTCAATTAAAAATTATGATTTTTTTAATTCAATGATTTATCGTAATATACTGATACATTTCAAAGTCAATTAAAAATCAATAACAAACAAACTTAATATTAATTAGAATTCTGTTGGACTACAATTCGTTTTCTAAACTAATTTGAATACATTTTAATCACGTGTCTCTATATAAGATACGATTCATTAACCAAATAAATCGATCTATATCTCATTCATTAGATTTTGATGAATTTTTTTGATACGTTTGGTTATGCAATATTCTGATCCGCCGTGTTGATTTTTAGGGAACGAATGATGGATTGAAGAAGAAATATTGATGGAGTTGACTACTTCAGACAGATTTAGCAACAAAACAGAGATTGACAGTGATCCCAAGAAAGTGAATTATTTGGTAATGTGCAATATAAGATAGTAAATTTTTTGAATCCTGACGCGATTTGTGTTTTAAAACTGATTTTTCCATGTTATTAAGAAAAGAAATAGCAGTTAAGAGACAATCAATGGAGTTCAAGGAACTAAAAAACTATCATATGTGATATGTCGCTGACATGTACATAAATTACTTTTATACAAATATTTGTTTATTATCTACTAATTTTTTATTTCTCGATATTTTGGAATCCGCGAGGCTTATTCAATGATTTATTTTAGTTGTTCGTTATGTTGTTATTGAAGTATTATTGATATTTATTTATTTATTACTTTCATTTTTTGCAAATATTTTATTTAATTTATAATAGTTCACTTTTAAAAATAAATTTGAGCATATTAAATAATTTTAATTATTCAATAATATTTTATAAATAACACCGCGCATCGCGCGGAACTACAACCTAGTATAAATAAAATGATCTTACCAATGGTTGACACGTGGCATGTTTGTGGCATTCAAACATACTTTTGCAATTAGTTTCAATAATAACATATTTACGTAAAATTACATTTTCTTGAAGAAAATTCTTAAATTAGAGTCATGTTGAAAAAAGGTTTGTGTACATTTTTTGGTCATTAAGAAAGTACAAATCAACTTCTTACAAAGGTGTTATAGTTTAAAGTATATTATTGTCATTTACAAAATAGTTGCTCGCTCTAGCGTGATTTGAGAAAACTCTAAGGATGAGGTAGCAGTTATCATTTACATATTCCACGCGAGTAAGAATCCACTTAAGTAAAGCGAGTGAAAGAGTTACAGAAACGAGTTGAAGGAATTTAATTTTCACAACCTCCAAGCCAACTCCTTCTTCTTTTTCTTCATCCCTCTCTCTCTCTCCCTCCCTCAAACCCTACTAACCCCAATCAGATGCAAGAGTTTTCGCTTCACAGGCATTAGTGACCTACGATCTTCAAGATTCAGCTAAACTCCATTTCGACCATGGCCTCAATTTCCATTTGTGGGTACATCACAACCTTCACCCTCCTTTTCTTCTCCAAAACCATCCTCTGTGCATACCCAAGTTCCTCTTTCACTTTTCTTGGCAAAGATCCGAGCTTTGAGTCCACTTTTGCTCTCTATGGTGATGCAAATGTTGCTGGTAATGGGTCTGCGGTTGAGCTGACCGGTCCGTGGACCTCCAGTGCTGGGAGGGTTATGCACAAGAAACCCATCAAGCTTCTTCAAGGTAACCCCCAAAAGTTGGCATCTTTCTCAACTTACTTCTCCTTCTCAATGTCCAGGGACAGTGGGGATGGTCTTGCTTTCTTTATGGTTCCTGGTGGGTTTAATGCTAGTGTATTTGATGATAGCTCTTTTGGGCTTCCTCTTGGGAAGAGAAAGAGTAAGATTAGGGTTGTTGCTGTTGAATTCGATACTTTCACGGATGCTAAATATGGTGATATGAATGAGAATCATGTTGGGATTGATGTTGGTGGTCTTGTATCTGTTAGAGCTAGCAATGTGTCTTCTGCAAATTTGACATTGAATGGTGGTGAGAAGCTGCATTCTTGGATTGATTATGAAGCTGCTTCTAGGAGATTAGAGGTTAGATTGAGTCGATTTGACGAGTCCAGGCCGGCTGATCCGATTGTTTCATGCCCAATTGACTTGTCCAAAGTGTGGAATGAAGAGGAGGTGTTTTTGGGTTTGAGCTCCACAAATGGGAATTCTTCCCAGACGTGTTCTGTGTATTCGTGGACCTTTGAGCTAAGGATTGTACCACAATGGATGCATTCAGAGCCATTGGATCCTAAGGTTTTCGTCAATGAGAACATTAAGCCCATGGAAACAGGTCACAAGACGAGCAATTGTATCTTGAGAATGCTTGCTACCATGATTTTTGGAACTGCTTGTGGAGCATTGGGAGCATTTATTATACTGTATTTGTGGACGATCTTCGGTAATAGGCGTCCGGTTGTTCCCGAGGAATTTGCAGTCCATATGGCTGATTTCGAATACAAAAAGGTGAAAGTAGTTGTTGAAGATGGTAACAAGTAGGAAGGTGACCAGGTTGTGTGTTCTGTTGTATGTATATCAATGTTTTTTGTTGTACTTGTTACTTTTGGATTACATTGTGTTGTAATTTGATTATCAATTGTCAAATGTAGTAATTTTTACTTGAAACTGAAGATCTAATCTATCCCACTTCACTCTACTGTTACTCTTGCTTACACTGTCCTAGAAATCGAATAACTGTTTTTTTATTTATAGCTTTAAGATATTGTGTTCTGTTATGCTTGTTATAGAAGCAAAGCTAGTCTTTAATGACTTTAAAGTTGCTTACCTTATGAGATTCAGTTTCCTTGCAAATCACTTTATAACAACCATTGAAGGGTATCTGAAATGAAGTTTCAGTGGATAATTCTTTTCCTTTCCAGAGTCAGGCAACTGGAATTTGAGGTTGTTACATTCATTCCTCAACATAGCTGTGTGACCAATGCTTGTTTGTTTCACATTATTTGAAATCCGCTCCAGAAAGTTGTATAAGTTATTGTTCTGGGAACTTAAATTGAGGTTATCAACTAGTATTCTGAAGTGACCGAGATTCAACAATTTAGTGAAAATATCAACCTTCGTCATCAGAGAGTGATAGTGCCTTTACAGAGACATTAGTGTACGAAATGATGGTCATTCTTATATATGAGCAAAGTCGTATCTTACAAGAGTCATTGTAATCGTAAGAGTGTGAGGTAATACTGATTGCAATTCAATATTTGCCTCTGCTAGAACGAGAACTAGCGATTATTTGTAGTAAGAAATAGTAACTAGTGGTCGACCATTAATAAGTTGAGTCACCAGCTTAATCAACATCCGAGTATGCTTGTTATCTCAATCAATGCATATGATTTACATATTGCTTATTGGGTTAATTACAACTTAGACTTAGTTGGAGCCATTTTATAATTTATTATACTTATTTTAAAAAGTTTATTTGAGCTCATTTAGTTACATTTGATTTTTACCCCAATTTCTTTCTTTTTTTTCATTTAATTTTGATTTTTGATTTTCGCCCAACATCTTTCATTCAATGTGACTCAACTCGTTCTCGGTCGTCTCCCGAGGCTGCCACAGTCACTGCGATTCCTCTTCCTCGTTCGTCGATGACAGCAACCTCACGTCGTCGTTTCGGAAAGTGTTGTCGTTCGATCTCAACGACCTTCACCACCGCTCTCTACCTCTGACGGCGACACTTTGTAATGGTCAATTGAACTTTCTCCTCTCTTTTTTTCCGGAGAAAATGATAAAAAGATGGAAACTTTGGTGCTTTGGTGGCTGAAGAGAATTTGAGGTTTTTTTAATATTTATGTGTAGAGTTTAAGCAATATGGGGCTTGTCTTCGACTTTCATGAACCATGAACATTGTGTCCTGTATTGTTGAATATGGATATGAACTTTGAGGTTTCGCACACCTCTTGATCTGATTTTCATCACCAACATGTTTCTTGTTATTTTTGTACAAACCATTATCTAATCAAGAAACAAAAAAATATCTTTTAAATTTCATGGTCTCCATTCAGATGGTTTGGGTTTTTGTTGATGTTGCATTTTCATCTTGCAAATGTGGATGTGCTATTTGTGATGTGCCTCTCGAGTCTTGATGATTTGATTTGGTAACAACCACTAGCATTTGCTTGTTATTGTTCTTACGACATTGGTTGGTTTAATTTCTAGACACTAGGAAAGATGTCGAGCATCTGGTCAAGCAAGATGACAAGAGTTATGTCACAACATCTTGTGCGTCGCAACATAAAAAAGTTTCCTTAATATGAAGATCGACTGCGATTGAGGATCTGGAAGTTCTCCAGCTGTATTCAAGACGTTTGGAAAGTCATGCCGTGATAGAGACTCTGAAAAGATATTCGGCGATAAGGAATTGGGAAACTTAAATTGATTAGATCAAGGAAACTCTAATACGTTCCGGAGAAATTGTAGTTGCTATAAAAGCTGAGGCTCCACCCTTAGCAGCATTGGTTTCTTGGGCGAGTACACAAAGCTCTTAGACGTGAATGTTTGGCGGGTTGAGAGGTTGTGTGTTCTACAAAGAACATGTGCATCACTATGATAATCGAAAGATCTAAAGTGAGTGATTGAGGGTTTTCTTTGTTTGTGTGATTGAAGCTTCACGCTCAAATACAAACAACGACTTGTGGCATCCGAGCAGGGTGAATGCTCGTAGAATGGAATCAAGACGGGTCTTGGATTCAGGGGGAGTCATTGAGATAGGTTTGCACTTGTAATAGTAGCATAGAGTATTGATATGTGTGATGATCATTAATACTTGTATGTTTTGACTGATTATATTATAGTGAAACGATTCCACTGACAGAGTGCCCCAGACGTAGGTGAGATTGCACCGAACTGGGTAGGTATTTTGTGTGTCGTTGTTTACTAATTTGTATCCTTAGTGTTCACATCCGCTCACAGACAAGTTGTCAAGAACACTGTCTAGACATTGTGTGTGACATCTTGGCATGTTTAACTAATCAGAATTTCAATTGGTATCAGAGGAGGCACCTACAGCTTTAGGTGAGTTCCTAGGCGTAAAATTCTGAATGTGTTCAGACTGATTAACACATGTACTACTGCCAAAAGTGCATGGGACATCCTAACAGTCGCCTATGAGGGAACTACCAAAGTTCGAGAGCAGAAGCTCCAGTATTTAACCACAAACTTTGAAACTCTCATTATGAGAGAAAATGAAACTGTGTCTGAATTCAATGTGGGAATTCGTGATCTTGCAAACGAATCCTACTCTCTGGGCGAACCGACGACTAATGAAAAACTCGTGAGAAAGACTCTAAGAGCGTTGAGTCCGAGATTTAAAATGAAGATTACTGCCATCAAAGAAGTTCACGATCTCAAAACCCTTAAATTTGATGAACTGATGGGGTCTCTAATGACTTATGAGTTATTTCTTCCAAGTGTTCACAAGAAAAACAAGGGAGTAGCTTTCAAGAGCACCGTTCAGAAGCAGGCAGAGCAGGCATGTTCTGATTTCGATGATGAAATTGATGCAACCATATCTTTGCTAGCGAAAAACTATAATCGGGCTATGAAGCGTTTCAATTGGATGTCTAGAAAATATGTCACACCGAATGTTAAGAACAAAGCTCTACATAAATCTCAAAGAAGTGGAAACTTTGATAGGATCAACAGAGGTGGTGAAGGAACCAGCGAAAGTAGAAGAATACAATGTTATGAATGTGAAGGGTTCGATCATTACCAAATAGAATGTCCTAATTACCTCAGGAAACAGAAAAAATGTTATAATGTTACCTTATCCGATGGGGAAACCGAGGATAGTGAAATAGAAGAGATAAGCAATTTAGTCGCGTTCACTGCTTCCACTTTGTCCAGTAAACCTGATATATCTGGTAATGTTGTTGAAGATACACAAGACATGTCACCTGATGATGAGTGGACTGATGACTAGCTAAACGAAGCATATTGCATTCTCTACACCAAGTGGATTGAGAAGTGTCAGATCCTAGACAAACATGTTGCTCTGATTATCGCTCTCACTAATGATAAGTTTAGATTGGTGGAGACCGTGTTTGAGCTCAAGCGGGAAGTCACTGACTAAATGGAGAAATAGATCAAATGACCAAATCTATTAAAATAATGAATCCTAGCACTGAAAGTCTAGACAAAAGACTGACAATGGGAAAACAGGCCAGAGACACTAAGGGACTTGACTATACACAAAATGCCTCAACATCTCAAACCAAGTTTATTCCACAACAAGTCCCAACTAATGAGAAATAACGTCTTTCACAACATTCTAGTTCTGGAACGACGAAAGATGTCTCGACATCTCATCCAACATGTGTCTGCCAGATACCAATGAGGGTTCTTCAACATAATCGTCAACCGGCCATAATACCTGCCCAAAGGTCACGATGGATATGTCATTTCTGTGGAAGGAGAGGTCATATCAGGCCATACTGCTATCATCTCCATGGAAAGATCTCATCCCCACCTCCTTACTCACCAAGGACAACACAGAATCACACTTATCCTAGAGCTCAGAATCCAAGACGACTGGAATTAAGAGTAAAGAGCAAATCATACCAGGCCAATATTTCTTACACCTTCCTAAGTGCCTCCACTAATAAAGATTGGTACTTTGACAGCGGTTGCTCCCGCCACATGACAGGTACTCGTGAGTTTCTGACTAATATCAAACCTGTTACAAACTATCATGTTACTTTCGGTGATGGAATAAAGGCTCGTATCATTGGTAAAGGACAACTCGACTATCCTAGAGTATCATACTTAACAGAAGCGTTATTAGTTGAGGGACTTAAGGTGGATCTAATAAATATTAGTCAGTTATGTGATCTGGATTTGAATGTCAAATTCACACGAGGAAATTGTGTCATGAAGAATCAAGAACAAGAGGAGGTTATGAAAGGGGTTAGATCAAGGGATAACTGCTATCTTTGGTCTTTAGATGCATGCATTCAAAACTCCAATTGTCTAATCACCAAAGAAAAAGAAAATAAATCATGGCATCGAAAACTCGGACACTTAAATCTTTGCAGCATGCAAAAGGCCATTTCGGAAAAAGCCATCATTGGGTCCCAAACTTAAAAATCGTAGAACGAAAAATATGTGGAGAATGTCAAATAGGCAAACAAACGGAGATGTCGCACAAAAATGTGCAACATATGTTGGGATTAGAATCTAAATAAATAGAATCAAGAATGGTTTAGCTGGACTAATTAATTAGAATCTAAATAAATAGACTTAATTAATTTAGTTAAACAGGGTCTAGCCAGATTGGGCTAAACTAGAATGAGCTTCTCTATTTAATTAATTAATAAGCTTTGGGCTTTAAGCCCATTCAAGCTTTTAATTAATTATTGCCTAAAAAGAGTTATAAAAGGAAATTTTCAGGTTTTAATCATAAGAAAATTTTTCCAAAAAAATCCTAGCCACCCTCTCTCTCTCTCTCTGGCCTGTCGGCCCCTCTCTCTCTCTCCTTCCCGTTTTGCTTGCTTCGATCTTCTAGTAAGGATCGTCGTGAGTATCTTCGGTTGCTCTTCCTGTGTAGATGTTCTTTAGAGGTCATTGAATCTAATTTAGTGACAAAGGGATTTCAAATCAAGGAAAATTTATGAATTTTGTTCTAGCCTAGATCTCATGATCAATTAATGATCATGTAAGATTCTTATTAAATGTGAACTTTTGAGGTTAAATTCTTGTATGGGCATGAATTTAAATCTTTGGAACCCTAAAAAATTCCTTCAGTGTTATTAGAGGCTTGGTTACACATGGTTATTGTATTCGAGCATGATAGGCTAGATTTAATTTTGCAATTTATTTCGGTGTTGTGAGATTAAAATTGCAAAATAATTTTCTGATTTTGGTTGATGAATTAATCGCTGGAATTTATTTAATTGTTGCTGAAAATAAATTTTTTGATCGAGTGAGGTCGTGTCGAGACCCGCGGGAGGCTGAGGCTAACCCCGGCCGAGCCATTGGCCGACCGGCCGGAACGGGAGGGCCCGACCAGATCTGCCCGTGGCAGATCTGGCCGAGCCTCTCGGCTCCGGCCAGGGGAGGCCACGGCATGAGCTTAACCAGCCAGGCGGCCCGCCACGGCCAGCCCTCACGGGCTTGTCGGTCATGGCGCGGCCAGCCCTGGCGGCTAGGGTTTAGCCGAACCCTAATTGGCCCTCGGGTCAATTTTGGTTCGGTCAAACCGGAAAGGATTCGGGTCAGAACCAACCCAGAAAAATCTAGACTTTTCAGCGAGAATTAATTAAAATTTTAGACCGGTTCGATTTCGATAAACTAGAGCGTGAACCGATTTAATTCAGAAATTAACCAGTTCAAAATAACGGTTTTGATAAACCGTATTTTATGATTTAAATCAATATAAAATTGGAATTAATATGTTTGCTTGATAACATGCTTGTTTGGCGACATGATTGTTTGATAACACGGTGTTTGCAACATGATTGCTAAGTTAGCCCGAATTTTAGAATTTAATATCGGTTTGCAACCTGCGAGGTGCTTTTGGATTGTAATATAATTGCGACCTGCGTGTCACGACAGGACGGTAATCCCGAGGAGGCGTGGAGCCAGTGGGAGTCCAGGAGAATGGGGAAAGACAAGACCTAGTATAGGTTTTAGTTTATTCAAATAGGGCTAGCGGGCTAGCTAAAGCAAGTTTACATTTATGAATGTATGGTTGAATGTATGATTTAATTTTCATAAAGTTTATATTAATTAGATCATCACCCACATGTGTAAATATTAATAATAATGAGTTAATCACGCACATGTAAACCAGAATGAAAATATCTCTACATGGATTTGTAGATAAAAATTTCAAGTTAATATCAAGTAATGATCAGTGAGAATGGACGTTTAAAATGGCAAGTAATTCCAAGTCAAGCTAGATATCGCCCACATTTCATCACTTCGATTAGTTCACAGACCCATGGGTGGATATGATTAACGTGGATCCATGGGAATGGGTTCTAATAGAAGATGGACAATCTTGCATGGGTGCATGCGCATTAGCGTAGTAACCATGCAGATTGGACCATGCGTTGGAAGGTGGTTGACTTGACTGCGATTCTCACATGATCTGAGCAAGGGTATCAGATATAGGGCAATGCCGTATACATATAATGTATAAGCCCTAGCCAAGAATCACATGATTTTGTGAAATGACTGGATTGTCATACTCCAATGTCCAAAACTGGGGCGATGAGATTAACTCACTTCAGTTTTGGGTATGCGGAGATCTTAGTTTAGATTAAGATATAAGAATAAAAAATATTCATACTCAAGGATCTCTCACTTCAACTTAATTAAGAGACTGGTTGAATTTATTTTCATGTGTAGATTTAATGGCATCATCGCAACCCAAATCAACACGTTCTGGTAGTGAAGCATTAAAGTCTCTTATGTCAAATGACAAGCTGTCAAGTACCAACTTCCTGGTTTGGGAGAGGAACCTGAAGCTTGCCCTTCAGTATGATAGACAGGAGTATATCCTTACGGATAAACCAATGAAAGTGCCTGCAGATGATGCCAGCGAGACCGATAAGAATGCTTATGACAAGTATCTTAGCGACCGACAAGATGTTGGCATCCTCATGGTCGGGTCCATGGAAAATGACACCTAGGACCAGTTTATGCATCTCATGGATAATCCACAAGAAATGATGGAGGAGATCAAAGTATACTACCACAAGAATGCTCGTGTCGAAAGACAAGACACTCTTAGGGAGTTATTCTATAGCAGGCACAATCTGGTGAGGCAGTGAGCCCACATGTCCTCAAGATGAAACGGCTCTTTGATCGCTTGGCCGGTCTAAGTCACAGCTTCACAGAGCAGCTGAAATCAGACATAATTCTGATGTCGCTTCCTAAGGTTTATGGAGATGTGATTACCAGTTACATTCTCCATAATATGGAAATGACCATCAAAGAACTACATGGAATGTTGGTGACAGCAGAGAAAAATCTCAAGGGCAAAACCCTTGAGGTTCTGATGGTCAATAAGGATGTCAACTTCAAAAGAGCTGGCAAACCTACTGGCAGGTCACCAGGACATCCCAACAAGGGCAAGGCACCAGCAATGGCGGGTAAGGGCAAGGCGCCAATGCACCTAGCTGGGCAGTTAAGGGTACCCAGGGGTCCAAAGATCCAAGCGGTTCCTAGAACCGAAGGGAATACTTCGACCTCAGGGGTAGTCTGTTATTACTGCCAGCAGGCAGGTCATTGGAAAAAGGATTGCAGGGAGCACAAGGAATATGTGAAGCGCTTGCAGAAGAGAGGACACCATTCAGGATATGGATCAGGTATTTACATTGTTGAGTATAATCTCAACGTTACTTTTTCAGATACATGGGTAATTGATATCAGAGCAAAAACTCACATTTGTGTTAATCTGCAGGATCTGGAAAGTAAGAAGCTCCTTGGGAAAGGCGAGCGGGATCTGAGAGTCGGAGACAACAGTTCGGTGTCAACGACGGCTATCGATTATGTTAGTCTTAGGATGCCCACAGGGCTTATTTTAGTTTTGAACGATGTTTTATGTGTACCTACTTTTAGTAGGAATATTATTTCAGTGTCCAGTTTTGACAAACTTGGTTTTGTATTTACCATAGATAATAGTTTATTTACTTTATATGGAAATAATATTGTTTATGGCTGCATCTATGGTTGGTGGTTTGTACATTTTAAATGTTGATAACTCTAACTATAGTTCAAACTATAACGTAAATAAGAGGTTGAAGTCGGATGACTTAAACCAGATAGTGATGTGGAACTGTCGTCTAGGCCATATTGGCGAGAAACGCGTCTCGACACTTCACAAGTGTGGACTATTAAGTCCGTTTGAATTCACACCAATCGAGAGATGGGAATCTTGCATTATGGGAAAGATGTTAAAGGCGCCTTTTGGCGGCTTAGGTGAAAGGGCAAGTGACCTCCTAGGCCTAATACATTCAGACATATGTGGGCCCATGAGCACACAAGTCAGGAGAGGTTTCAGGTACTTCATAACCTTTACCGATGATTTCAATAGGTATGGGTATGTCTATTTAATGAGACATAAGTCGGAATCCTTTGATAAATTCAAAGAATTCCACAATGAAGTACAGAACCAGCTTGGTAAAAGTATAAAGACACTTCGTTCTGATCGAGGTGGCGAGTACTTAGATCAAGATTTTCTCAGTCACCTAAGTGATAACGGTATTCTTTCGGAACTATCTCCGCCAGGAACCCCTCAGCTGAATGGTGTTTCTGAATGGAGAAACGGAACCTTGCTTGACATGGTTCGTTCCATGATGAGTCATGCCAACCTTCCAGTATCTTTCTAGGGCCATGCCCTAGAAACGGCCACATTCATTTTGAATCGGGCACCTACAAAGGCAGTGGAGACAACTCCATTTGAGGTTTGGTAAGGGAAAGCTCTCAAGTTGTCTTTCCTCAAGATCTGGGGGTGCGATGTTTACGTCAAGCGGATGCTTGGTGATAAACTCGAACTCAAGGCATATAAGTGTGTCTTTGTAGGGTATCCTAAAGGAACTATGGAGTACTACTTCTATAAACCCGAAGAGAACAAGGTTTTTGTTGCTCGAGGTGGGGTTTTCTTGGAAAGAAAATTCTTATCCAAGAATCCTGGTGGGAGTCCTGTGCTTCTTGAAGAAATTCGAGAAGACACAAAACAATCTACAGAGGATGTAGAAGTACCCAATGAGGTAAATGATCAGAGTCCTATTATAACAGAAAATCCTGTAGGACCAAGGAGGTCTAGAAGATCTCGTCAAAACCCATTCAAATATGGCTTCTTAGCCACAGAGGGTAATGACTTGATCGTTGTGGATCAGGTTGATCGCGCAACAGTTCAGCAAGCCTTGTCTAGTCCTAACTCCAAAAAGTGGCGGAATGCTATGGATGAGGAAATGAAGTCCATGAAAGACAATCAGGTTTGGAACTTAGTAGACAGCACACCTGGGATAAAACCCATAGGGTGCAAGTAGATATTTAAGTTAAAGACAGATATGGACGGAAAGCCTCAGACTTACAAGGCAAGACTGGTTGCAAAAGGTTATCGTCAAGTCCAAGACATGGACTATGATGAGACCTTTTTGCCAGTAGCCATGATTAAATCAATTCAGATGATGTTGGCCATTGTAGAATATTTCGATTACGAGATATGGCAAATGGTCGTCAAAACTGTGTTCCTTAAAAGGGAATTTGCAGAAGGATATCTATATGACCCAGCCAGAAGGTTTTGTCGATCCGGATCATCCTGAAAAGGTGTGTAACCTGCAACGATCCATTTATGGACTAAAGAAAGCTTCTAGAAGTTGGAACTTACGGTTCGATGAAGTAGTAAAAGAGTTCGGGTTTATCAGAAATCCCGATGTGTTAGAGTTATGCCCCAGTCCAATATAAAAGTAATCTACAGATGTAATGTTTTATCATTTTTTCGAATAAAGAAATCAACATATATTACTAATGTATTGTAGTAATATATCGAATGTAATTTGATCTATGTCATTATGTGTGTAACAACTAATAGTAGAACTGTAGATTAGAGAGAATTACATTTGATGAGTCCCTGATAAGCTAAGCTTCTTTATGAAGCGATCAGTATGAGACCAACTCCTTGTGATCACGCTCTATTGATCATGGCAAAGTATGTGCCGGAGTTATATCATAGATATCATCAGGTCGATGATATCGGACAACCCGATTGTGAGTATGCAACATAGATACTGTCATGAGATACTCAAAGATCATAGCTTGTCATTATATCCTAAGACCAAGGAGTCTTTGTGTGCACTGTGTAATGAATCTCTAAGTTTGACCTAGTCTAACGTTACCTGTAAAAGGGTAGCCATAACAGCTGTGATTGGCTTGGTTATGAATTACATTGGTGAACTCGAAAAACGTCTGACGAGATTTATCACGCATACTCCGGTATGAGCAAGATATCCGTTTAGGCCACTTGATGAGTATGACTGAAGGAATAGCACGGCCGTGCAGATGATACCTTAGTATCAATTTTAAGTCATCTCAGATATCAAGAAACTGTGATTGATAAATTAGGGTGACAGTTCTATGCCTATTGATCAATCTGGATATCGGTTTGATAAAAGGACAGTGACATGTACGATAACAGGTTAATTCGAATAATCGATAATCACGAACGTTGGTTAATCATAATGTCTTGCTAGAGACCACTTATGATGGAAAGGGTAAAATAGTAATTTTACCAGTCTGCCAATGGGTCGTGGGCCTAGAGGGTCACACGCTTTAAGTACAATAGGTGACAAACAAGCATGGATGGTAATTGGGGAAATCCGCTTTTCAATTTTGTCAAATTGAAAACGATTCGGTTGATTTCTGGCCTAGGTTTATTAACCAGACGGTTGAAGAAATCGAATTAGGGAGATTGGACCGGTTTAGCTAAACCATAATTAGAGCTCAATTAAATGGGTTATAATTTTAATTTGGCTAAATGTGCTTGAAGCCCATTTAGGGTTTTAAGTCAAGAATGGGGCATAATTGTGATTATGAGATTAAATGGGTAAATTGTGTAATTATCAAAATGATATTCAAAATCAGATTTTTTTTTGATAAATACACAATATTTCTTTATCAAAAATATCTCAATCATTTTGGCAATCACCCCCCCCCCCCTCTCTCCAAGATGGCCGACCCTCCCTCTCTGGTTTCCTCCACAGCCATCTTCTTCTTCTCAATTTCATTAGCAAGAGAGTGAGAGAAAACCAACAAAGGTTATTTTGCTTGTGTGGACTTGATAGAGAAACACTACACTTGTGTTTTCAATCGATTAAAGGTATAATTTTCAGTTTTGAAAAGATTGAATGCATGCTGAATTTCTCAATAAGATTATTAGTTCTTCATTGATTCCCATGGTTAAATTCATACCGATGCATGAAATTATTGTTTGGAACCCATGGGAATCCCTTTTAGTGGTATCAGAAGATGGTAGTTTTGAGTTTAATTCCTTGTGCATGATCTGAATTTTAATTTTATGTTCTTGTGTTCATCATATGAATACACATGAAGTTGAAAAAAAAAATAGATTTAATTGTTTTTGAAAAATTGGAAAAATTAATATTTTAGGCTGTTTCGGGTTAGCCATGGCTCCAGGGTTGAGACCCTTGGTGGACCATGGAATGACCTAGGGCAGGCCATGGTCGGCACCAAGGGCCGACCAGGTTGCCTACGGGCGACCATGGCAGCCCTCGCGGGCCACCATGGTTGCCTCGCGGGCAACCAGGGTCTGCCCTAGGGGCGACAATGGCAGCCCTTGCGGCTCACCATGGTTGCCTCCGCGGGCAACCTAGTTTGGGTCGGTTCGGCTTGACCAGATTCGAGCTAACCCAGTTGGTTCGCGAGAATATTTAAAGCCCTAAAATTTTAATTTTCTGATTCGGTTCGGTTTCGATAAACTAGCGTGAACCGGTTCAAAATTCAATTAATTAATTAAACCGTCCGGTTTCGATAAACCAGAATTTTTCAACATTTAAGAAAGATAAAATTTGGAAAAGTTTGTTGTTTGATAAGCATGATGAGTGATCACATGATCTTTGATAACATGATGTTTTCCACATGATGTATAGCTAAGCCTTCTAGACTTGTATATTTTATTTTCGGTTTTGCAACCTGTGTGTTGCTAAGTTTTGGGTTGTAGTGAATACGGCCTGCGTTTCGTGATTTGTAATTTATTTATTTTATTTAAATTTGTAATCACGATGACCGACGCAAGATACAAGTCAAGAGGAAGACTCGAAGTTTGGAGGAGGCTCGAAGCCAGTGGGAGTCCACAAGAATGGAGCAAGTCTGGACCTTGAAGAACAAGTCTTTAGGATCAGTTTTGCTAGATTCTTAGGAGCCTAAGATATGCTTAGCCATGCATAATTTACCATTACATTTCTATGTTGTATATGTATGAATGTATGATAGTTTTAATATACAAGTTTATGTATGATTAGCTATCACCCACCTGCAAAGATTAAAAACCGGTATTTAATCAGACTTGCATGTAACCTGATAAGGGATCATCTTTGCATGAATTTGCAATTGATGATTCCAGATTAAGATTGTATCGATATACAATCAGACTGTTATAATTCACTTAAAAGCAAGTAATTACAAGTCAAGCGTGATGCCATCCAAGTTTGGGCACTCAAAAGAGCTTTGAGCCTATGGATGTCGGTACTCCTCCGCGTAATATTGATAGAGAAGAAGTCTGGATGAGATGTGCAGTTCTATGTGGGTGCGTGCGTCTCCGCGTAGTAGCCACATTAGTTCTGTTTATAGTTCAAACTTGGTAGACTTGTCTACGATTGTCAGCTAGGGCTGACCTAGGGTATCGGTATAGGGAATGCCGTGTACTTTTAGTACAGACCCTAGCCAGGAACTACATAGTCTTGTAGATGAATGTATTCAATTGAGGGTATGATAGGATCCTGGTTCAGATTCTAATGTTAGAATCAGACAAGTGTTTTATAACCTAATCTCCAACTTGAATTTTAAATAATTTTATCATGTAGAACTAAAAGGCAAATACAACAAAAAGGAGAAATAGCGAACTGAGAGTTCAGATTGAGGACAGACTCAAGGGCATGAATTACTAAGATTGGAATAGAAACTTGAGGTTTGTACTCAAGCATGAACGCAAGTAGTATATCCTTACCAAGGAACCTCAGAGACCAAATCGACGTGTCATGCATTATGGTGGGCAGTAGGATGCCAGAGTTGCAGAAGCAGTTCAGGAATGTTTCAGATGACACTCATACCTGTAAGGCAGAGGACAAGGAAATGTTCAAGGAGAAAGCTCGTGTCGAAAGATATGATATTTTCAGAGAACTTAACTCCTGCAAGTTTAAGGCTGAAGCCCTGTTAGTCCCCATGTCACGAAGATGAAATGTCTTCCGGAACATCTAACCAGACTCGGTTTTGATGATCAGGTGAAAATGGTTGCGGGTTTTATGTTGCAGTAACTTCCAGAAACATATAGTGATTTCATAGTAAGTTACAATATGCATGACTTGGACAAGTCCTTAACAGAGCTTCATGGGATGCTTGTGACCACTGAAAAGATCCTCAAGGGCGAGACCAAGGAGGTCTTTATGGTCAACGAGAAGGTCAGCTTCAAGAAAGCTGATCAGGGTAAGGGTAAGGCTCCTGAGCACCTTGCAGGGCAGATCATACACCCCAAGCGTCCAAAGGTTCAAGCAGCTCCCAAAGCTGTTGTGAAGATTAAGGACAAAATGGAGGAGGTCTGCTATCACTGCAATGAGCCATGACACATGAATAAGGGATTGTAAGCAATACAAGGATCATGTGAAGAAGAGTGGGTATCCACGTCTTCAGGATCAGATATTTACGTTGGTAAGCTTAATCTCTATAACGTAAATAAGAAAAGGCTTAAATCTGATGATTTAAACCAAGTTATAATCTGGCATTGTCATTTAAGGCACATAGGCGAGAAACGCATTTCAACATTTCACAAGTGTGGACTTTAAGTCCGTTTGAATTCACTCACACTGAAAGATGCAAGTGTTGCCCAATGAGCGAGAAACGCATTTCAACACTTCACAAGTGTGGACTTTTAAGTCCGTTTGAATTCACTCAAACTGAAAGATGCAAGTCTCGCCTAATGGGCAAAACGACAAAGGCACCTTTCACAGGTTTATGTAAAAGGCGAGTGACTTATTAAGTCTAATACATTTCGACGTATGTGGACCTATGAGTACATAGGTCAGAAGAGAGTTCAACTAATACTTGACTCTGGAAACGGCCGCATTCATTTTGAATCGGGCTCCGGTGAAGAAAACGATAGTACACCTTGTGACAGTCATTTTGTCTCCCATTATTGTTGATACGTGCGCCTCCGCGTAGTATTCATTGGGATGCAAGCTGAATAAGGTAATCAGTTCTATTTGGATGCGTGCGCCTCCGCGTAGTAGCCAAATAAAAGCTGGACTAAAGTCACTGAAGGTACACCACATGACACTCATTACGACTCCTGTTACTGTGGATGCGTGCGCCTCCGCGTAGTATTCATTGGGATGAGAGCGGGATGACATGATGAGTTCTATTTGTATGCGTGCGCCTTCGCATAGTAGCCAAATAAGAAATAGACCATAGTCATATATGTTGTGGGAAACATACTAGTATGTTTTTCCTAAAAGATTTGGGTAGCAGAGATGCATACATCCAAATCAGACAAATGTGTCTGTTAGAGTTATGCCCCAGTCCAATATATAAGTGATCTACAGATTTAATGTTTTATCATCTTTCCGAATAAATAAATCGGCATATATTACTAATGTGGTGTAGTAATATATCGAATGTAATTTGATCTATGTCATAATGTGTGTCATCACTTATAGTAGAACTATAGATCAGAAAGAATTGCATTCGATAAAGTCCCTGATCAGCTAAGCTTCTTTTGAAGCGATCAGTATGAGACCAACTCCTTGTAATCACGCTCTACTGATCATGGCAAAGTATGTGCCGGAGTTATATCATAGATATCATCAGGTCGATGATATCGGACAACCCGATTGTGAGTATGCTGCATAGATCCAGTCATGAGATACTCACATATCGTAACTTGTCATTATATCCTAAGACCAAGGAGTATTTGTGTACACTATGTAACAAATACCTAAGTTTGACTTAGTCTAACGTTATCTGTAAAAGGGTAGCTATAACGGCTTCGATTGGCTTTGGCGTTTATTGCACTAGTGAACTCGAAAGGCGTCTGAGGGATTTATCACTCATACTTCGGTAACAGGTTAAGTTGAATAATCGATAATCACGAATATTGGATAATCATAATGTCTTGCTAGAGGCCACTTATGATGGAAAGGGTAAAATAGTAATTTTACCAGTCTGCCAATTATTCGTGAGCCTAGAGGGTAACACGCATTAAGCACAATACATGACAATAATTATGGATGAGAATTGAGAACAATTCGGTAGTTTTCTGGCCTAAGGTTTTAACCAGACGGTTGAAGAAATCAATTCGAGGAAATTGAGCCGTTTTGACTAAACCGAAATTAGAACTCAAGTTAATGGGTTTAATTTGGGTTTTAGTTAAACGGGCTTAAAGCCCATTTAGGGGTTAAAGATAAGAGAGGGGTCAAATGCAAATAAGAAGGATTAAAGGGATAGATAATGCAATTTTTATTTGGAAATTCAATTTCATTTCAAATTAAAAATCACATAATATCTTATTTATTTTATCCTTTGAATTTTTCAGCAACCACCTTTCCTCTCTCTCTCCCTCATTTTCCGATTTCTCTGACCCTCTCTACCTCCATTATTGCTCAAGTTTTCTCTCTAATTTTCTAGCAAAAAATTGAGTGAAAAACCCATTTCGGTTGTGTGCTTGTGTGGACTTGATAGAGAGGACACTACGCTTGTGTTCTTGTCGATTACAAGAGGTAAATATCAGATCTTTAATTATGTTTTTAACATGTTCAAATGGCATTAAGATCAAGCTTTTTTACGATCCCCACGGTTACATAAAGTCCGCTGCATGATATTCATTGTTTGGAACCCGTGGTGATCTCTTTCAGTGGTATCAGAGCCATGGTTATTGTGTTTATTTGTATATGTTTAAATCTGATATTTTTTTATGTTTATATGTGTTCTTTATCATTAGCATGCATGTAAATCGAAATTTTTTTCAGATTTGATTGATTTTGGAAATTGGAAAATTAATTATTTTTTTTGGGTTTTTCGGGGTTAGCCATGGCTTAGCCATGGCCGACCAGGTCGAGTCCCTTGGTGGACCATGGAATGCCCTAGGGCAGACCATGGTCAGCACCATGGGCCGACTAGATCGCCTATGAGCGACCATGGCAGCCCTCGCGGGCGACCATGGTCGCTGCCGCGGGCGACCACGGTCTGCCCTTGCGGGTGACCATGGCAGCCCGTGAGGGCCACCATGGTTGCCTCGCAGGCGACCAGGGTCTGCCCTAGGGGCGACCATGGTCGTTCCCGTGGCCGACCACGATCAGCCCCGCGGGCGACCTCGGCAGCCCTTACTGGCCACCGTGGTTGCCTCCGCGGGCGACCTTCGGTTGAGCCGGTTCGGCTCGACCAGATTCGAGCTGAACCGATTGGTTCGCGAGGATATTTGGAAACCCTAAAAAAAATATTAGTTTTCAGATTTGGTTCGGTTTCTATAAACCAGCGAGAACCGGTCCAAAATTCAATTAATCGATTAAACCGGAATTTTTCCACACTTAAGAAAGATAAAATTTGAAAAAATTATTTGTTTGATCAACATATTGATTGATAATATGATCTTTGATCACATGATGTTTTCCACATGATGCTAGCTAAGCCCATTAGATTTGCATTTTAATTTTGGTTTTGCAACCTGCGTGTTGCTTAATTTTAGGTTGTAGTAAATACGGCCTGCGTGTCGTGATTTGTATTTTATTTAATTTAATTTATTTTAATATGTAATCACGAAGACCGACACAAGAATCAAGTCAAGAGGGAGACTCGGATTGGAGGAGGCTCGAGGCCAGTGGGAGTTCAAAAGAATGGAGCAAGTTTGGATCTTGAAGACCATGTCTTTAGGATCGGTTTTGCTAGATTCTTAGGAACTTAAGATGGGCTTAGCTATGCATATTTTATCGTTACATTTGTATGTTTGAATGTATGAATGTTTGATAGTTTAAATATACAAGTTTATGTATGATTTGCTATCACCCACATGCAAAGATTAAAATCGGAATTTAATCAGACTCGCATGTAACCTGCTAAGGGATCATCTTTGCATGAATTTGCAATTGATGATTCCAGATTAAGATTGAGTGAAAAACCCATTTCGGTTGTGTGCTTGTGTGGACTTGATAGAGAGGACACTACGCTTGTGTTCTTGTCGATTACAAGAGGTAAATATCAGATATTTAATTATGTTTTTAACATGTTCAAATGGCATTAAGATCAAGCTTTTTTATGATCACCACGGTTACATAAAGTCCGCTGCATGATATTCATTGTTTGGAACTCGTGGTGATCTCTTTCAGTGTCTTCGTAAGGTATCCTTAAGAAACTAAGAGATACAACTTCTACATACCCAGCGAGTACAAAGTCTTTGTTGCTCGAGGAGGGGTATTTTTGGAGAAATATTTTATTTCCAAAACAGCTAGTGGGAGTCCCGTGCATCTCGAAGAAATTCGAGAGGATACGGAACGACCTAAAGCAATTCAGGAGCCTGCTACGCAAGATGTAGAAGTACTGGAGCCTCAGATGGTCGTAGATGAAGAATCAATCCCTACAGAAATTCCATATCTTGTCATGTTCCAGATAGATATGGCTTCATAGCCACTGAGGGAAATGACTTGATATTGGTGGATCAGGATGATCCAGAAACCTTCAGACAAGCTTTGACCATGGTCAGTTTGATACGGATTATTCTTAGCCATAACTATGGCAGATGGATGTCAAAACCCCTTCCTTAGCAGGAATTTACTAGAGGGTGTGTGTATCACATGTCCTGTGGGTTTTGTAGATCCAAAGAATCCCGGAAAGATATGTAAGCTGCAAAGATCCATTTATGAATTGAAGCAAGCTTCAAGGAGTTGGAACCTTCATTTTGAAAAAGTTGTAAGGGAACTCAGCTTCATCAAAAACAAAAGTGAGCCTTGCATACATAAGAAAGCGAGTGGGAGTAATATTGTATTCTTGGTATTTATTCATCGGGAATGACATCCCGACCTTGCCACCAAAGCTTGGTTAGGGAAGTACTTATCGATAAAGGGCTTAGGTGATGCTACATTTAATGTAGGCATCAGGATCTCTACAGACCATTCCAAAAGGATTTTGGGCCTAAGTCAGAACATGTTGCTAAGACAGAACATGTACATAGGTAAAGTGTTGAGAAGACTCTCAATGCTTAAATCTAAGAAATGATACATACCCATGTGTCATGGCATTAAGCTCAGCAAGCTACAGAGTCCTAGTAATCCTGATAAGCTGAGCAGGATGAGTAAGATCCCTTATGCTTCGGATGTCGAGTCATCATGTATGCCAGGATGTGCACGATACTGGAAGTCTTGTTTGCACTAAGCTGTACCAGAAGATTCCAAACTAACCCCAACCAATTACACTGGATAGCTGTCAAAGGTCATCCTCAAATATTTGAGGAGGACCAAGGATGTATTCCTAGTGTTTGGGGATGTAGATAGAGAACTAGCAGTCAAAGGACAAGTCGATGCTAGTTTTCAAACAAATCAAGATGACTTCAAAATTTGGTCAGGATATATTTTGTGTTGAGCGGTGGCGCTTTCAGCTGGATAAGCTTTCAGCAAGCCAAAATTGCCAACTCTACAACGAAGGCAGAGTATATAGCTGCAACCAAAGCAGCTAAAGAGGCCGTATGAATTAGAAGCTTTCTGATCGGATTAGATACAACGCCGCGAGTGTCTGATCCGATAAGCTTGTTGTGGGACAACACAGGTGCCGTAGCTACTGCTCAAGAGCCCAGATTCCACAACAGATCCAAACATATACTCAGCAGGCATAACCTCGTGAGAGTTATCACATATAGAGGTGATGTGGAGATTAAAACACTATTCGACTGATGATAATATGGCCAATCCCTTGACAAAGGCTCAGCCGCAACCTAGGCATGAGAAACATGCAGGGTCTATAGGAGTAGATCAGAACTTAAATTGGAACCAGGGGTAAGTGGGAGATTGTTAGAGTTACGCTCCAGTCCAATATAAAAGTAATATACAGACGTAATGTTTTATCATTTTTCCGAATAAATAAATCGGTATATATTACTAATATATTGTAGTAATATATCGAATGTAATTTGATCAATGTCATTATGTGTGTAACCACTAATAGTAGAATTGTAGATAAGAAAGAATTACATTTGATGAGTCCCTGATAAGCTAAGCTTCTTTATGAAGCGATTAGTATGAGACCAACTCCTTGTGATCACGCTCTACTGATCATGACAAAGTATGTGCCAGAGTTATATCATAGATATCATCAGGTCGATGATATCGGACAACCCGATTGTGAGTATGCAACATGGATACTGTCATGAGATACTCACAGATCATAGCTTGTCATTATATCCTAAGACCAAGGAGTCTTTGTGTGCACTGTGTAATGAATCTCTAAGTTTGACCTAGTCTAACGTTACCTGTAAAAGGGTTGCCTTAACGGCTGTGATTGGCTTGGTTATGAACTACATTGGTGAACTTGAAAACCGTCTGACGGGATTTATCACGCATACTCCGGTATGAGAAAGATATCCGTTTAGGCCACTTGATGAGTATGACTGAAGGAATAGCACGGCCGTGCAGGTGATACCTTAATATCAGTTTTCAGTCATCTAAGATATCAAGAAACAGTGATTGATAAATTAGGGTGACAGTTCTATGCCTATTGATCAATCTGGATATCAGTTTGATAAAAGGACAGTGACTTGTACGATAACAGGTTAAGTCGAATAATCGATAATCACGAACGCTTGGTAATCATAATGTCTTGCTAGAGACCACTTATGATGGAAATGGTAAAATAGTAATTTTACCAGTCTGCCAACGGGCCGTGAGCCTAGTTCAATATGTGACAAACAAGCATGGATGGTAATTGGGAGAATCCGCTTTTTAATTTAGTCAAATTGAAAACGATTCGATTGATTTTTGGCCTAAGTTTATTAACCAGACGGTTGAAGAAATCGAATTAGGGAGATTGGATCGGTTTAACTAAACCATAATTAGAACTCAATTAAATGTGTTTTAATTTATTTTTGGCTAAATAGGCTTGAAGCCCATTTTAGGTTTTAAGTCAAGAATGGGACATAATTGTGATTATGAGATTAAATGGGTATATTGTGTAATTATCAAAATGATATTCAAAATCAGATTTTTTTGTTAAATACACAATATTTCTTTACCAAAAATATCTCAATCATTTTGG